>CM051481.1:22500-622500 GCA_028015225.1 Carex myosuroides
TCATTATGATCGTTGCGCATGTGACTTGTTTCATTATCCACAACAGTTGGTAAAGATGCCATGCCAATGGAAAAAGGAGGTATATCATCAAAATAATCGTCCACATTATCAATCCCGACAATACATCTTTTCCCGGAGAGGACAACATGTCTTGAACGATCGGCCGGATCAGTTATGTAGAACACTTGTGTGGCTTGTCTTGCAAGTATAAATGGATCATCCTTGTATCCAACCTTATTGAAATCCACCAAAATGAAACCATCGTTATCAACTTTAACGCCCTTACGGTTGTCGACCCATTTACACTGAAATATCAGGATCTTAAATTTTTTGTAATCTAGCTCCCAAATTTCTTCGATAAACCCATAATACGACATCGATGCATGCGATGGTCCGGCACCTTTAGCTCCTGAAAAATCACTCGACACGGCTACCACAATCACTCTGCTGTTTTGCACGGTACTCTTTAAATCTTGACTTCTTGTGTAAAATGTATACCCGCTGATGTCAAATCCTTGGAAGGTTTTCACGACATGGACTGGACCGAGAGCCAACATTTTGACAATTTCTTTAATGTTTTCTCCCTTCGGAGCTTTCATGACTCTACGTGTAAACCATCCTTCGAACTTTTCATTGTGTTCTCCAATCAACCACTTATCGGATTTCTTAGGATTCTGTTAACGCAAGAAAGTCATGTGCTCGTCCAAATAAGGATGAACGTTGGTGAGGTGCTGCAAAACATGTAAATGTGCTAGTGCCATTGTTTTATGTTCGGGCACAATTAATTTCGAACCAATTGTGCCTACCCCGTGAAGTCTTCCGTCGTGCCGAGGTTTAGGGATGCCGATGGCTTTTAAATCATCCAGATAATTAGTACAATACTCAATCACCTCTTCGGCAGCATATGCTCTTACAATGCTGACCTCAGGACGATATCGGTTCCTCACATATCCCTTTAACAATCCCATGTATCTCTCGAACGGATACATGTACCGCAAGAAAACAAGCCCACACATCTTAATTTCTCTAACTAGATGAACAATTAAATGAACCATTATATCAAAAAAAGCCGGCAGAAAATACATTTCAAGGTGGCAGAGAGTGACAACAACCTCCTTCTGCAAAGCATCTAACATATCAGGATCATTTACTTTGCAACAAATGGCGTTGAAGAAAAAACAAAGCTTTGTGATGGTCTGTCTAACGCACGGTGGCAATATGCCCCGAATTGCAACAGGAAGAAGTTGTGTCATTAAAACATGACAGTTGTGGGACATCATACCTGTCAATTTTAAACCCTCCAGTGAAACTAGGTTCTTAAAATTTGAAGAATATCCAGATGGTACTTTTACACCATGAAGGCAATCACATAAACTTGTTTTTTCTTTTTTCGACAACGTATGCATGGCGGGTTTTAAATATGTGCAAAGTTTACCCTTTTCTCTTTCCTTCTCTGCTGGTTGTAGATCCGGCCGTATGTTCAAGAATTGCATGTCTTTTCGGGCATTGATACCGTTCTTAGTCTTTTCTGGAATATTCAACAATGTTCCAACCATGCTATTACACATATTTTTAACCACGTGCATCACATCGAGACAGTGTCGAACCTCTAAATGCTCCCTGTATGGCAAATCCCAGAATATTGATCTCTTCTTCCAACTAATTTTCGGAGACTCTTTCTTTCTCACCGCCTTTTTTTTAATTTTCCAAACTAATTTTTGATATCCTTTACTCGCGAATAAACTTGTTGACTGATCAACGGATAATTTACTGTGACATTCTCGGTCTTTCCATTGAATGCTTTCTTTCTCTTTCGGTGTGCGTGGTTGGTAGGAAGAAATCTACGATGACCCATGTACACATTTTTAGAGTAATATGGTAGCCACAGATCGATTGTATCGTCCATGCAAATAGGGCACGTTTTTTCTCCTTTAACACTATAACCCGACAAATTACCATAGGCCAGAAAATCATTAATGGTGCAAAAAATCATGGCCCGTAAAGTGAAACGCTCCTTGGTATATGCATCAAATATCTCCACTCCAGGATACCATAATTTTTTTAAATCCTCGATCAATGGCGCCAGATACACATCTATGTCGTTTCCGGGCTGTTTGGGTTCTGATATCAGCAAGGTCAGCATGATGTACTTGCGTTTCATACATAACCAAGGCAGAAGATTATAAATGCACAATAGAACCGGCCAATTGCTATGCTTACTGCTCATGCTACTGTGCGGATTCACTACATCTGCACTCAGCCCGAGCTTTAGGTTTCTTGGATCACCGCCAAATTCGGGAAACCTTCTGTCAATATTTCTCCACATTTAAGAATCAGCGGGGTGCCGTAATTTTTTGTCTCTTTTCCAGTTATCAGCATGCCAACGCAATAATTTCACTTCTTTGGCATTTGAGAACAAACGTTTGAATCTCGGTATCACAGGGAGGTACCACAGTACTTTTACCGGAGGTTCTTTATCCGGTTTACATAATTCACTTTTATCACTGGTTAGCTGCTTTCTACTATAACGTGATGCACCACATTTTGGGCACTCTTGAAAATCTTCATACTCATTTCGATATAATATACAATCATTTGGACACGCATGTATTCTCTGAACTTCCAAATCCACTGGACACAACATTTTCTTCGCTTCATAAACATTATATTGTATCTCGTTTCCTTTCGGAAGCATTTCTTTCAATGTTTGTAATAACGCAGTAAAACTTTTATCACTCCAACCGTTAGATGCTTTAAGGTTATGATGTCTCATTATTTGACTTATAAATCCGACCAATTTCTGTACCAAAATCTGTGTTTTAAACCACCAAATCGTGTCTTTTACATTGAATATCTATAGAATGTGGTACTGCTGCGTTTTCATTCTTACTTTGCAGGAAACGAGCGAAATCAGGGAAGATTGTGAGTTCTGGAACCCTACACACGGGCCGCATCAAACCCTGACGTGACCACAGACGCGATCTCTCTTTACTCATGCGAGGGACACAGACACGTGGACCGCGTCACACTACACGCGGGTCGCGTGAGACTATTTCGGAAACAAAACAGAAAAGGAAACAGAGGCTCAATGAAGGAAAGGTCGGCCAGAAGGGCTATATCAGGGGATTCCTTGCTACATGGGGATTCTTTCTTAATTCTGCATTTTAGAGAGCAAGAGACAGATTTTAGGGTTCAGACTTGACGGCTAGCTTGGAGACGAAGTTGAGAATTGAAAAACGAAAGTTCTTCACGGATCTTCTTTGTATTTTGGGTTTTGTCATGAATACATCTTCTATCATTTGTTTTGCTTGCTTTTTGACTATGTGTGAGTAGTTTACTTAGTTTCTAGGGTTACGATGTAGTTTGATACTTTGTTTTGTATGCATGTTGTTTGAATCTGTGTTGAATGTTAGTGTTTAATTGTTTGAATATTATTTAATTGCTTTGTTGAAGTTGATTGAATAATTCTTGATTGTCTATTGTTAGATGTCTATAGCATCTTTTCTAGTAATTTGGCCTTGATGTTTCTTTCAACCAAACTTAGTATTTGAGGTAGGTTTACGAGCTGTGAGGCGAGACCAAATAGTAACCGAGAGGTGAACTTTTCCATTTATCGAGAGGTAGTGGTTACCTTTAGTAAACCGGACAATTAACTTAGATTAAAAACCTAAGAAGGTGAAATTGCAATTCCAATACCAAGTTTATTAAGCCAACAAATGAGAGTTGAGGTTTAGGAATATTAGGTTCGGTCAATGAACCCTTACACCAAAGAACAACGCAGAAACAGACAACTACTGCATTTACTCGAGGTCCACGCAGGCCGCGTATGAGAGTACGTTGGTCGTGTTTGGTACCGAGAGGCAAGGTTGATGATGAAATCGAAAACCCTGAAAACGCTTTTCTCTATCTGATAAAAACCAAATTTTACTTTCTGTCATTTTAATTACTTCTGTCATTACTGAACTTAGGAAATTAAATAAACCAAATCAACCTTTTTCAACTTCTAGTACCTAATTGATTTAAGTAGAGTCCAGTTTAGATTTTGAACCGTCTTGTGGATCGATACCTGACTAAACTATACGATAGGATTGTGCACTTGCAGTCTAGTCGGAAGTTAATTCAAGGTTTAAAAGCTACAGCTTGCTGTAGTGAAACTTTGTGATACACTTTTGTGCGAACAGGTTATACAATTTTAATACACCTTTCAATTTTGAAAATTTAGAACAATCGGGATACAATTTCTTATTAGAATCTTCATACAAATTCTCAAATACACAGTACTACTTATCATTATCAAAATCCTCTTCTAAATCACGTAACATTTGATCAAAATTCCTAATTTCATCTACCACCATATCATCGGTCCCATCGCGTGGCGCATCACCACTTCCGTCACTCCCACCAATATGGTATTCCTGATGCTCAGTACCAGTACATATATCGGTTTCCAAACTCTCGCCATGCCATATCCAACGCTTATATTATTGCTTGAATCCACAGCGGATTAAATGGTTCCTCACTTGGATGGGATTGGAAAATTTATTCATATTGTTACAATCACGACAAGGACACGACATCATCCTAGTCCCATTCTTCGCCATATCTTCCATAGCAACTTTAATAAATTCATCAACACCTTCCATATATTCATTGGATATACGTGATGTTTCGTACATCCAACTGCAGTCCATCTGCAATTATAAGAAAACACAATTAAGCACAAGGGAATGGTTAAATGTTCACACTAGGGCTTACATGGGGCCGGTTACCATCCTATCCCACTCTTTGAATACTTTGTCTCAGTAGTGAACACATGTTAGTCGTGTTTTAGCATTTAAGAAAATTTCGACAGTATTTCCCCTTAGTTCCCCAAATATTCGGGGAACTAATAAGAGGAAATGGTGCCAAAATTTCCTCAAATACTAAAACACGACTAACAAGTGGTCACATCTTAATTGAGACAAAGTATTCAAAGAGCAATCCCAAAACGGGGACTATTTAAAATTAATCCCTAATGGATTAATTTTGAACGGGTATCATGACCTAAAGGCATTATTCATTCGGTTGTGGCTCATAAGACAATACTCTAGCTAGATACCTAATGGTGGAAATACCTTTAATTAACTATATACTATTATCAAAATACATGAGTTTCATTCACAAAACTAAACATGAGGTTCATGTGTTGTACTTACAATTTTTGTGGATGCCGAATCGAGTGAGATGAAGATCGTTGCACCAGATTCCTAAATAATAGCCAATCTACAAAATTAATGAGAATTGAGTTAAGCTTTTGAAGCAAATTAAATACACCACATGTGCCCTAATATAAATACAAATTTTAAATTCTTGAGTCTCATCAATCCAAGTTTAAAATGCTTCATTAATTTAATTTATATGTGCTTGTAGAATGAGAAATATAGATCAAATAAAAAACACTTGAATTTCCTAATTTCTTGATTCTCTATGGGATTGTGCCTAAAATTAGTTAGCATTTTAAATAAAAAATGAAGGAATCGGGTTTATATTACCTCAATCAACCATCAACCGAGATAAATCAACAAATGACCAAAATGAGGAAGAGAAAACACTTGTTTCGGGTAGAGAGAGTTCAGAGATCGAAAACACCTCAAAGAGGGCACAGACAGATCGTGCACTGGAAAGGGAGCAAAAGACCTCGTATTCTGGAAAGGGAGAAGGTAATAACAAGGTATCAGGATCGGTTATTTTTGTAAACCGATCCGGATAATCATCAGGACTGGTTTTATTAACTAGCCGATCTTGATGGTTACCTATCAGGAGCGGTTTATTATATAACCGATCCAGGTACTAAACAATCACGATCGGTTAATATTAACCGATCTTGATGGTTATCAAGATCGTTTTTTTAAATTATGTTTTAAGTATTTATCTTTTTTTTTCCATGATAAAACTTTAGGAGATTATTTTATTTCATGTTGTAATTAATTTTTTAAGATATGAAATCACATCACTTGAGGTTACCTGACTGAGTACAATTGAAATAGAAGGTCTAGGATTGTTATTTGAACTTGACACAAATCTCAAAGCATAATTAATACTGGCCCCTGCGCTATCTCGGAAAGGCACCGGCTGAGAGTAAATCTAGACCGTCCCTTTCAATTGTCTTGAGTCAAGAGCCTCAAGTGATACGGATCTCAAAAATATTGGGTAGCTGGATATTAAATGTAGAAATACAATCAGGATCGGTTCTTTATAATACACCGATCCCGTTTGTGGACCATCAGGATAGGTTCTCTCGGATTAACCGATCCAGATATTAACAGGATCGGTGCATTATTTAGAACCGATCCCGATGGTCCACAAATAGTATCGGTGTATTATAAATAACCAATCCTGATACTCAAGTGGCACTTAAAATGAGGAGCCTTCCCTCTTCCCTCTCAAACCGATCAACTTCCATTCAAAAATCTGGATTTTTCTCTCTTTCAACAATCGCCATTTCTTGCAGTAGGTTTTCTTTGATCACTTTGTCAAGGTTTGAATGTCGTTCTTTTCTTTGATCACTTTGTTTTCATTATTTTTTACGTTGTCTATTTTCTCGTATTAGAAATACCTCCTCGTCGGTTCATAACCAGCAAGGGCGATGACTTTGCAAGGCACTTCACCAAGTGAGAGTTGAAGGAGTTCTTCAACAGTGATGACCCGGGCTTGGCACTCATAGCTGACTGCATTCTTGATTCCGATCCTTACCTCGATCCGAATAGTGACGGTGAGGATAGTGACGGCCGGGGTGAAGAAGTTGAGCTTGAGGTGAAAGAACGACAAACCTTTGCTGAGACAGTGGAGTGTTTCGAGTGCCTCTTCTTGGCCAAGGAGGATGTCATGCTCCGTTGCGAGACATGTCGCAACACATTCCATCCGGAATGTGTTGGCAAGGAGGTCAAGGAGAACAAGGACCTACGACTTGTCAAATGGAGATGCCCAACATGCATCGACGGGCCATCAAAGACTCTTGAAGACTAAGTTAATTTATTTTTACAACTAATTAAGTTTATTTTGAGATCTATATGATCTAACTTCTTTTGGATGAATTTGTTAATTTACTTTTTTTGGATGAACTTGTTATTTTGAGATCTATATGATCTAACTTAATTCTATTGAACTTGTTGAATGGTAAGTTAACTTATTTATATTATGGTTGTTTTTATTTATTACTGTGTGATGCTTGATTAAATTGTGATTTGTTTGGCACAATTGTTTTAATTGCATATTTGTATGTCATGTGTGAATAATGGGTGTGAATCACAAATGAGTTGCTTGAATAATTGGTGTGGATCACAAATTATATGTTTTTCAATATACATATATATCTATATATGCCTGAATTGAAAAAAAAAATGGCAGAAAGACAAAGTATCAGGATCGGTTATTTACTTGTTAACCGATCCTGATAACCATCAAGATCGGTTATTACTATAGAACCTATCCTGATACATCACGATCGGTTAACAAGTAAATAACTGCTCCAGATTGTCTTTCTGCAAAAAAAAAAAACAATTTACAGCAACACATATGAAAAACGATTATTTATTCAAATTTTTATTTTTTCTGCTTATTATATGGTTTTATATTGAAAATGCGAAATCTGGACAAATCGACGCTCATTTAGGTTGCGGCAAGTCGGTTTCCTAAACAGGTCTGCAAGAGAGGTAAAGTGGGTGGTTCTTTTCTTTTGGTGTCATTAGAGTTTACGGAGCCTAACATGAAGAAACATATTTTAATAAATTATATTTCATGTTCAAGAGTTGAATGAAGGATGAAGGACCTTCAAAAAAAAGCAAGAGTCCGATGAAAAGTTCGACAAATCATATGTTTCTTCTATGGAATCGAAAAAATTTGAATGTTATTCTATAGAATCAAAAAATTCATATAGAACCGATCAACAATCAAGATCGGTTATTTTTTAACCGATCTTGATTGTTATCAGGATCGGTTCTATATAAAAGGCCTATCCTGATTGTCTTTCTGCAATTATTTTTTTTTTAAAGCAACACATATAAAAAAGAATTATTTGTTCAAATTTTTATTTTTTTTGGCTTATTATATGGCTTTATATTGAAAATGTCAAATCTGGACAAATTGACATGAGAGGTAAAGTGCGTGGTTCTTCCCTACTTAGGTCTGGAAGAAAGGTAAAGTGGGTGGTTCTTCTCTTTTGGTGCCATTAGGGTTTACCGAGCCTAACATGAAGATACATGTTTTAATAAATTATATTTCATGTTCAAGAGTTGAATGAAGGATGAAGGACCTTAAAAAAAAAGCAAGACTCCGATGAAAAGTTCGACAAATCATATGTTTCTTCTATGGAATCGAAAAAAATTATATGTTATTCTATGGAATCAAAAAATTCATATGTTCCTTCTATGTAGTGGAAAAAATTTATCAGGATCGGTTCTTTATTAGCCGATTTTGACTGTTAACATGTCAGGATCGGATAATAAAAACCGCTCCTGATACTTAACAATCAAGATCGGTTTAACCGATCTTGTTTATTATCCGGATCGGTTTAATAATAATCCGATCCTGATACTGATTATCTAGATCGGTTAATTAGGAAACCGATCTTGATATCTAACAATCAAGAGCGGTTATCATAGTTACCCGATCCTAAAGGTATTAGTGTCAGTTTTTTAATTTAATCGATCCTGATGAGGCGATACTGATTGCACATTTTCCACTAATGGAACTTAGATTCTTTGGTTCTTATATTATTATTGTAGTCTATATTTTTTATGCTCGGTGTTGTTTTAGTTTCAGTTGGTCGGGTCTGGGGATAACTCGACTGGAAAGAGATTTCAATCTCTCACCGTTCCACTTTTGTGGGTTCCAGGTACAAAGCCCAAGAGACGAAAAAGAGATGTCAGAACTAATAATTGCGGTGGTTGCCACAACCATAAGTACTTTGTTTATATTTCTCATAAAACGAATTTGTTATGGTACTCCAATTGTACGTATTTAAACTATAGTAGATTTATTTTGTCTTGCTTTGAGACATGTAAAACAAATTAGACTTCAGAAATTTACTTCATGTATTGTGGTTCAATTATGTGTCATTGAAATGTATTTATGTATATGTTGTAATTCAGAATATGATTGCCTTGAGCTCATAAGCGCGACTGGTTGTCTTGTCGGGACGTGACAATTCGCATGACTTGCAAGTTACGTACTTACAAGTCCACCTCAATTTGATCACAGCACACACGTAAAAATCTAACTTGATCACAATACGTTCACGTACTTACAATCCTAGCTACTTGTAAGTCCACCTCAATTGCTACCAGATGCGGGATAATATTTATTTTGAACATGCCATTGATTTCTTTTGATTTATCCTTTCAGGTCGAGAAAGCAGATAAGGATGATAAAATTGATGATCGGAGCAATATGTTGGGACAACTGAAGAATATAGCTATTGACATGGGCACTGAAGTTGACTGGTAAATAATATTTATCCTTACAAATTTTATACTTGTTCCAGTTCATTAGTTGTCCGAATGTCCCAAAGATATTTGCCGTCCTGTTGCAACTTGCAAGTACATGACAGCCCTACCTGTCAGCTCCATTCCCCCTTAATACAAACAAATGCCATTCTTGGTCCAATCCTCCACTTTCTCATAAATGGCATGGCCACACATGATGATGTCAATCGAGGAGCTCAATTACCGGGTCAAAGGAGCCAATAAATGTGGTCGAAAATTGCTGGGCAAGTACAAGACATTGTTTAAGCTGATACTTGCCCTTTTATAGGTCTCATGTTGATCGTCATTGGTACAGTGTTAATGCAAAACAATGGTTTCGTTATGTTTATCCAGCATGCAAAATGCTTGCTTGTATTCCATCATACATGAACTTATGTGGTATATTTTGTTTATTTTCTAACGTACAGACATGTTGTAGCTTAAGCTTATGTAAATTAGAGTGTGTCATGTTCTGCTTCTTTCTGGTAATTTTCTAGTGCTGAAATTATAATTTTATGAGGGAAGGGCATGCACTCTCTCTCTTTTCATTTAAATGTTGGCAGGAGCTGCTAAACTAATTTATTAATGAAGGTAATCAAAGAAATAAAGCTGCTCACAAAACAAGCAAGCCATGAACAATAGGAGCTGCCATACAAGCAATGAACAATAAGGGCAATCAAAGAAATAAAGCTGCTCACAAAATTTTTAATTTTTAATTCAGTTAACCACTAATCAAAACAATCTCTGAATCCTTTTCACCATTTACTTAATTTTAAACAAAACCCGAGGACTATATCCTAAGCTCGATCCCTCTATTGAGACATTAGATAACATAATTTAGAAACATTTCAAGTACCCACCACCAACATCCTAATTCCTTGCTAAATCAGATAAAATAACCTTAAAGTAAATCATGATCGCCTTTGTGTTGCCCAAACCACATTGCTTTTCAGAATATAACCATCACAATTGAAGCGCGGAACAACTGCCGTTGATTCAATGTCCTGTGGACAGGTACCGTCACTCGTTTGACCAGCGAGGTGATCCCCAAGTACTTGCTGTGACCCAAAGGTCCTGTGACATGTTTTGCACTCATACATGGCCGTTTTCAAGTCAGTAAGCGAAACATCAGCCTCAACTCCTGGTTTGGCTGCTTGCTCGATCTGTTTCTTCTCTTCAGATTTATGTGCAGCTTCTTCAGCTCCAGATTCAGGAATGTCATTTTTGATGGAATATGGCATCTCGTTCAGATCTATTTCAAAACCATCAACAACTTTCACTTTAGATTCGGGGGTGAGATCCTCCAGTTCTTCATTTTTACCGTTATCCGCAAGTGCAATTTCTTCTTCCAATTTTGATTCGGGGGTGAGATCCTCCGGTTCTTCATTTCCATAATAAGCAGACTCCGTCTTCCTCTTATGACAAGGTTGCTTACGCCCCATATGCCCACCGAGAGCCTGAAAACTAGTAAAAGTTTTCTCACAAACCTTACAAGAATACTTCTTTTCTTCTTTTGGCGCTTCCATCATCTCTTTCTCTCTTTCCATTATCCTGGTTTTTTTTTCAAAAAAGAACAAGAAAGGATGCAAGATCATCATTTTGTTTGTTAGTTGCAAAGCTGAGGAAAACAGAGAACGATTATCAACAGAGTAAAAGAAGAGAAAAGATCTTACAAGTAGCTATGGAGGAGAGGAGGTTGAGAGACAGAGAGAGAGGAGCTCCTGGTCTTTCTTTCTTTGTTTCTTGAAACCTTGGCGCTGGTTTTTTAACTTTCAAAACAAAACGCTGTATTTTTTTTAGGAGCCGTGCATGTTAGTTAGTGGAAAGCGGATCCGTATCTACCTGACTCAACGCAATTGAAACGGACGGCCCAGATTTACTCTCAGCCGATGCCTATTCGGAATGACGCAGGGGCACTGGGGCAGTATTATTTGTGCTTTGAGATTCGTGCCAAGTTAAAAACGGAGGCGGATCCTTGACCGTCCGTTTAAATTGTACTCAGTCAGGTAACCTGAGGGATGTGAATTCGTGGAAAGCTGACACAGGTACCCCACAAATTCATGTACGTCTTTGATCCCCAATTCATAATTAATGAGCAATTCATTCATGGGACTGCCTTGTTAGCTTTAAACCTTGCCAAGGAGATTTTAATTTGATACACCTATTATAATTGGAACAATAATTATAAATTTATTTTTTAATTAAAGTAATCTTTTTTACATATATATACCACAAGGGTTAATTACATACTAGAATCTCTTATGATATTCACTTTTTTCAGCCTAACTTAAATTAATGTGCCTGATCCAAATATATTTATTTTGAAACTAATTTCTTAACACTGCTTTAAACAATTGACTACTTTTAGAGGTAGAACTCTATCGAGATATCGACTGCGGACTAATTCGAGCTCGACTTAGGGGTGTCAATGATACCCTTGTAACCATTTACTGTATTCGTACCGTATTTGATAAGGTAGGTATGGGTAATATTTTTTCTATTAGCTTATCGGGTATAGGTATGGGTAAAGTTTTTTTTCGTTAACTAAACGGGTAAGGATTTTTTACCCGTTACCCTATTGTATAAAATAAAATTATATAATAATGTTTGAGCAATAATTAGCAATGGTGAAATTTATTTGCGTAATATTTCATACAATATAGTTTGAACAATAATTAGTGACCGGCTTTTGTTATTTATTGTTTTACTATAAAAAACGTTAAATATATTACTTTTATTTGCATTTTGTTATTTAGTTAAATAATTAAATTTATTCAAAAAGATATTTGTTTTTTTTAATTCTCTTGCTCTATAAAAAAAAATTTAGTCGGAATTAATTACACATTTGTTTTTTTATTAATAATGTGATTGTATACGTGTAAAATCAATAATTTTTTATGTTCTATTTGTAAAATATAATAAAAATAATTATTATATTATTATATTAGTATTATTCACCCGCTACCGTTTCGTTACTCATTAATTTTAATAAGTATAAGATAAGATTAATTTTTAATGAGTATGAGTAGAATATGTGTAAGATCAATTCTTAGTGAATATAGATATAAAAATGCTTCCACCCTACCCATATCGTACCCATTGACACCCCTAGCTCGACTCAAATACTGGCTCTAAAGGGGCTCTGGTAATTAGTTTTTTCATGTACTCGTCTATTAACGGACAACAAAAATTTATCAGAATTTTAATTTTAAGCATAAAGGTATAAAATTTCAAAAAAAAAAAAAAAAGTATAAATTTTGGCAATAACAGGTAGCCACATTTACTGATTAGAGTCCTACATAGTTTCGATAGTACAACAGTGTGATCCACTTAAAATACCACCTTAAACCATCACTTATGTATCACAAAGCCTCCAATGGGAAATCTAAACAACGACGAGATTAGTATTACAGTACAGGTACATATCCACAAAGATTACACACCAAAATCTATCCTCCAAAAAGGAAACCCAACAAAAAACCTAATCATTTATCGCACGATCCCTTCCCAAACACTTCTTCAATAACATCAAAGGTCGGCAACAGCTCGTCCTTTTTGGCAAGCTCAAATCCAATGTCCCATGCCAATTGATTATGTTGCACCTCGAATGACGTGCATGAATCATCCTGTATATCTAACCCTAACCCTAGCACCCCTGACCCGTCGGTTTTTTCTGGTAACACATCCTCTTTCTCATCTCCAGTTTCCTCTACCTCCTCAACCACATCTGAACCTAATCCTATATCATCTCCCTGACACGTGACATTGCTGGGTTGGTCGACTGATGACTCGAAACCTGATCCATCTTCTTCTTCTTCTACTTCTTCTTGTTCTTTGTCGTGTTCATCATCTTTTTCCATGTCTATTTCATCATCAGATTCCCACCTCTCCTCTGAGGCTTCCCACTCGTCATCATCACTGTTAATGTACAATGGGTCAGATCGATTCTGACCCGCCCGTTTCCTTAATATATACACATTGAAATAATAGCTCACGAAGTCGCGCTTGCATTTTTCTGGAAATGCAAGAGGCAGGACATCCCAAAAAGATTTCGTGAAAGAAGCAGGGTTGGCTCGTACCACTTCAGCAAACAGTTTCTCATCTTGTGGATCCCACGTTAAGGCCACTTCCTCCCCCATATCCCCAAAGCCTAATTGAATAAACTTCTCCATCCCTAGTTTCTTCTTCATATTCTCTCTCATCTCAATTATATGCTGCCTGATGCATCTGATAGACCCCATATCCATACAATCACATTCTTTACCATCCCATACCAAGTCCAGATCAGGATTTGGTAAAAGGCAGGACTTGATCCATTTATCAGAATCATCTTCTTTTGATACTTCAGCATTGAGCTCTGGTATGTCAGCTTGATAGTTTGGGCCTACTGGGACAGCCTTGCGAGGGGCACATTCGTAAATAGGGAACAAAGACTCTTCTCTTGAATTAAATTGTGATGCTTTTTCATAATAATCAGGATATACAGGTAGGGAGTCTAGTGTTTCCTCCCTAGATGGTTGGCATGTGAACCAAGGCAATCTCGAATCGGAATTGTAGGGGCCATAAACAAGTGCATTAGGTGCAACTGAAAAAAGAGAGAGGGTTTTTTATTATATAAATTTAGAAAATTAATATTGTTGGTTGTCACTAGTAACATGCACAAAATTTGTCAGGGAAGGCAGAAGAGGTTGGTAGAGTTCTGGACCGGGAGATTATTCTCGACATAAATGTAAAATACATATGTACATATAGTAACAGATTTCACAGATTTCTCCTATCAGTACCAGCCCAGAGAAAACTACAATGTAGAGACTGGCTTACAGCCAAATTGGCACCCACACTGGCTCAACATGTTGCGGTATATTACTGAACCAGTGTGTTTCTGGTATATATTTGTATATTGCCAATAAGGAGACATTACGAGATTAAATATGTACTATAAATTCTGTGCATACCTACTGCCAAGTGTACTGAACCACAATGACCAACATATAGCCATGTACTTCAAATTACATGTGAACAGAGGAAAAAAGAACCTGAGAAAAAGGGCTCTTCAGAGGAAACCAAGTCTTGTTTCAGCCGCTTTTTTGTAACTTGGAATGAAACATTGTCAGGACCAAGCCTCTTATAATACTCTGAAGAAACAGAAATATGCTTTAATTATTTTTTCCCTTAAGACTTGAAAATATTCTTTTATGTCTCTTTTTTTTTTCCTTTCGGAATACCTGATTCAGGCTTCTCAGGAAATGTTTCAGGTGAGACAATCCTATGTCCCATTTCCCACCTATTAAGAGTGAGAAAATTTGTAATTAGTAAGAGGTACTTCTGATTAGAAGAATAAAAATAGCATTAGTCAGCCTTAACTATTGGAGATTAGGAGTTGGTACATAATCCAAAAAGAGATACAGCATATCAATCAGGTAAGATATTATAGCTATAGAACACAATACAACATCCAAACGGAGCATGGAGCCCACCCCCAATTATATTGTCTGTCAAGTATTTTGCTTCAAAATTAGGACCTTTCTACCATAGCAAGCAACAATCCACTGTTGCTACCATGGTTTCGAAAATCTATCGGCAGTCCACGATTCGATTATTGGTCGATTTTACAAACCAAATGGCCGCGTTTTTGGGAGACAAAACCCTTGAATCGGAAGAGACGCACCCTCCGAGTTACGCCGATTCTTCCTTCTAGTTTCTTCGGATTTGATTTTTCACCGATTCTTCTATGCGGATCGGATGTGATCGATGATCGGAAGAGAGATTTGGGGGTAGCGTGAACTAGGTTTCGATAATTGGGAGGAAGAAGATGGGTCTGTCGGGATGGATGCGACGCTTAGTGAACAGGCTGCCCAGAGAGAAAAAAAAAATTCCTGGGCTTTTCAGAGTTCTGTTGGGCTAGTTATTACTTCATGTTACTTTCATTTAATTCGGCTATTACTTCTCTTGTTGGGCCTATATTTTCTGTTTTAAACTATTTACTAGTACCTGAAAATTGATAACAATTCGTGAAAAAATATATCATAATTTGCAGGATTGACAAATAAAAAACTTGTATGAATTTAATATATAAATCGTATTTATGTTGTGCAAAAATTACATTATAATGAATAGTGAAATATTGAAAATTCGAACCATCTAAATAACTTTTGGTACTTTTTTTTTGTATTTTGTTCATATTGATGTGATGTAATTACTTTTTTAAACTTTCATTGTATTAAACTAGTGTCTTATATGAATCTTAATATAATTTTCAACAAACATTTTCCTATATTTTTTAGTACAAAAACAAAGTGGGGAAAAAAGATCAAGTTTCCAATATGACTAGACCCATTCTCAGGGACGGACCCACACATGACACCAGGGGGCAGGGGGCAGTCCCCCTCTTCTCCGGATTTGAGTTTCAATAGAGATCTATCGATTCCAATCGACTTTGCCCTTCTCTGAATTCGCCTCCCTCTTCCCCTTCCTCCGGAATTTGAAAATTAAAATTAAAATTTTGAATTATGAGTTAAAATTATTTTTTATCGGGTTAAATTTAGAGTTAAAATTAAAATAAATTTTTGAAATTATAATCATTATAAATTACAAGTCAGAGCATTAAAAAACATTAAAATATTATTTTTACCAAATCATCCGATTTTTTTTCATAGACATGTTGATTTTGATTCCTATTACTAAGTTTTAGAATAAGTGCTGAGATATTGATAGATCCCATTTCGATTCAGAGATATTGATTGATATTTTAGATAGAGTGAGTCTATGGTAGTATGCACATTATGATTTGGTCTGTAATATGGATTAATATTTTCGTTTTCAAATTATTAATGATCAATCCGAACCGTTCAATATGATTTTCATATGAATATGTACTTGTAAATCAAATTTAAAATTTTTTAAAATTTTTTACTATTTTTAATATAGGTAGAAAATCACTGTTTTTGGATGGTTCAGAATTTTTAGATCAAATAATTTTCTATCTTAAAAATAGTAAAAAAATTCTAAAAAATATAAAATTTGGTGCAAATACATATTTATATCATGATTATATTGAATGGTTCGGATCAACCGTTAGGATTTTGAAAACAAAAATATTAATCCATATTATGTACCAACTGTTGATATGCATAGTACCATAGTACCATAGACTCACTCTTTTAGATATATCTCGTCGGGGAGTTGGCTTTACGCTTCCAGCCGCAACACTAACTGACTAACGGGAAAATGGTAGTTTGGGTTGTTAAGCAAATAAAGATGGGCATGCTTCCACTATACTTAGGCACCTTTCCACCCCACAAAAAAGTAGGTTTTTATGGCTACTAAAGCCTAAAAAGTGTTTATTAGGTCTCATGCAATTGCACCGTAATTCATCAATATGATTCTTTCACCTTTTAGCAGTATTATGTTAGAATACTGAAAAAATCACAAATTGGAAAATGATTTGAAATTTTCTAAGTTAGACGAATTTCTCTATGATACTTGGCAATATCCTTAGCCAAACACAAACTATAACTGGGAGCTTTTAGTGATGGCGATTCGATGGCGACTCCCGGGCGCCAATTCCCCGGCTACTCCCCCTCTCCACTAACCTAGAGCTCTACCTCTCTCTCCCTCCCTCCTCTACCTTTATCATACCCCTTTGCAAACCACCCACTGCGCAGATCGGCAGTGTACTTCCCACCTAGTAGCCACCACGATCTAATGGCGCACTCTGCGGATCACTCGATTATCATCATCTTCCGACCACAAGCTCTCATTCGAGACCTCATCTTCTTCCGAACCACTTAGTAGCTCAATACGGTGGCTCCCCTCTAGACTATCCGGCATTGCGTCGATCGCAGGTTAGTTTCATTGTGGAGCTGCCGGAGATCTTGCAACGTCATTCAGTCCTCCAAGAGCTAGAGAGTTGGGCAAACTCCCACCACATCTCAGTTTTCCCATGGGACTATCGGCAAGGATGGCACCCAACCCCAATACCCTTTACAGTATCCATACGGGTTTTTGGCTATCCGAACGATGGCACCCACAATACTTTAAACTATTTGCCGCTGGGTTTGGGGAAACCATTGGTGTGGATGCCGCCAATAATCGGGGGCGGGACCGGTCTACTTTAAGGATGACGCTGCGGTGCTATGATCCTTCCGTGATTCCTTTCTGTGTCACAGTGCACTCTGAAGGAAAGTGGAAGTCCTGTAGGATTGACATTATAGCCTGGGGGGTAGACGATGACAATCTCCCAGCTCACTACCCAGGGCCTGTCGGGGTGGGGTCTATGGAGGAAGCCCACCAGGACCAGGAAACTCCCTCCAGACCTCTAGGTGATGATCTCCGAATGAGGTCTAGTATGGAGGCCGCGTATCAATGAATGGTTCAATGAGAGGCCCAACTAAGGCTCCCTCCTCACGGAGACGAAGATGGGTCCATCATAAGTCGGTGTGCTCCGAGAGTAGGGCAACAAGAACAGTGCCATGCAAATCAGAACAGTACCATGTACCACAGCGGCAAGCAGACCTGCATCGCTCAGCCTAGAACAAAGGGGAGTGGGGAGCATGCTTTTGCAATGACTGGTATATGCCCATTACTGCATAGCCCAGTGTGTGGTACCCAACATCCTAAGCATTTCTCCAAAAAGTTTGGCATACAGCGAGGTTCTTGGCCACACGGGATCTTGTCTGCTTGGGAGTGATTACAAAACAAAAGGTGCCACTTCTCAAAAGGCCAAAAAGGCCTTCTCTCTGGCCAACTGTAACTGCGGTATTCGGCAAAATGCCAAATGCAGGGCTGGCGCTGCAGGCTGCGTACCGTCAGTTTGACCTCTCTGAACTGATGAACCCAGAGAATGAAAACATCACATTTCACCCATCTAGCAACTAGCAACACAAAAACAAACACCATTCAAACACCACTAAATCCTCTCCATCCATAAACCCAAGATCATTAATTTGGTCTACCAATATAAATAAACCATCCATTCTGGGACCAAGGCCTATAAATATAATCCTCCGAAACACCATCTTCTATCCATCATCAACCAAAACAGTACAGCTCTCCCTAAATCCAACAAAGAATCGCAAAGCAATGGAACAATCTGATGAGGAGCTTATCAAAGAATTCTCTGACCTACACACAAACAGCCATGAAGAGGGAGCAATAGTACTACTGCCAACAGGAGCTATCAACCATCAAAATTGGGAGCTGTGTGTGTTAACCAAAGTTCTATCGGACCGGGTTGTGTTTCAAGCTCAATTTGAATGGCAGATGAGGCGCGCATGGGAGTGCATCCGACTACTAGGTTGACGATGCAGGATCGAGGCTTGTTTGTCATCCAATGTGCTAACAAGGATGAATATGATAAGATCATGAATGGCGGTCCCTGGACATACAGGCAGGACCTTGTTCTCACAGCTGAGTGTGCATCGGACGAGGAGGTACATGATGCTAAACTGACTCACACGGAGTTATGGGTTCAATTCCACAACCTTCCTGCTAAAAACCTAACTGAGGAGGGAATAAACTTTCTCACAAGCCAAGTTGGTACTGCCCTGTCGGAACCAACTTTCAGTTCTTACAACGGCAGGCAGTATCTAAGAGTTAAGATCATGATTTCCCTTTCTAAGCCACTGCGTGACAAGATTACCACTACAAATCCGGCAACGGGAGATGTTGTGACCTACTTGGTTTATGAGAAGATTGGCAGCATCTGTTGTTTCTGCAGATCGCTAGGCCATGAAATCTCCTCGTGTCCTGATCGGGCCAGGTTAGCAAAAATCAAGGCTCGCATAGTGGGACAGCAAAGGCCGGGACTAGATGGAATACTAAAGCCCACCCGAGGAGCATGGATCATCAACCAGACCCTTATTCCCTTCAAAGAAATATATCCAAAGCAAACTAATTCATCTCGGCCTGTTAAGAGCCCAATGGCGGAAACAGTAGTGGGCTCGAAACGGTCTCACCCTGATATCAACAGTGGCAGCCTGGTGATCAGAGTCAAAATAATGATGATTTACGTAGGGTTTTGGCTTAGGTTTTGCATATTTTCTCACACTTATGTTTAATTAATTAGAGAAAAAGGCTATTGTCACCCTTCTTCATGTTTTATTGCAGAAAACAGGTTTTGGGACTATTTTACACCAAATGGAGCTAGAATCGGGTCAATCGGATCAGCAACGCTCATCGACTAAGTCCCTGTTACGGCCCGTATTGCCTAATTCGGACCAGGCCTAGCATTGACCAGAAGATAGCGCTGGAAGCATTAAACCCTAACCGTCAAGGTCCTAATACGGACTGTATCACCCAATACGGTCCGTATCCGAAGGCGTCTCTTGGGGAATAACTGCCGACAGCTGTTCCAAGATCAGTTTCTAAGCCCCTACTCAACCTCTACACGTCGCTACACTCCTATATAAGGCCCCTGGGCAGAATGATTAGTTATCTTTGTAATTAGGGTTAGATTTGATTAAAGGGAGAAGAGAGGAGTGCTTGTAACGATGCCGTTCTGCGGCTAAGTTCCTTTTCTTAGGGCTAGGCAGTAAACCTTGTTACTCTTGATGTTTTGATATATATATTTCTGTTGATTATGATTTCTTGTTGTTGAAACAAAATGCTTTTGTGATTTACTATCTCTTCATCTAATTTCAATGATCTAGTTTAAGTCCGTTAGGGTAGTGACAGTGCTTTAATGGCAAGAGAAACTATTTATATGAATTAGCCTCGTTGAGATCTATTAGGTATATGTGAAGAAAACCTTAGTGGGGAAACCATAAACCAGACCAACAAAACGCGTACCAAATTCCATCACTCGCGTAAAGTAAATCGCGTAAAGTAATTTGGGGTATTTGAGAGATCAGACATTTGCGTAAGGTAAATCGCAGTGTCCTATGTAGAATCTCGGTGAAAGATCTGTCATTCTTGCGTAACATAAATCGCAGTGACCTATGTGGTGTCTTTCATTAAACAACAACAGGAAATCAGACGCAACAGGAATATATTGTCAATGCGGATTGAGTGGCAATGGTGTGCCGAAATCCTAGGAATTCTCATCTCTATCTTTATTTTAATTACTTTTAATTGCTTCCTAATTTACATTGATCAAAACAACATCTCTCAATTTTCAGATTTCGTCTAGCCTTTCGAAAGATTGTGATTCGATCGCTCAAAGCATTGAACCAATATTCCCTGTGGATCGACCTCGAATATACTACTCGATAGGATTGTGCGCTTGCAGTCCGAACCGATAGCATTTCCGAGTTTATAAATATTAAAAGAAACATTGCTCTCTTTTGAGTGATCAAGCTTTTTGGCGCCGTTGCCGGGGAATAACGGTTCATTGTGCAAGGCCTCGCGAGACGTCCTTGTTTTGACCATTGAATCCAATTAATTAGAAACGCCTAGATTTCTTTTTATTTTCTGCATTTTTTTTTCTTTTATTTTCAATTTCGTTTTTGTTTTTATTTTTATTTTCTTTTTATTTTCAGTTTTTAGTTTAATTTTCATATTTTCCTTTCTTTTTAGGAATCCGCACGCTGGCCGAATCATCCGTACGAAGATCCGTGAGGATTGCTAGTAGGAGAGGACAATTCGCTTCCACATCACCGACAAGAACCAATCATAGTTCTTCATCAAGTAATTCTGAAAGCCAAGAAGACTCAGATTCGATCAACATGAATATTCCACCGAACGAACCGATTAACAATGGAAGACAAAACAATGGTGATAATGAAGTTCACGATGCAGCAAGACCCAAACTTCTACGAGACTATTGCGTACCGCGAGCGACTGATCCTAATTCTAGTATAAACCCACCAACTGTTACGAACCGTAATTTTGAGATCAAACCTGCTCTCATAAATATGGTTTCGCAACAGCAATTTGGAGGATTTCCACATGAATATCCGCATCTTCATTTGTCAATTTTCCTAGGGATATGCGAGACGATAAAGATCAACGGAGTTACCGATGAAGCAATCAGGCTAAGGCTATTTCAATTCTCATTAAAAGATAAAGCAAGAGCATGGTTGTTTTCCTTACCGGCCAATTCCATTCAAACTTGGGACCAATTGTTTAATGTGTTTATTGCAAAATATTTTCCACCATCCAAAACTTCAAGGTTTAGAAATGCAATTACTAATTTTGAACAAAGGGATGGTGAAACATTGTGTAAGGCATGGGATAGATATAAGGATATGTTAAGGTGTTGTCCACACCATGGTCTAGAAAAATGGCTGATTGTCCAAACTTTTTATAATGGTCTAAACCCTACCGATAGGTTGTCTATTGATGCTTCCGCAGGAGGAGCAATCATGAACAAGGAACCTGACGAGGCTTACAACCTAATTGAAGAGATTGCAATCAACCAACACTACTGGATCCCTGAGCGAAAGAAGCCAACTCCAACACCTGGCATGCACCGAGTAGATGATATATCCATGCTAAGCGCAAAGATTGATGCTTTGCAAATGGCACTCAACAAGCAAACCAAGCAGCGAACGGTAGCAGCAGTCAATGCCGCAACAGCATGTGGCTATTGTGGAGGAGCGCATGAGATGACCGAATGTATGAATGTGACGCAAACTGAGGAAGAAATGGAGCAAGCAAACGCAATCGACAACAGCTTTCGACCTCAGCCCGCTTACAATACATACCATCCGAACAACCGAAACCATCCAAATCTCTCATACGCAAATAATCCAAAGCCTGTTGCACCCCAACAGAACTATTAACCACAGCCCAATTATCAACCGAGATACAACAATCCTCAACAGAACTATCAACCAAGGCAATACAATCAACCACCGCAACCTGATATCACATCCTTAATGGAGAGATTCCTAGAGAAGCAAGACAAGGCTAACGCCGAAATCACGCAAAAGATCGAATCCTTAACAAACCACAACAAAGACTTAGAAGACAATGTCTCTAAGATGGCAAAAGAACTCTCGAGCATTACACGCGGAAAAGGCAAATTTCCGGGCCAACCGGAAGAAAACCCGAGAGAGACTTGCAAATGCATAACATTAAGAAGCGGTACAGCTTACAAGGGACCTCACATGCCCGATCAAACTACCGATGAGATGCATGTAGAGCCATCGCATTCCGAAGAGTACGAGCCGCAACCACTGGAGCCGCCCGTATTCGAAACGCAGGCAGACCCTATCGAGGAGCAGAATGACACCGTAGGTGGAGACGAACGACAACCCGAACCTGAATATATTGCACCACCACCCTACAAGCCACCTCTGCCATTCCCTCCAAGGCCTTCCAAGCACAAGATGGAGCCGCAATTCGCGAGATTCATGGAGACACTCAAGAAATTACAGGTCACAATCCCCTTCACTGAAGCAATCGGAAGCATACCTTCGTATGCTAAATTTCTGAAGGAGATTCTCTCGAACCGAAGTAAACTCCAAGAACTCTCAACAATTCCGCTCAATCTGGAGTGTAGTGCGCTCGTGCAAAGCAAATTACCGACAAAGTTGAATTCGACCGTACTCAAACAAGAATTCGACCGTACTCAAACATTGCTTGATCGAACCATCGCGAATAACAAAGCGATGTGTATCAATACTATGAAAGTCCTCGGGTGCTATGATTATGTGCGTGAATCCCTTAATAATATCAATTTATGAGATTTGGAGGACCGCCTACGAGCCACAAGAGTCTATTTGAGACCCTCCATCGAATTTTTATCAACACTACAATGGGATGGCGACATGATCAAGTACCGACTAATCAACCGCCCATTTGCCATGACAATGGAGGAATTTTGCAAGGCGCTGTCCATCCCCACAAATGGCGAAACCGATTTATGCGCAAGGGAGAAACGCATGAAGTATTGGAAAATGATCGCAATCGATGAGCGCAAAATATACCGCAAGGACTCACGCCTCATCTCTTCGATAGAATTAAGGTATATTCATATTATTTTGACTAATTCTATATTCCCGACAGGAGAGGACACAACGGAAGTGCGAGAGAGGGACATCTACATGATGCGTTGCATGAAGAGCCAAAAACATCAACCGCACATTGGACACCACATCTTGCCCACCTCACATCTGTGGCCGCCGACACAAAGAATAATCACGTGGTTTCCGTGGATTGTTACGCAACCCTCCTTGCACATCACCACAACATAAAACTCAACGGCTACAATGAAGTATTCGGCAACAACCGCCTTAACATGAACTACCTGGTGAACAACAATCACGTGCAAGCGGTATTCAATGCACACACAGGTGACATAAGCTACACATTGAAAATAGGCGAGGAAATGACGCTCCATATCGGAACGGATAAGGGGTCGTTTCAGTTTGGATACGAATCTGAGCATGGAGATGATGCACAAAGCGAAGAGGAGGAACCAATAGAGGAAGAACCAACCGAAGAGCCCATGGAGGAATCACATAGCGCATCACACCACTCACCCATCCACCATCTTGACATGGCTTTCGTACGCCACCTCATTCCGCCGCGCGAAAGCACCAACATAGCAGACTCCGTGCCCGCTCCTACCGGATGGAATCAAGAGCCAGCCATATCTCAGCCTCGTGAACCTGGTCCAACCGCGCATTACACCAACAACACACTTGAGAATTTGAAGAAACGCACACGCTACTTGGAGGAATACTTGGATAAGGTAAACAAAGCCCACGAAAACTTCTATGAGTACTACCTTTCCAAGGGAATACCATTCACACCACCGATTCCATTCACCCCACCACCACCCATTCGCGACGAGTAATTTGTGAGATCTTTCTTATCCCTCTCTTTTTGTTTATTTTCTTGCATTGAGGACAATACAAAATTTAAGCATGGGGGTAGGGGTAAGAAATTAGTTTAGGAAATGCATTGTATCTAGGATCATGACATATAGGACCCTTATTTTTCCCTTATTTTTCATTCTTTCGCTAGCAGTTTTCCTCAATCGGGACCACTTCTCAAGGCTTAACCAAGATAAGTTGGGAAGAACGATTGAGGTTTTTATCTAGCGCGCATATAGGCATTTGCATTGGTAGGAGCATGTAATTTAGGAGTAATTTGCATGTAGGATAATCAAATAGGAATTGTTTAAAATTGAATTAGACTAAGGTTTAGACAATTGGCCATGATACCAAAAAAATTCAGAATTTTAAAAATAATTAGTAATCTCAAAGCGAACAATTAATTGCTAACCATGAGTGTTGACCAAAAATCACAAACCCTCGAATTCTTATTGTTGAATAATTTATTTTTTGCAAAGTCTTTTAAACTTAATAGTGTTTTAGAATACCCATTTATTATAGATAGACCCCTAGCGAAACTATGCAATAATTTCTCGTATGAATGAATACTTGGAATTGTGTGTAATCATGGTGCTTGCGACACAAAAATATTTTATTTTTTTTCAGAAAAATACAAAAATACAAAAAAAATCAGAAATGAGAAAATCCAAAAAAATAGAAAAATCAGAAAAAAAAGAAAAAAAATAGAATAAAAGATGGAGGATAAAAAGAGTACGGGTGCCTACGCAAGACTCGTTACCAATAGGCTCGAGAAAACCTCCCAAATTTTGATTCTTGTATATATTTCAATTTTCAAAAATAGTCACAAGTACCAACACACTTAGTTGTCATACTTTGCTCCAATCAATTGGGAAGGAAAATCAAAATTTATATTATTAGAATTCCTATTGGTTGGAAGGGATCCATTTATAATCGAAGGGGAAATTAATACTCTCAATTTTAACGATATTTGTGAAGTAGATTGTTTGATAATAATTTTTCTAGGTCAAGCATAATGAGGTCAATCATGGGGTGAATAAATTGTTCAAGGGAGAGGTCATGAATATTTTTAAGTTCTAAATTTTTATTGTCATGCCAATTGTACCAAACCTAAGCCCTAATTTGATTTTTAAACAAGACCTTGAGATTGTATGGTTTAACCTAGACCGAATCTTTGACCAGCTGGGATGTCGTTACTTGAGGACAAGCAACAATTCAAGTTGGGAGGCGTGATCAGAGTCAAAATAATGACGATTTACGTAGGGTTTTGGCTTAGGTTTTGCATATTTTCTCACACTTATGTTTAATTAATTAGAGAAAAAGGCTACTGTCACCCTTCTTCATGTTTTATTGCAGAAAATAGGTTTTGGGACTATTTTACACCAAATGGAGCTAGAATCGGGTCAATCGGATCAGCAACGCTCATCGACTAAGTCCCTGTTACGGCCCGTATTGCCTAATACGGACCAGGCCTAGCATTGACCAGAAGATAGCGCTGGAAGCATTAAACCCTAACCGTCAAGGTCCTAATATGGACCGTATCACCCAATACGGTCCGTATCCGAAGGCGTCTCTTGGGGAATAACTGCCGGCAGCTGTTTCCAGATCAGTTTCTTAGCCCCTACTCAACCTCTACACGTCCCTACACTCCTATATAAGGCCCCTCGGCAAAATGATTAGTTATCTTTGTAATTAGGGTTAGATTTGATTAAAGGGAGAAGAGAGGAGTGCTTGTAACGATGCCGTTCCGCGGCTAAGTTCATTTTCTTAGGGCTAGGCAGTAAACCTTGTTACTCTTGATGTTTTGATATATATATTTCTGTTGATTATGATTTCGTGTTGTTGAAACAAAATGCTTTTGTGATTTACTATCTCTTCATCTAATTTCAATGATCTAGTTTAAGTCCGTTAAGGTAGTGACAGTGCTTTAATGGCAAGAGAAACTATTTGTATGAATTAGCCTCGTTGAGATCTATTAGGTTTATGTGAAGAAAACCTTAGCGGGGAAACCATAAACCAGACCAACAAAATGCGTACCAAATTTCATCACTCGCGTAAAGTAAATTGCAGTGATCTGTGTAGTAATTTGGAGTATTTGAGAGATCAGACATTTGCGTAAGGTAAATCGCAGTGTCCTATGTAGAATCTCGGTGAAAGATCTGTCATTCTTGCGTAACATAAATCGCAGTGACCTATGTGGTGTCTTTCATTAAACAACAACAGGAAATCAGACGCAACAGGAATATATTGTCAAGGCGGATTGAGTGGCAATGGTGTGCCGAAACCCTAGGAATTCTCATCTCTATCTTTATTTTAATTACTTTTAATTGCTTCCTAATTTACATTGATCAAAACAACATCTCTCAATTTTCAGATTTCGTCTAGCCTTTCGAAAGATTGTGATTCGATCGCTCAAAGCATTGAACAAATATTCCCTGTGGATCGACCTCGAATATACTACTCGATAGGATTGTGCGCTTGCAGTCCGAACCGATAGCATTTCTGAGTTTATAAATATTAAAAGAAACATTGCTCTCTTTTGAGTGATCACCTGGGTGTGATTATATACCCGAAGCTTGGAGACACATCATCGTCTTCTCCAACTGACTCTCCAACAACAACAGTCTTGATGGAGACCAAAAATTCACCAGACGTTTCAAGGCGGCAAGACCCTCGGCAGAGGCCGAGGTGCCGCCTAATCCCCAATGAGTATCTTAGCATGGAATTGTCGAGGCAGCAGAGGGCCGTCGACAATTCCAACGTTACGTCGCTACCTCCGTAGCACGGGGGCCTTCATGGCTTTCATTTCTGAGACAAAGTGTTCTGAAAATCTTGCTACGAAGCAAATTTCAAGGTTACAGTTACAAAATTTCAAGATAGTTCCCTCTCGAGGAAGGGGAGGGGGCATTTGGTTGTTGTGGGCGAACGAGATTTCGGTCACAGTCTTGGAAAGATCTTTTTCTTTTATTGCTGCTAAGGTTCAACTGGGACCTGATACTCAACCATGGTTGCTCTTTGCGGCCTACGGTGAATGTGATGATGGACGAAATGAGGTAATGTGGAATAAGTTGGCCGACTATGCAATGAATCACGGGTTACCGGTATGCGCAATCGGTGATTTTAATTGCATAACCAGCCAGCAGGAGAAGCAAGGGGGCGATCCTAATCTCAAACAAAAACACAAAAAATTCAGGGCTTTTCTGCAAAAAATGGGTTTACTGGATCTAGGACACTCTGGGCCGGCCTATACTTGGGTAAATAATCAGCAAAGGAGACGGCTGATATTAGAGAGACTGGATCGGGGAATTGCTACTGTTGACTGGCTAAATCTGTTTCCAAACCCAAAGGTCTTTCATTTTCCAAATTACTCAAGCGATCATTTGCCAATACTCATCCGCACAGAGACAAGACCAAAGAGAAAAGTAAGGCAATTCCGAGTAGAGCAGTGGTGGTCGGCAGAACACGATTTCCCGAATTTGTGTGCTAGAATGGGGAGTAGTAACAATCGGACATGGGAGGAAATAATCTCAAAATTTAAAAAAGAAGTTTGGGTCTGGGAGAAAGGGGCAAAGGATCCGAACTTAGAGGTTTCATTGATTGAGAAAGAAATGGAAGCTCTGATTAATGCTGCCCAAACGGAAGGGGTCAGGATGAAAATTAAAGTTTTGCAACAGCGGTACAGGCAATTACTTGGCGGCACAGGAGGTTTTGGCTTCAAAGGTCTCGCCTGAATTGGGCTCTACAAGGTGATCAGAATACGCGATTTTTCCACATGACGACCACGGTGATGCGTAGGATAAACCGTATCCAAGCAATCCAAAATGAAGCGAGGGAATGGTTTGTTTATGAGGAAGAAATACGAAGGCTGTTTGTGTCCCACTTCAGGGAATATACAGGGAGGACCCCGTAAATAGGTAACAGGAATTGCGGCTGTTATCTGAAAATATCAGGGGGGAGATTGCAAAGGTGCAGGAGTCGGCTCTGGAGGGGCTTGAAAAAATGCTGACTGAAGCAGAGATATTTGGAGTCCTATCCACTTTGGGCTCAACTAAATCATCGGGCCCTGACGGCATAAATGCGGGCCTTATTCAGCAGCAATGGGGGACCTTTGGGCCAACAGTGATAAGGGAAGTTATGCTCTTCTTCGAATCTGGTGTGATGAAACCGACCATCGCGCAGTCACATCTAGTTTTAATACCAAAAATTAACACGCCGCTGAAGGTAACAGATTTCTGCCCAATTAGTGTTTGCAACCTAATTTATAAAATAATTTCAAAGCTCCTAGCTAAAAGGATGCAACCACTAATGGCAAGTCTGATGTCAACGGCTCAAACTACGTTCATCCCAGGACGAGAAATTTCAGAGAATGTAATATTACTCCGAGAGATTATTCACAGCTTTAAGAAGCCTTTCAATGATGATCAGCAATTTGTTCTCAAAGCCGACCTAGCTAAGGCATTCGACCGAGTTAATTGGGAGTATCTCTTTCATCTTCTGCGCCTTTATGGTTTTCCTGATAAATTCTGTCAGTGGGTATGGGCGTGTGTCTTATCAGCAAAATTCACAATCCTCCTAAATGGAAGTGGCAACGGGTTCTTTCTACCTACCCGTGGCCTGCGACAGGGATGTTCCATGTCGCCATATTTGTTTATAATTGCTATGGATCCACTATCTCGTATGTTGCATAAGAACCTGAGATCGGGTCTGATAAGAGGCCTGCATTTGGCGCGATACTCAACACCACTGACTTCTTCACTCTTTGCTGATGACCTACTGTTGATGGGGAAACTCTTACCAGATGTAGTAATAATGTTACTCTCAACTCTTAACAGATTTTTTGATGTTTCAGGTCTCTCAATAAACCAAGATAAATCGAAGGTCTGGTTCTCAGCTAATGCAACAGAACAAAGCAAGGCAATGCTCAGGAGCTTTATTGAAGTTGGAGAGGCAGATGTTGGGGAAAAGTATCTCGGCTGCCCAATTGCGGTTGATAGTACAGAGTCCTTTGACTACCTAGTTGAAAGATTTGAGAAGAGATTGAACCATTGGAAGGCTAACTTTCTATCACATGAGGGAAGGTTGGTCCTCATTAAATCCGTACTAGAGAGCTTACCGATCTATGCTATGGGAACAATCATTATTCCAAACAAGACCATCAAAAAACTGACTGCTATAGCAAGGAATTTCTTTTGGGGGTAAGCATGACAAAAGGAGCTCGGCCTATGTTGCTTGGGATGCTATAGCAGTGCCAAAAGAAAGGGGAGGCTTGGGTTTAAGAAGCTTGAGGGAGATGAATCAAGCTTTAATCCTTAAGAATCTGGAAGTTGGCAGCCGGTAGTGATGTGCAATGGGTGCATGCTCTAAGGGCAAAATATTACCCAAGGGGTGCTTTTTGGTCGATTCAGAGAAGGGTGGGTTGTTCTAATTTTTGGAAGCAACTCATGCAACTTAGATCAATAATGGCTACGCATGTGGCATGGAAAATTGGGAGTGGAGTGTTCGCGCAGAAGCGCAACGCAAGTTTCGGTACGCTTGAGGGCGTACCTTTTAAAACCGCGTTTACACTTCACGAGTAAGGGTTGCAAGTGCACAACCCCTATCGAGTAGTATAATCGGGTATCGATCCACAGGGACGGACAATTACTAGGTTAGAATCTACCTAACTCGATTAAAAACTAGAAGTGAGAAAGATTTGGTTTGGTATTTAATTTCCTAAAAAGGTCAATTCAAACCATTCAAACAATTCAGAAAGATGTAATAAAATGCTAGAAGAAATGTAAATTGTGTTTTGATTTTGGATAAAAGGCGTTTCCAGGGTTTCAGACTTCATCTGTGATCTGCCTCTAGTGGTACGGCCCGTACCAAGTCGGTACGGCTAGGCCGTACTTAACTTGGTAAGGCAAGGCCGTACCACTCTGGTAAGACCCGTACTGGCTTCCCAGAACAGAGCTTACCAGTTCGAGTTGATGCATTTCCTTGCTGGTACCTTGTGCTAAACTCTTTGGAAAGGTTCAATTGACCATACCTAAGGTTCCTAAGCCTCAACTGTCGTTTGTTGGATCAAGATCTAGGTTGGAATGCAATTGATTGCCTTTTAGGGATTTCTACACCTCAACTCTCGTGTGTTGGTACAGATCTACCCTAATTGGTTGATTGGAGACCTAAGGCACCCTCTAATCTGTCGATTAGAGGAGAATTCAACCTCTCGGCTTCAATTCGAACAAGTCTACCCTAAACAATTGATTTGGTTGAGAGATTGAGATGATCACATGACCTTGATAGGTTCGATCTAAACCTAGAGGTTCATCATACACAATCACAGCAATCAAAGCAAAAGATAGCAAAGAAATCACAATCAATCAATCAAAAGAGTTCATACAAGATACAAGTCAAAGAAAGTCAAAACAAATCAAGAATCCATCTCTAAACCCTAGAAACTGAAATAACTACTCACAGCACATGATCTGATCTAAAAATACAATAAAAGGGATAGAGATAGCCATGGATCGAAGGGATCGAGAGGAGGAAGCTAGATCCGTCGAGTTTCGCCTCTTTCCTCTTCCTTCCTTCTTGCTCCTAGCTCCTTAGCTCTCTTTCTTTCTCTTACTGTGCTCTCAAATAGATCTGGAATGGAATGGATCTCGAAATTGGAGAGTTCCCCGCTTTAAATAGCCTCTGCCAAAATTTGAATCTGTCAGGCCGCCTTTAGGTACGGCCCGTACCAAATTGGTACGGCCAGGCCGTACCAGGCGTGATGAGCTGAAAAATGGCTAAGTCCGGTAAGACCCGTACCAAACTTGGTAAGGGCCATACCAGATCATCCCAAATCGTCGTTTCTTCGTGTGTTTTGCTCCAAGCCTGCAGAAAACAAACAAACACTCAGCAGTACCAAATTCTAAAGATATATCGATGAAATGCACATGATTCTGGTGAATTAGGGCACGAATCTGGTACTAAAACAGGCCTAAAATAGACTAAATATGCGAGGTATCATGGAGATCAAATTCCCATCTACTCACAACCCTGGTTTCCGGGGTGGCAAGAATTCAAAGCTACCACTACTCAACAGAGAAATGCTACAGTAGCAACACTGCTTAATCAATCTACCAGAATCTGGAATTTCGAAGCATTGCAGTCACTGTTTGGATTTACCAGGGCTTTCCTAATTGCCACAATGGAATCAGTCACTCCTTTCCCGGAACCAGCCGCCGACACTCTGATTTCACCTACTCTAAAACTGGGGCATTCTCAGTAAGGAAGGCGTACCAATTGTTGAGAGGGGAACCGCAAAGTTTAGCTAATCGAGATTTTTGGAAGTGGGTCTGGAAAGGAAGCAAGCTCACCCCTAAGTTGCGAATGTTCATTTGGAGAGGAGTATACGGGGCCTTGCCGGTTATGGCGGTACTCTCGGTGAGAATTCACCACCTTTCGCCAATTTGCCCAATTTGTAAGAGAGAACGCGAGACAGTAATGCACGCTCTATTTCATTGCGATCTTGCAAGAAGAGCATGGTTAATCTCCTCGATACCGTTACGGACACAGGTACTGATTGGTGGTTTTCACCAAACAGTGGCGGCGATGGTAAGTACGCTATCTGACAGCGATATGTGTTTTTTTGTGTGCACAATGTGGTCAATCTGGAGAATGAGGAATGAAGTGCATTACGGGAAAAAGGACAGCTCAATAGCCATATGCAGAATGTTCGACGAAAAGGAGATGGAAGCTTGCCAGCTCAAATTTTTCACAATGCAGATGGCACCACCAATCCACCAAATACAACCATCTGGCAGGGCACAAATTCAGACGTTGGTACCACCTAGTCCCTCAACTTCCTTCCAATGCTACGTCGATGGAGCCTGGGACAGTGGGGGAAAAGCGAGTATTGGAGCCTATTTGCTTTGCAATGGGGCTGTTGTATTCTGGATATCTAAAGCAATTGAAGCGGTTAACCCGAATCAGGCAGAGGCAAAAGGAGTGTTAGAGGGGTATCGGCTACTGGTACGGTGGGCTAAGGGAGTAGACACAGTGTGCTCCGACTCAATGGAGACGGTCAAGTCTCTGTAGATAGGTTACCGGTGATAAATGATTGGAGATCGTATGAAGATATCTGGGTGGCGTGGAAACTACAGACGCAAGAAAATAACAGGATTACAATCGAGTACTGTAGACTGCAAGTGGCTCATAGGCTAGCGCAGCAGGGAAAATTGTATGGTTAGGACATGGGGGGTGTAGTGCCCTGGTTTTTGAAGTGCAAAATCTGTAGACCTACGGGCCATGTAAGAACCAAAAATATATATATATATATCTCGTCTCAGCGCCTTCATATTGATCGGTGATAGCGAAATCAAATGATGCTAGAGTTAAATTATCGCAAAAAATTTACCATTGTATTTTTATATTTATTATTATATTTTTATTAGGATGAAATCATTCATATATCAAAATAAAATTTCCATCATAAATAAATTTTAGTGATATATGTTCAAATATTGTAATTTTTTTTCCAATAATATTTACATTGGCATTTATAAAAGAGACCTGATAATTACTCCCAAACAAATCCCCCGCTGAGCCTCTCGAGTCCTCTGACCATCTAGAATGCCAGCGCCTTTCCATATTTTCAAGCATTTAAAGTTATGTTTACAGACCTTTACTACCTTTAATCCTTATTTTATCACTTTGATTCATCACCTAAAACACAACACAACTCAACCAAACAATCAAACACAACCAACCAAACCAAACAAACCTAGAATTAGTGAACGATTTAACCTTAATACACTATCCATATAGATCGACACCCCAATTTATACTATATGAGAGATTCATACGCTTGTGAATCGACTGTAGAGTAGACAATTAGGATTATAAATATTATTAGCTTTGATTTTGACCCATCAAGCATTTTGACGCTGTTACCGGGGATAGTGTGAAAATTCTCATGAATTTTTACATTGTCATTAGGATCAAATTTAGTAATTAATTCTAGTTTTTAAAGTTACGTTTATTTTCACCATGAATTCATATTTTTCATATTTGGAGCAAGAGATGCAAGAGATGCATAGGAGCCGTAAAAGCGATCTTTCCATCCTAATTCATAATATTGACAAACTTACAAGGGTGGTCAATCGACTTGTCAAATCAAGGGCATACGAGGCACACAATTTTTCACAAGCACATGAACAATTTACGTACCTCAACAAAATTAGCTCCAACCACGATTTCATCTAACGCAACTCAAACCTCCATTGATCTCTAAATCAAACTTGAGTTAAACTCCATCACAAAACAAGAGGAAACAAATCGCAATTTGTTCCCAAGATTAGCAATAGCGGAAAGGGACAATGAACTAATAAAGAAATGTGAATTCTGCCAGAGAGACGTCTCTAATACAGATCGCACAATACCACTGATGCAGGAAACTCCAAGACTGCATGCAGTTCCACCAGAATCGCATGCGATCCCCACACCTGACCGCACACTACAGATAAGTTCAGATCAAACCCATGCGGTTCAACCAGAATCGCATGCGTTTCCAGATCCATGCTGCACTGCCCCCTTTCAAGCCATAGAGGAAACCATAGAAGATAAAGGTGAAGTAAATCAAATTGATAAATCTAGGTATAAGCCTTTACCTCATGAGCTTGAAATTCATCTCTTTGAAAAGTTAATCAAACCATACAGAGAATTTGCAGAAGAAGAAAGAGAGTTAACACTATATTTATATCACTCTCTTAATAGATACCCCATACCTTTCCGTTTTGTTCGATCAGGTAGTTTCTTAAAGCATATATATATAAGCTGATCAATAATTATCTCGTTTCGGTAGCTTCAATCTACAAGGTAACTATTAGTCTCAATTTCATTTCTTTATTCAAGAATTAAGCTGTCCTCTTAATTATGACCATATTCAAGAGGTTATTTTAATTAGTAGTATTCATTTAGAAAACTTATCGACCTATAACTTTTGTTCCACAAATGCCGACACCGTTAACTATGTACTTTTCAATGAGGGAATAATTTCACAAGATCTAAAGAGATGATATATAATATTAATGATTGACCTCTTTTTAGATTGCATGTTATTTGTTTGGTTTATCGATTTTTCTAACGATATATATGTACCAAGTCCAAACTGTTGGGACCGACGAATACCATCATCGGCCACCATAGGACCATCTGTGTTGAATATAAAACTGAATAGCGGAAGCGTACCTTAATCCTTGACTATCTTGTGCGTGAGAGTGCCATCAACGATTCGGATCTTCCAGAATATCAAGGCTCTTTAGAGAATCTCCTTTGTTTCTGCTTTCTCCAAAGTCTCTCATAGTTCTCTCTAATGAGATAAGAGAAATGAATCCAGGATTGGCCTTGTATTCTGGGGACCAAATCATAATATACATCCCAAGACACCCTTGGCTGTCTAATGTGGTAATTATTCAATTTAACCCATCATTAAATTGAATATTACCTCTTAAGTTCTACACATAAATGTCCACACCCTATATGACACATTAATGCTCATAAATTATATAACGCAAATTACCACTTTTAATTGAGCATAACATTGATAGTATACAATACAAATTTATTTTTACATATTAGTCCAATGTTAGATTAATTATCCAACAATCTCCCACTTGGACTATATGTGAAACCTTATAATTTTGTATTGTTAATAACCGTAGTGAGCTCAACTTTTCTGACATTATCGAAATGTGTCCCGAACAATTCCATCCATCAATTATATTAATATAGGATCAAAGCAGTTTTTGCCACATTTATTCGTAACTCAACCAACAATGGTCACATATATTGACATAACCAAATGACATGAATCATGATGTGGATGTGTAGCATGAAAATTTCACGTAATGTGATCATAATGTGCCTATTTCCAACTGGCCCACCCTTAAATGAGATCAACCTTAATAGAGTCAGAATGTGAATAAACTAAAACTTTATTTCTGCAGAAATATTCTTAAACTTTAAAAAACTAAAAACCGCATATGTCATACAAGCATAATTACAAACTCTCACTAAAATCTAAATATCCTCAAAAATTGAAGATCTTTAATTTGACATGACACCCATACGAGCAACATGCTCACGAAACCATGCTCATGAAACCTTTTGGGTGACAATCCTTTAATATGCAGCTGCAATCACAAGTTAATGCAATATTCCCTCATTGAAAAGTTGCAATGACCCAGATGTGGATGTCTCGTCTGACATGCTCCTCTTTCCCCCATCACCTACCATTCTCTGCTTTCTCTTCAGCATCTCGAAGAGCTCATGCTCCTCCTCAGTGAAGCCAGCGAAGCCTGTCTCCTCCTCCTCCGGTGGATCTACCATCAGATGTGCCCGGTAGCCTCCACCTCTGCCTCCTCTACGGCCCCCACGTCCACGGCCATGACCTCCAAACTGTTCTCGCCCACCTGTCTCTCTCTCCTTAGGTGGCTTAGGACAAGCCTTGCTCAGGTGCCCCACTTCTCCACAGTTGTAGCACTTGCGAGTCTCCCCCTGAACCCCTGTCATACCTGAGTTCGAGACTGTCAAGGCTGAACGCATCCCCGCACTTCTGCTAGTTTCGGAGTGCAACTTCATGCGACTCTCCTCCTGCATCATAGTCGCAATTGCCTCGTCCAGTGGGGGGATCTTCGCTTGAGCAAGGAGCACTGATCTCCTCTGATCGAATGCTTGGTTGAGATGTTTCAAGAACCGCATAGTCCTTCCTTGATGAAAACTCTCATCTTTCTTGCATTCTGGGTCATTGCAACTTTTCCTCGGCGAGAAGTGGTCATAGTCTGCCCATAGTCTCTCTAGATCTACGGCATACTCCTGGATCGTCCTATCTCCCTGAACCACCTCATCTATCTGGTTCTGAATTTGGAATACCCGTATATTGTTCTCTGTCCCCGCATAGGTCCTCTTCAGTTTGGCCCATATATCCGGCACACTCTGGAGGCCATCGACTGTCACAGAGATCGATTGTACCATCGAGTTGAGCAACTAGGTACACAGTAGCGCATGTGTGGATCTCCAATCCTCCTGCTCAGCTGTGTTCTGTGCTGGCTCACTCTTCTCCCCTGTCAACCACCTGTCGAGGCGCTTACCCTGAAGTGCCCATATGATCCGTCGTGACCAGCTCAGATAAGTCCCTAGTCCATCAAGTTTTATGTCCACTGGTGGGAGATCCAGCTTCGTCTGTGGTTGGCCCAATGTCGAGGTATTCGCCCCCTTAGAGTCTCTCAAGAGCTGAACCAATGTCTTCACATCCTCTGACTCTAGCTTTTCGATAAGCTTCTCCATTGGTCACTCACGAGGATCCAAGTCTATACGTGACTTCCTTCCTCTTCTTGATCCGACCCGATCTCTATCTTCTTCACTCGATCACACAGGATAGCACAAGTTACAATTCTTCTCACGACTCACAAAAAATTACATCAAACAATACCACCACAAAACCATGCTCATGAAACCTTTTGGGTGACAATCCTTTAATATGCAGCTGCAATCACGAGTTTGTGCCAATATGCTCGATAGACAACTGTCCATTCCGAACTCTTTCATTTACAACTAAGAACTTGATCTCTATACTTTGACCTTGTCAAGTTTCTATTGTCGGAATATAAAACTGTCGTGTTATTATCACAAAATAACTTGAGTGGTATTTAACTCCTATTCACTTTTGCAGCCATGTGACAAAATTTCACAGTTATAATCTCCAATTAGATACCTCATACACATGTTATAACATGTTTTACTGGCATCTACCAAAATCGAAATCAGTATACCAGATGATCTCAAACTTTTCTGATATTCGATATGTGAGTATTGATCAGAGTCAAAATGATGATGAATTAGTAAGATTTTGGCTTAGGTTTTGCATATTTTCTCACACTTATGTTTAATTATTTAGAGAAAAAGGCTACTGTCACCATTCCTTATGTTTTATTGCAGAAAACAGGTTTTGGGACTATTTTACATCAAATGGAGCAAGAATCAGGTCAATCGGATAAGCAATGCTCATCGACTAAGTCTCTGTTACGGCCCGTATTGCCTAATACGAATCTAGCCGAATACAGACCAGAAGATGGCGTGATACGCATTAAACCCTTCAGCGACATGGTCTCAATACGGACCGTATCACCTGATACGGACCGTAACCAAGGTGCCTCTTGGGGAATAACTACCGACAACTGTATCCAGATCAGTTTCTTGGCCTTCACTCAACTCCAGACGTCCCTTCACTCCTATATAAGTACCCTAGACAGAATAGTTTAGTATCTTTGTAATTTGGATTAGATTTGATTAAGTGAGAAAGAGAGGAGTGATTGTAACCATGCCGTTCCGCGGCTAAGTTTCTTTTCTTAGGACTAGGCAGTAAACCTTGTTACTCTTGATGCTTTGATATATATATATTTTCTGTTGATTATGATTTCTTGTTGTTTAATTGAAATGCTTTTGTGATTTATTATCCCTTCATCTAAATTCGATGATTTAGTTTAGTCTATTAGGGTATTGACAGTACTTTAATGGTAAGAGAAACTATGTTGCACGAATTAGCCTCGTTGGGATTTATTAGATTTATGTGAAGAAAACCTTAGCGAGGAAACCATAAATTGGAACAACAAAACGCGAACCAAGTTCTTTTGTGTAAGATAATCGCAGTGATCTGTGTAGTAACTTGTGTATTTAAGAGATCAGTCATTTGCGTAAGATAACTCGCAGTGTCCTATGTAGAATCTCGATGAAAGATCTATCATTCTTGCGTAATATAACTCGCAGTGACCTATGTGGTGTCTTTCATAAAACAACAACAAGAATCAGACCCGACAGAAGTATATTATCAAAGTGGATTGAGTAGCAACGGCGTGCCGAAACCCTAGGAATTCTCATCTCTATCTTTATTTTAATTAATTTAATTGTTTCCAAATTTACATTGATCACAACTTCAACTCTCAATTTTTAGATTTCGTCTAGCCTTTCGAAAGATTGTGATTTGATCGCTCAAGACTCTGAACCAATATTCCCTGTGGATCGACCTTGAATATACTACTCGATAGGATTGTGCGCTTGCAGTCCGAACCGATAGCATTTCTGAGTTTATAAATATTAAAAGAAACATCACTCTCTTTTGAGTGATCAAGCTTTTTGGCGCCGTTGCCGGGGAATAACGGTTTATTGTGCAAGGCCTCGCGAGACACCCTTGCTTTGACCATTGAATCCAATTAATTAGAGACGCCTAGATTTTTAATTTTCTGCATTTTTATTTTCTTCTTTTTACTTTTATTTTCAATTTTGTTTTTCTTTTTTATTTTCTTTTTATTTTTCAGTTTTTAGTATAAATTTCAGATTTTCTTTTCTTTTTAGGACACTGCACGTTGGCCGAATCATCCCTACGGAGATCCCTGAGGATTGCAAGTAGGAGAGGACAATTCGCTTCCACATCACCGATAAGGACCAATCATAGTCCTTCCTCGAGTAATTCTGAAAGCAAAGAAGACTTAGATTCGATCAACATGAATATCCCACCGAACGAACCAGTTCACAACAATCAACCATTCAACAATGGAGGACAAGAAGGCAATGGTGATAATGGATAGATGATGACTTTTGAACCTACAAGGTAAGATCAAAATTTGTTAATTGCAAATATTACTGCGAGTAATTCCTTCTCAGTTGTTGTGTAATTGCATTGAGCTTCATTTAGAACTTTGCTCGCGTAATATATTGCATAGGGCTTCTTATCATTCCACTGCCCCAGGACTGCTCCTACTGCGTAATCACTTGCATCACACATGATCTCAAAAGGATGGTCTCAGTCAGGCGGTTGGAGAATTGGGGCTGAAATCAAAGCATTCCTAAGTGTGTTGAATTCTTCAACACATTTCCCATCGAAGACGAACTCGGCATCCTTCATGGTCAAGTTTGAGAGTGGCTTCGTGATTTTTGAGAAGTCCTTGATGAATCTTCGATAAAAACTTGCATGTCCAAGAAAACTGTGAATGTCACGAACACATGTTGGTTGAGTTAGTTTTTCAATTACCTCGACTTTTGCTTTGTCAACCTCCAATCCCTTAGAGGAAATGGTGTGACCAAGCACAACTCCTTCTTGTACCATAAAATGACATTTTTCCCAATTTAATACGAGGTTTACTTCTTCACATCTTTTTAGAACTTTAGACAAGTTCTTTAAACATGAGTCGAAAGTATCCCCATAAACTGAAAAATCATCCATTAATACTTCCATTATTTCTTCAATAAAATCTGAAAAGATAGACACCATGGTTCTTTGGAAAGTCGCCGGAGCGTTGCACTACCCGAAGGGCATGCGTCGGTAGGCAAAAGTTCTGTAGAGGCATGTGAATGTGGTCTTTTCTTGATCTTGAGGATGAATTGGAATTTGGAAGAAGCCGGAGTATCCATCGAGGTAGCAGAAGTATGAATGCTTTGCTAGTCGCTCCAACAGTTGATCGATGAACGGAAGAGGGTAGTGGTCCTTTCTTGTTGCCACATTTAGCCGTCGATAATCAATGCACATTCGCCATCCTGTAACGACTCTTGTTTGGAGCATTTCATCGTTATCTCCTTTCACAACTGTGATGCCTCCCTTCTTTGGAACGACCTGGACAGGACTCACCCAGTTGCTATCAGAGATGGGGTAAATGATGCCTGCATCTAGCAGCTTCAGGACTTCTTTCTTGACAACTTTCTTCAAATTCGGATTAAGTCTTCTTTACGGTTCTCGTGAAGGTTTGTGATCTTCCTCTAGCAGAATTCGGTGCATGCAAATGGTAGGATTGAGGCCTTTGATGTCATCGATCGTGTAGCCAATGGCTTTCTTGTGTTTCCTGAGTGTATTGACGAGTTTGCTGATTTGGGTCTTGTCAAGCTGAGAGCTGACAATTACCAGATAGGTTCGGTTTGGGCCTAGAAATTCATATTGTAGGTTGGGTGGAAGAGGTTTAAGTTCGAGCTGTGGAGGAGAGGTTGTCTTTTCCTTTTTCTTCTCTTCACTACTAACCGTATTGGGGAATACGGGTTGTAGGATTTTGGATGTGGGAATTTCTTCTCCTTTTTCTGTAACAGTAGTGCAACTTGTGCATGTTTCATTATAAACCTCGTCAGGTTTAGTGGTGATATCTTGTTCATGTTGCACTTCGTCATCTTCCCTTCCAAGAAGGCTATTCAGATCCTCTATACCCATGAACTCTCCAAATTCATCAAATGGATATTCTTCCTCTTCAAATTCATCAGTGATGCCCAAATTGAAGACACGATTAATGTCAGAAGGGTATTTTAAAGCTCTATTTATGTTGTAAGTAACCTTGTCCTTTCCGACATTCAGTGAAATTTTCTCATTCTTGACATCAATCATTGCTCCACATGTGGCGAGGAATGGCCCTCCAAGGATGATTGGAATGTGTTCGTCTTCTTCCATGTCAACTACAACAAAATCTCCAGGTATTCAAAAGTCTCCAACTTTGATCGGTACATCTAGCAATACTCCCTCAGGATATCGAATTGACCGATCAGCCAGTTGTAATGCCATTCGAGTTGGTGATAGGTCTCCACAATTCAATTTATCAAATACCGCTGGCATCAAACTTACACTTGCCCCCAGATCACATAAAGCTTTCTTAAAATATGTTGTGCCAATTGTGCATGGTATCGAAAAGCTTCCCGGATCTTTCAACTTTGTCGGTAATTTGTTTTGCACTAGAGCACTACATTCCAGATTAAGCGGAATTGTTGAGAGTTCTTGGAGTCTACTGTGATTTGAAAGAATCTCCTTCAGAAATTTAGCATACGAGGGTATGCTTGCAATTACTTCAGTGAAGGAGATTGTCACTTGTAGTTGCTTGAGCGTCTCCATGAATCTCGCAAATTACAGCTTCATCTTGTGCTTGGCCGGCCTTGGAGGGAATGGCAGAGGTGGCTTGTAGGGTGGTGGTGCAATATATTCAGGTTCGGTTTGTCGCTCGTCTCCTCCTACGGTGTCATTCTGCTCCTCAATAGGGTCTGTCTGCAGTTCGAGTACAGGCGGCTAGGGTTGTTGTCGCTCGTATTCTTCGGAATGCGATGGCTCTGCATGCATCTCATTACAAGTTTGATCGGGCATGGGAGGTCCCTTATAAGCTGTACCGCTCCTCAATGTTATGCATTTGCAAGTCTCTCTCGGATTTTTTTTCCGATTGGCCCGGAAATTTGCCTTTTTCACGTGTAATGCTCGAGAGTTCTTTTTCCATCTTAGAGACATTGTCTTCTAAGTCTTTGTTACAGTTTGTTAAGGATTCGATCTTTTGTGCGATTTTGGTGTTAGCCTTATCTTGCTTCTCTAGGAATCTTTTCATTAAAGATGTGATGTCAGGTTGCTGTGGTTGGGTGTACTGCCTTGGTTGGTAGTTCGCTTGAGGATTGTTGTATCTCGGTTGATAATTTGGCTGTGGTTGATAGTTCTGTTGAGGTGCAGCAGGCCTTTGATTATTTACGTATGAGAGATTTGGATGGTTTCGGTTGTTCGGATGGTATGTATTGTAGGCGGGCTGAGGTCGAAAGCTGTTGTCGATGGCGTTTGCTTGCTTTATTTCTTCCTCAGTTTTCATCACATTCATACATTCGGTCATCTCATGCGCCCCTCCACAATAGCCACATGCTGTTGCGGCATTGACTGCTGCTACCGTTCGCTGCTTGGTTTGCTTGTTGAGTGTCATTTGCAAAGCATCGATCTTTGCGCTCAACATGGATATATCATCTACTAGGTGCATGCCAGGTGTTGGAGTTGGTTTCTTTCGCTCAGGGATCCAGTAGTGTTGGTTGATTGCAATCTCTTCAATTAGGTTGTAAGCCTCGTCAGGTTCCTTGTTCATGATTGCTCCTCCTGCATAAGCATTAATAGACAACATATCGGCCATCTTTCTAGACCATAATGTGGACAACACCTTAACATATCCTTATATCTATCCCATGCTTCACACAATGTTTCACCATCCCTTTGTTCAAAATTAGTGATTGCATTTCTAAACCTCGAAGTTTTGAATGGTGGAAAATATTTTGCAATAAACACATTAAACAATTGGTCCCAAGTTTGAAAGGAATTGGCCGGTAAGGAAAACAACCATGCCCTTGTTTATCTTTTAATGAGAATTGAAATAGCCTTAGCCTGATTGCTTCATCGGTAACTTCGTTGATCTTTATCGTCTCGCATATCCCTAGGAAAATTGACAAATGAAGATGTGGATCTTCGTTTGGAAATCCTCCAAATTGCTGTTGCGAAACCATATTTATGAGAGCATGTTTGATCTCAAAATTACGATTCGTAACAGTTGGCGAGTTTATACTAGAATTAGAATCATTCGCGCGCGGTACGCAATAGTCTCGTAGAAGTTTGGGTCTTGTTGCATCGTGAACTTCATTATCACCATTGTTTTGTCTTCCATTAATCAGTTCGTTCGGTGAGATATTCATGTTGATCGAATATGAGTCTTCTTCGCTTTCAGAATTACTCGAGGAAGAACTATGATTGGTTCTTATCGGTGATGTGGAAGCGAATTGTTCTCTCCTACTTGCAATCCTTAAGGATCTCCGTACGGATGATTCGGCCAGCGTGTAGTGTCCTAAAAAAAAAAGAAAATCTGAAAATTAAACTAAAAATAAAAAGAAAACAAAAATAAAAATGAATTGAAAATAAAAGAAAAATAAAAATGCAGAAAATAAAAATAAATCTAGGAGTTTCTAATTAATTAGATTCAATGGTCAAAGCAAGGGCGTCTCGCGAGGCCTTGCACAATGAACCGTTACTCCCCGGCAACGGTGCCAAAAAGCTTGATCACTCAAAAGAGAGCAATATTTCTTTTAATATTTATAAACTCGGAAATACTATCGGTTCGAACTGCAAGCGCACAATCCTATCGAGTAGTATATTCGAGGTCGATCCACAGGGAATATTGGTTCAGGATTTTGAGCGATCGAATCACAATCTTTTGAAAGGCTAGACGAAATCTAAAAATTGAGAGATGTTGTTATGATCAATGTAAATTAGGAAGCAATTAAAAGTAATTAAAATAAAGATAGAGATGAGAATTCCTAGGGTTTCGGCACACCATTGCCACTCAATCCGCCTTGATAATATATTCCTGTTGCGTCTGATTTCCTGTTGTTGTTTTATGAAAGATACCACATAGGTCACTGCGATTTATGTTACGAAAGAATGACAGATCTTTCATCGAGATTCTACATAGGACACTGCGAGTTTCCTTACGCAAATGACTGATCTCTTAAATATCCCAAATTACTACACAGATCACTGCGATTTTCCTTACCCAAGTGATGGAATTTGGTTCGCATTTTGTTGGTCTGGTTATGGTTTCCCTGCTAAGGTTTTCTTCACATAAACCTAATAGATCTCAATGAGGCTAATTCATACAAATAGTTTCTCTTACCATTAAAGTACTGTCACTACCCTAACGGACTCAAACTAGATCATTGAAGTTAGATGAAGAGATAGTAAATCAAAAAAGCATTTAGATTCAACAACAAGAAATCATAATCAACAGAAATATATATATCAAAACATCAAGAGTAACAAGGTTTACTGTCTAACCCTAATAAAAGGAACTTAGCCGCTGAACGACATTGTTACAAGCACTCCTCTCTTCTCACTTTAATCAAATCTAACCCTAATTACAAAGATAACTTATTCTTCTGCCCAGGGGCCTTATATAGGAGTGGAGGGACGTCTGAAGGTTGAGTAGCGGCTAAGAAACTGATCTGGATACAGCTGTCGGCAGTTATTCCCCAAGAGGCGCCTTCGGTTACGGACTGTATCAGGTGATACGGTCTGTATTAGGACCTTGACGGTTAGAGTTTTAATGCTTCCAGCGCTATCTCCTGGTTTGTGCTAGGCCTGGTCCGTATTGGGCAATACGGACCGTAACAGAGACTTCGTCGATAAGCGTCGCTGATCCGATTGACCCGATTCTAGCTCCATTTGGTGTAAAATAGTCCCAAAACCTGTTTTCTGCAATAAAACATAAAGAAGGGTGACAGTAGCCTTTTTCTCTAATATATTAAACATAAGTGTGAGAAAATATGCAAAGCCTAAGCCAAAACCCTACGTAAATCATCATTATTTTGACTCTGATCAAAGTGCAATTCATGCACTTGGTATTTGTGTTGTGTTTAATTATATTTATATTTTTGGGTTTGTAAAAGGTCACCATATGACCTATAAATAGGAGGTATGTCATTTGTAAGAGTATCTTAACATAATAAAAAAAAATTCTGCATAAGAGTTCTTCTCCTTTCTCTTTCTCTCTTCCACTAAAATACTAAATAAAATAACATAGGCTTTGAATAGGCCAACATAAGTGGTATCAGAGCGGAGGTTGTGTGAGAATTTAAGTGAGATTTCTCTAATAGACATGTGATAAAAAAAAGTTGAGAGCGCAAATGGCTAGCAAGGTGGTGCATGGGGGCCGCAAGGTGCGCAACTTTTATTTGATGGCGAGAATTATGACTATTGGAGTATAAAGATGAAAACCCTCTTGATCTCACAAGATTTATGGGAGATAGTGGAAGAAGGTTGTGAAGAAAAAAAAGATGAGAAGGGAAAAGAAAAAGTTGAGACGTCGGATGAGAAAAAGGAGAATAAGAAGAAAGATGCGAAAGCTCTCTATTTGATTCAACAATTCATCACCGGCAAGATTTTTCCAAGAATAATCGGTGTGACAAGTTCGAATGAAGCATGGAAGATTTTGCAAAATGAGTTTCAAGGTACTGAAAAGGTTAGAGCCGTAAAACTTTTAACTCTTAAGAGAGATTTTTAGAATTTACAAATGAAGGAGAAAGAGACTTTAAAAGAGTATTTTTCTAAGGTGATTGAGTTGGTGAATCAAATTAAAAAGTTGGGTGAAAACTTAACTGATAAATCAGTTTGTGAGAAAATTTTAATTAGCCTCTCTTCCAAGTATAATTATATTGCGGCCATTATTGAAAGATTTGTCTACTCTTGGTGTACAAGACCTAATGGGTTCTCTTGAAATACATGAGCAAAAGATAAATAGACCTAGTGACTCTTCTCTAGAAAGTGCGTTTCAATCAAAGGTTAATTTAAAAGAGTCATCTAACCAAAATGTGACCAAAGAGGATACGTTCCATGGTGGTAGAAGTGGAGAAACTCGAACTTTTGTAAGAAATCGGGTCATATAGAAAAGAATTGTTGGAATAAGGGAAAGCCTCAATGTTACCATTGCAAGAAATTTGGCCATGTTGAGAAGAATTGTAGGTTGAAAAATAAAAAGAATGTAAATTATACGGAGGAGGAAAACAGTGATAAAGAAGGTGTTGAAAGCACATTTTATACATGCCAATCAGCGGTGAAAAAAGAGAAGATGTGTGGTATGTTGATAGCGGATGTAGCAATCACATAACCGGAGACGAGTCGATGTTTTGCAAGCTTGATACGGTCAACACTACTCAAATTATAATAGGTAATGGTGCGGTTGTGAAGTCGAAGGGAAAGGGCACGATTGTCGTTGCTTCAAAGAAAGATAAAATGTTAATTCATGATGTATTGCTTGTCCCAGATTTAGCACAAAATTTACAAAGTGTTGGGCAATTGATTGAGCATGGGCATGCGGTTCACTTTGAAGGTGAATCGTGCAAAATTTATGACAAAAAGGAGAAAAAGAGAATTGATATTATTAGTGAAAATGGAGAGAAATAAAAAATTTCCACTTACACTCAAACTCGAAAAAAGTGTTGCTTTAAAAGTTGGTGTAGAAGACTTATCTTGGTTGTGGTATAAAAGGTTTGGTCATATTAACTTTGAGAGTCTAAAATTGTTGAGTAAAAAAAATATGGTATATGGGTTGCCACATATAGAAGAAAAACATGATGTATGTGAAGGTTGCGCTCTCGGTAAAATTCGCCGAGAGTCATTTCCAAAAGATAAGGCATGGAGGGCAAAGGAACTGTTAGAGCTTATTCATACCGATGTGTGCGGTCCTACGAAGACAGCCTCGTATGGTGGAAATAGGTACTTTATCACTTTTATTGATAATTTTTTCAGAATGTGTTGGGTTTATTTTTTGAGACAAAAGGCTTTTTCAGTTTTTAAGAAGTTTCAAAGCATGGTTGAAAGGCAAAGTGGCCGGTTGATTAAAAAATTGAGAAGTGATAGAGGTGGTGAATACAACTCTAAGGAGTTTGAGAATTTTGTGAGGATATCGGTCTAGAAAGACAATGACGGTCGGTTTTACACCAGAGCAAAATAGAGTTGCCAAAATAAAGAATAGAACAATTGTTGAAATGGCGAGGACCATGATGAATAAGAAGGGCTTGCACATTTTGGGCCGAGGCGACATACACGACGGTTTACTTGCTAAACCGGTGTCCAACGAAGGCGGTTGAGAACAAGACACCATTTGAGGTGTGGTCCGGTGGTAAAAAGCCATCGGTGAATCACTTGAAAGTTTTTGGCTCTGTTTGCTATGCACATGTCATGAAAGAAATGAGGCACAAATTTGAAGATAAATGTGAGAAATGTGTATTTGTTGGTTATAGCACAAAATCAAAGGGCTATAGGCTCTTTAGTTTGAAAACAAACAAGGTGATTGAAAGACGGGATGTAATTTTTAATGAGAAAGATAAGTGGAATTGGAAAGAAAATGATGTAGAGAGCATTTCTTTTCCGATCCACGAGGAACCACATAAAGAGCCAAATGATGATAACATTCATAAAGAAGAGCAACCACATTCTCCAACGACAAATATCGGGTCGAGTTCAACTTCTCCAAGCTCAACACCGGTAAGATTTAGAAAATTAAGTGATATTTATGCTACATGTAATTTTTGTGTTGTTGAACCGGAATGCTTTGAGCAAGCAATTAAAGAAGAGGTGTGGATAAATGCAATGGAAGAATAGATAAAAAAAATTAAAAAAAATGAAACTTGGGAATTAGTTGAAAAACCGAAAGAAAAAGATGTAGTCGGTTTGAAATGGATTTATAAAACAAAAACAAATCTGGATGGTTTGGTGCAAAAGCACAAGGCAAGGTTAGTTGCTAAAGAATATTCACAGCAACCCGGAGTTGACTATCAAGAGACATTTGCACCAGTAGCAAGGCATGAAACAATTAGGTTGTTGATTGCTTTAGCCGCACATAAAGGTTGGAGGTTACATCAACTTGATGTGAAGTCGGCTTTCTTCAATGGAGTGTTGAAAGAAGAGGTGTATGTTGAGCAACCGCAAGGTTTTCAAGTTGAAGGTGAAGAAGCTAAGGTGTACAAATTGAAGAAGGTTTTGTACAGGTTAAAACAAGCACCTCAAGTATAGTATGGCAATATTGATGCATACTTCACCAACAAAGGATTTAGAAGAAGTCCAAGCGAGCCAACACTCTATGTCAAGCATGGTGAAACCGATATGTTATTATTTCTCTTTATGTTGATGATTTGATTTTTACCGAAAATAATGAGAAAATAATGCAAGAGTTTAAAAGTGACATGATGAAAAAATACGAGATGAATGATTTGGGCTTGCTTCATTATTTCTTGGATATTGAAATTGATCAAAGAGAAGATGGTGTTTTTATTTCTCAAAAGAAGTATGCTGAAAATATTCTCTCCAAATTTAAAATGGAGAATTGCAATCCGGTAATGACACCATTGTTGGTGAATGAGAAGTTGGTAAAAGAAGATGGTAGTGGTGGTGCCGATGTGGCATCTTTTAGAAGTTTGATTGGAAGTTTGTTATATCTTACCACTACAAGACTCGATATCATGTATGCTTCGGAATTGTTATCTCGGTTTATGCATCAACCGAGTAAAATGTAATTTGGTGCTGCAAAATGAGTGTTACGTTACATACAAGGAACCAAAGATTTCGGTCTCATGTATGAGAGAAATGAAAAAGAAGATGTGGAGTTGTTTAGATTTTATGATAGTGATTGGGCCGGGAGTATGGATGACATGAAGAGTACATCCGGGTATACATTTACACTAGGATCAGGAGTATTCTCGTGGGCCTCGAAGAAGCAAGAAAGAGTGGCGCATTCCTCCGTGAAAGATGAGTATGTGTCAGCAAGTGAAGCAACTAAACAAGTTATTTGGTTGAGAAAGATTTTAGAGGATATGGGGGAGCAACAAGATGCGGCCACGGTTCTATTTTGTGATAACAAATCCGCCATTGCCATGTCAAAGAATTTGGTATTTCATAGCCGAACAAAGCATATCAATCTCAAGCATCATTACATTCGAGAAGTGGTTAAACATGAAGAAGTTTCTCATCAAGCATTTAAAGACCGGAGACCAATTGGCGGACATTTTCACGAAAACACTTCCATGTGACAAGTTTGTTTATCTTCGGAAATTATTGGGTATGACAAACAAAAACATTAAGGGGGAGTGTTGAAATTAATATTTTTGAGAAAAGAAAAATTATTAAATGGGTCAATTAGTCAAATATTTAGATGAATGTATTTGGAATTTCTAGATAGATTAATTGTTATGTTTTCAAGGGTCGTGTTGGAGAGTGCAATTCATGCACTTTGTATTTATGTTGTGTTTAATTATATTTATATTTTTGGGTTTGTAAAAGGTCACCATATGACTTATAAATAGAAGGTATGTCATTTGTAAGAGTATCTTAACATAATAAAAAAAATTCTGTATAAGAGTTCTTCTCCTTTCTCTTTCTCTTTTTCTCTAAAATACTAAATAAAATAACTTAGGCTTTGAATAGGCCAACATCTTCGACCTCATCCTCAAACATGTTGAAGATGCTTCTTATGTACACTTTTGAGACATGTTCTGCTATTGGAGGTCTTCTTTTAGGGACAGGATGCATGTGCTTAGAGGCATAGTGTTTCCGATTCTCATCCATGTATCTACGCATAAGGGATTGTTCAATAAATTCCCGTAACGTTATACCACTATGCACAAAGGAGTCAAAGAAAGAGTGCATACTCTCGACACGTTGTGTGGTATTCATACCAGCAGAAAACACCGTTTGATTGTAAACCGGAATCCCAAAATTCTGAATTTCATAAATTTGTTGAAGCCACGTTTCACCCACCAAATTGTACCTTGACATAAAATTGAACAAGATAAATTGTATTTGCTAAACTAATAATAAGATATCAAAAAGTTCAAATAGATTATACAAAATGTACCTTGACATAATTGCATTACACTCTCTTTCGAACTCCTCAATTGTGATTGATTGGTATAAGCATTTTTCATGTCCTTCTTGAATGATGACTTCTTCTTATAAAGATTTTCATATTTTTCAAGAAATTTCTTCATGATATGCCAAAGACATAATCTATGAGTAGTTGTTGAAAAAACTTTTTTAACCATATTTCCAATGGCTTTATCTTGATTGGTGAGAATTGAAATAGGCGCTTTACCATTCATTGCATCTAACCAAGTTCTAAACAACCACGAATGATTCTTCCGTTTCATCTTGCAACAAAGCAAAACCAAACAATATGGATTAACCATGGTTGTTGACACCTACAAAGAGAGCTAGTGGCATGCAATATTTAATGGTTTTGTATGTAGTATCAAATACCACGACATCTCCAAAATGCTCATAACATAACCGCGCCCTAGAGTCCACCCAAAAGAAGTTGACCATTCAAGAATCTTTGTCAAGTAAAATTTCATAATAGAAATTCGGATCTTGAGCTTGCGTTGTTATACAATAATGAAAAACACTCTCCGCATCACCCATATCCAAATTCATTGTTCTCAGATTTTCTCACATAGTTCCAACAATCTCTACTTGAAAAGTTCACACCGGGTTCATCATTCAAAATATCCGATACTCTACCGGTAGGAAGCCCCCTCACTAAATTTTTCAACAAGGTTTTTTGCAATAGAAAATATATATTTGCGGTTACTTAGGTTACCGGCACTTGTAGGGCTTGCCAATACATAGTTGTGCACGTTTTCTACATCTTTTACCACACCCAATCATTTGTTCCTTTCTTTCGTGACACAACAAATGATACTGGATCCATTTCTACTAGTCAATGTCCTTTTTTTTTCCTTCTTCTTTGTTGCCTGATTTTTTTCCCTCCAAAAAATACCCTTCACATGAGCATACATATCAGGGAGATCTTACTTCATTACTTCTTGCAAAAATAGAAGTACTTTGTCTCCGCACGTTAAACCACTCACTTGAGCATAAATTTTGTAGAAACATTCAGCTTCCTCAAGTGATTCAAATATCATGCCTTTAAAAGATTGCATGCATAGAAGAAAAAATCGGTATCGGGATCGGGATCGGCACCGACCGATCCGGATCGGGAAAATAGGTCGGGATCGGCCGAATCGAATCAGAAAATCGGACTTTTTTTCCAGAAGCTTGTTTTACACTAAAAAAATAGAAAAAAATTGATATAAATTATTACAATCAAATTGAAATATATAGAAATGAGTTTTCTCAAATTATGCTTGAATGGTTTTCTCAAATTGAAATATACAATCAAATTATTACAGTCAATCCATGGTTGAATGGTGTTCTCAAATTGAAATATGATATATAGAAATGAGTTGTGCTTTTAAACAAGAAAGATTGTGTGGTGTGGTGGAGTGGAGTTTGGTTGCCATGCTAAAGGGCACGGGTTCGAGTCTCAGAGAGCGAAAAAAAAAAAAATTTGAGTTTGGTTAATTCGCGTTTCGTCCGTTTCGGAGGAATCGGTCTATTTCGGTCCGAAACGGACAAATTTGGCTGGAATGAGACCGGAACGGCTGAAATTTGATGAAATCTTCACTAACCGCGTAAATCGGCCTGAAATCGGATCGGTACCGCCCGATCCCGATCCGGAACAGCCGATTTTGCCTTCTATGGTTGCATGCCCTCATATTTTCTTGACTTTTGTGAAGTTTGTTCCTCCTATAATATCATTAAAAATATTTTGTTAGATTGTATTGTATATTAAGGTCGCAAGATAAATAATATCATTAAAACATTTTTCTTACGAAAGGATGGACCGTGCTCCTGATTTCTTCTAATTTCATGTCATCCATTAAATTTCCTTCCAAATTGTCAATTTCATCTAAGATGATATCATCCATTTGTCTAAAAAATAAAAATAAATATAAATAATTTCATGAATAATACACCATTGATTTAAGCATACACCTTTCCCATGTTCGAATGTTTCACTCAGAGACATCAGGTTTTTAGGAAATTAGGTTTAAAAAGCATTGGCTGATGTAATTTTCTATTTTACTGGTAAGAGCACATGTAATGAGTTTGGTTGTATTCTGGGCGTACGGGCATGATCTAATCAAAAAAAAAAAAAAAATCTAGGTTTCTCGATTATCTGGTCGTAGTACATCCCAAATTGCTCAAATAAACTCCAGAAAAGCAAAAAAAAAAAAATTGTCACCTGAGGAGGTCAGAGAGAGGAGAGAAGAGGGGGGGTCAGAGAGACGAGAGGTGGTGCGATTTCGTGGCGGGGGGTTTCCGCTGGGGTTTTCGATGGGGCCATTTTCGCGTCAGAGAGATTGGAGCAATCGTTGTTTGGTTAACTGGACACACCAGTTGAAGTACGACGCAAAATATTAACAAAAACAGCGCCAAAATTGAAATCTCCGTTCCGTCTAATTTATCAGCGCTCCATCATAGCGCGAATTTTGATAAAAATCCGACGTTCAGTGATTGATGTCAAGATGTGTCACCAATATGTGTCTCCAATTTTTGATGTAATTGGATGCGCCTCATTCTATAATTTCTCAATCCCTTCACTATTCTTACTATTTACTCACAGCCGAACAGGCCGACACTTTGTTTTGAAAATTAATTCAAAAAAAAAAAAAAAAAAGACTTTGTTTTGAAAATTACAAAACCAGCGCCAAGATTCCAAGAAATAAAGAAAGAGAGCATAAGTTCCTCTCTCACAAGTCACAACCTCCTTTCCCTGCAAGTTTCTTTCTATACGAGTCGGATCTCCTCTGTAGCTAATTAATTGTACGATCTTTTCTCCCCCTCTACTCTGTTGACAGTCTTTCTCTGTTTTCCTTTGCTTTGCAACTAGCAAAGGAAATGATGATCTTGCATCCTTTCTTGTTTTTTTTTTTTTTGTTTACAACCAGGCTACGGAAAGAGAGAGAGACATGATGGAAGTGACAGAAGAAGAAAAGAAGTTTTCTTGTAAGGTTTGTGAGAGAAGTTTTACTGGTTATCATGCTCTCGGTAGGCATATGAATAGCCACTCTGGTGATAAGAGGAAGAGGAAGTCAGCTTATGGACATGAAGAACCTGAGGATCTCACCCCCGATTCTAATGTGCGAGATATCTCCGATCTCAAAAGGAAGACAAGGTCCGCTTATGGAAATGAAGAACCGGAGGATCTCACCCCCAAATCTAAATTGAAATTTGATCTGAACAAGATGCCCGAAGAATTGCTAGAAATTGACATTCCTGAATCTGGAGCTGAAGAAGTTGAACCTGAATCTCTTTCCCTAGAGATGTGGCTTAAGGATAGAGAGAAAATTGAGGTGACAGATCCAGCCTCAGCCTCAGAAGAGAAGGAACAGATAGAGCAAGCAACCAAACCAGGACCTGAGGCTGACTTGAAAGCGACCGTGTATGAGTGCAACACATGTTACAGGACCTTTGGGTCGCAGCAAGTACTTGGGGATCACCTCGCTGGTCAAACGAGTGACGGTACCTGTCCACAGCCACAGGACATTGAATCAACGGCAGTTGTTCCGCGCTTCAATTGTGATGGTTATATTCTGAAAAGCAATTTTGTGGGTTGGGCAACACGGAGGCGATCAGTTAAGGTTGTTATTTCAGATTTAGTGAGGAATTAGGATGTCAGTGGTGGGTATTTTAAATGTTTCTAATTATGTTATCTAATGTCTCAATACAGGGAGCTTAGGATATAGTGCTCGGGTTTCGTTTATAATTAAGGGATGGTGAAAACAGATTGTTTTGATTAGTGGTTAACTGATTTAAAATTTTGTAAGCAGTTTTATTTCTTTGATTGCCCTTATTGTTCATTGCTTGTTTGATTATTCTTTATCTTCAATTCTCTGGAAAATTATTTTTCTTCATTTACAGAGAATGATGGTTTCACACGTAACTGAAGTACCTTATGGTATATTTTGTGTGCTCTATTATAATTTCTAAGAAATGGATAAAGTTAGAATTTGGGGGTTTTGTGTGGGTATCTCAAAAAATGTCCGAGACGTGTTTGGTTTTGTATAATGATGCAAAGAAAGCAATAGATATAGTATTGAGCATCCAGAAACTAATTTTCAAAAATTGGTAAAAAGGGAACACCTGCCCATGGGCCATCTGTGCATCCTGGTGGGTCCAGTATATTAACTTTTTCTCAGCTGGTTCACTGTAAGTCTGTAACTAAAGTGCGAGTCATGCCATCTTCCATCATCTCTGTAATTCTGAAACAACCATCAATCGTCTCTCTCTAATGTTCTCTCTGCCTTATTGACTACATAGTTTTTTATCTCTTGAATGGACTTGAGGTCATAAAAATGTCAGATCATGATTTGTTATAATTTTCTTCTATTCACCCTCAAAAAGAACTGTAATCTGATTTCTCTGGAGTTTGGATTGACTTGAAAGAGCACGTCTTGAGAGGTATATCAGGAAAAAATAGCAAACAATAATGAGGGGAGTAACTGACTGATACTGATTCAGGGATAGACTGCATGTCTCTGTGGATGTAAACTGGTAGAGGAAACCAGAAATCAAAACTTTAATTACATCCTACTAAGCTAACATTCTATCTGTTGCTATTTACAAATAAATGTACAATTAATGGGTATGTTGGTAATTAATGCAGGCTAGGGTGGTCCCCTCTTAATTTCATGGGCTAACAGACTGTGCAGATAGCTCTTGACTCAGAAAAAAGGCCTTTTAATTAAGTACACAAGTTATATGGCGTCCTAACTCCTAACTCCTAACTCCTAAGCCCTGGATTCCATAAACTGTAACTGTGGCGTCTTGATCAGATATTGACTTATGAAGTTGTTTGAATACAGTACTTGCTTTTAGTTGACTTGATGAAAACAAATTATATTCAAGTCGTCAGTGCATATTTTGTTTTTGTTACCTCTGTAGTTCTATTATTAAATTTATCCAACAAATTAATAAGAATTAGGAGACCACGGTAAATATGAGGAGACCTGTTGCTAGAGTGTAGGGATTTGCTTGAACCTTTTTTTTACTCTTCAACGCTATATATAAATTGTGGTGTCCAGTTTTTATGTTATATAAAAAGATAATAATAATAATAATAATAATATTAGGAGATCTGTTTTTCCTACCAAACGAGATTTTCCAATTTTGATCATATTTCTTTTTAATTTTTTTTATTTTTATTTTATTAATAAAATATTCGAAAAATTCACCTCCAATTGTATTTTCGACCCCCAAATGAAAAAAGAATGTTCGAGGAATTAAATGAACTAAACACAATAATAATAAAACATGGCGTCTAAATTCTTTCTGTAAAATCCGTGTTGGCAATACATATCAGCATTTGTTGTCTCCAGGGTTCGGATTCTCTGTGGCGGGTGTAAAGTTTCTAGTAGTTTGGCACAAGGAGCTACCAAGGCAGGCCCATCATAGAATTGCTCATTAGTCGACTCATAAATTACGAATTAGGGATTGAAGACGTATATAAATTTGTGGGTCCCCTGTGTCAGCTTTCCACTAACTAACATCCACGTGTGTCTGGCTTGCATTCGATCTCTGCTAAAAATAGAGCGCTTTGTTTTAAAAATTGAAAAACCACCGCCAAAGGAATCAAGAAACAAAGAAGAGCGTGATCGAGCTCCTCTCTCTGTCTCTCGACATCCAATCCTTTCTCTTCTCTTTCCCCGCACAAAGAAAGAGTATGATCTCTCACTCCAATCCTTTCTCTTCTCTGTTTTCCTCTGATTTGTAATTGTAACTAACAAACATAAGATGATCTTGCCTCCTTTCTTGTTTGTTTCTTACAACAAGGCTACGAAAAGAGAGAGAGATGATGGAAGCGCCAAAAGGAGAAGAGAAGTTTTCTTGTAAGCTTTGTAAGAAAAGTTATCCTAGTGGTCCTGCTCTCGGTGGGCATATGAGGTGCCACTACTCTGATATTCTCAACAAGAAGACCAAGTCAGCTTATCGAAATCAAGAACCAGAGGATCTCACCCCCGAATCTGAAGTGAAAGATGTTGCGCTTGCGTTAATAAATCTGAACGGTAACTTGAGTTCTTGGAAAATGGAATTGCTGGAAATTGACATTCCTAAATCTGGAGCTGAAAAAGCTGCATGTAAAACTCTTTCCCTAGAGATGTGGCATAAGAATAGAGAGAAAATTCAGGGGACAGATCCATCCCTAGAAGAGAAGGAAAAGATCGAGCAAGCAGCCAAACCAGTATCTAAGCTGGAGTTCAGCAAGAAACGGAAGATGGCTGAGACTGATATTTCACTTACTGAATTGAAAAGGACCGTGTACGAATGCAACACGTGTCACAGGATCTTTAGGTCACACCAAGCACTTGGGGGTCACCTCTCTGGTCGGATGAGAGGCCGTACCTGTCTAAAGGATGACACTGATTCCATGCCAGTTGATGCGCGCTTCAATTGTGATGGTTATATTCTAAAAAGCTCTGTGGTTTGGGCAAAACAGAGGAGATCAGTTAGGGTTGTTATTTCTGATTTAGTAAATAGAAATTAGGATGTCAGTGGTGGGTATTTTAAATGTTTCTAGATTATGTTATCTAATGTCTCTAAAACAAAAGTAGCTGCACATTTATTATTTTGTTTAAACAGGGAGCTTCGGATTGCCCGGGTTAAGTTTAAAATTATGGAGATGGTGAAAAGAGTTCACTGATATTGTTTGATTCGTGGTTACCTGAATTAAGGTTTTGTGAGCAGCTTAATTTATTGCTTTGATCGCCCTTATTCTTCATTGCTTGTTTGATTATTCTTATCTCCTATTCTCTGGAATATTAGTTTTTCTTCATTTACAGAGAATGATGGCATGGAATTCACATGTTTATGTATGTGTTCAAGAGAAATTATGTTTTTCAAATTGGTAAAGGTGTTAGATAACCGTGCATATTCTGCAGATTAAATAACAAATGGATTAGTTCAGTTCAGGTTAAGCAAGGCTGGGTGGGTGGGTGTGGGGTTCGATCGGGTCGGGTTTCGAGAAGAAATATGATCGGTCCCAATTGTGAGAAAAAACCTAATTGTTTATTCCAACAGTTGGGTATATATATATATATACCCGTTTACATATAGGTCCATCTACTCTTGTATAATTACCCTTTTACAATATAACTCCTAATACAACTTTAAATCTCAACACTCCCCCTCAAGATGGGCGAAAGATATCCACTAAGCCCATCTTGTCACAACCTCTAGCTAAGTCTAACGAATTGAGTCCTTTCGTCAGACAATCTGCTGCCTGGTCTTTAGTTGAAACATGACCTAACTCTAGTAGTCCACTGTTCAACTTCTCCTTGATGAAGAATCTATCGATCTCGATATGCTTGGTTCTATCATGTTGCACTGGATTGTTGGCAATGCTGATGGCTGACTTGTTGTCGCACCACAACTTCATTTTGTCTCCTTGATCCATCTTTAGCTCCACCAACATACTCTTCAGCCACAGCAACTCTGCAACTCCCAAGGCCATAGCTCTGTACTCTGCTTCTGCTGTCGATCTTGCCACCAAAGACTGCTTCTTGCTCTTCCAAGAGACCAAGTTGCCTCCTACAAAGATGCAGTAACCTGAGGTGGACCTTCTATCATCGGCACAGCTAGCCCAATCAGAATCACAGTAGCCCTCAATGCTCACATGGCCATTCTTCCTGAATATCAGTCCTTTTCCAGGGGCACTCTTCAAATACCTCAAAATCTGGTACACCGCATCCATATGACCCTTCCTCGGATCATGCATGTAGCGACTCACCACGCTCACTGCAAAAGAGATGTCGGGATGCGTGTGACTCAGATATATCAACCTGCCTACCAATCTCTGGTACCTCTCACGATCAACTGGTTCTCCGGCCTCTGCACTCAGCTTGAACCTTTGGTCGATCGGTGCCACTGCAGGTTTGCACCCCAACATACCTGTCTCTGTGAGTAGATCTAGTGCGTACTTTCTCTGAGAAAGAATAATCCCCTCTGCTTCTCGAGCAATCTCGATCCCAAGGAAGTATCGAAGCAAGCCGAGATCTTTCACCTCGAACTCTTTGCCCAGTCTCACCTTGAGCTGAGCAATCTCCTTCTCATCATTTCCTGTGACGATCATGTCATCCACATATACTGCAAGCATAGTAATGTGGCCCCCATTTCGTCGAAAGAACACAGTGTGGTCGGCGTTGATCTGCTGGTATCCCATACCTATCATAGCTCTCCTGAACCTGTCGAACCAAGCTCGAGGAGATTGCTTTAACCCATAAAGAGACTTCTTCAATCTGCAAACCCTGCCAACTGTCTCATCTGTGCCAAATCCTGGTGGTATATCCATGTACACCTCCTCCACTAGATCCCCATGAAGAAATGCATTCTTCACATCTAGTTGGTGTAGTTTCCACCCACCATTCACTGCCAGAGAGATCAAAGTCCGGACGGTGCTCATTTTAGCTACAGGTGCAAAAGTCTCATCATAGTCGATGCCATATGTCTGACTGTACCCTTTTGCCACCAAGCGTGCCTTGTAGCGCTCGACCTGCCCCTCTGGGTTTTGCTTCACAGTGAAGACCCACTTGCATCCAACTGCATCATAGCCGCAATTGCCTCGTCCAGTGGGGGGATCTTCGCTTGAGCAAGGAGCACTGATCTCCTCTGATCGAATGCTTGGTTGAGATGTTTCAAGAACCGCATAGTCCTTCCTTGATGAAAACTCTCATCTTTCTTGCATTCTGGGTCATTGCAACTTTTCCTCGGCGAGAAGTGGTCATAGTCTGCCCATAGTCTCTCTAGATCTACGGCATACTCCTGGATCGTCCTATCTCCCTGAACCACCTCATCTATCTGGTTCTGAATTTGGAATACCCGCATATTGTTCTCTGTCCCCGCATAGGTCCTCTTCAGTTTGGCCCATATATCCGGCACACTCTGGAGGCCATCGACTGTCACAGAGATCGATTGTACCATCGAGTTGAGCAACTAGGTACACAGTAGCGCATGTGTGGATCTCCAATCCTCCTGCTCAGCTGTGTTCTGTGCTGGCTCACTCTTCTCCCCTGTCAACCACCTGTCGAGGCGCTTACCCTGAAGTGCCCATATGATCCGTCGTGACCAGCTCAGATAAGTCCCTAGTCCATCAAGTTTTATGTCCACTGGTGGGAGATCCAGCTTCGTCTGTGGTTGGCCCAATGTCGAGGTATTCGCCCCCTTAGAGTCTCTCAAGAGCTGAACCAATGTCTTCACATCCTCTGACTCTAGCTTTTCGATAAGCTTCTCCATTGGTCACTCACGAGGATCCAAGTCTATACGTGACTTCCTCCCTCTTCTTGATCCGACCCGATCTCTATCTTCTTCACTCGATCACACAGGATAGCACAAGTTACAATTCTTCTCACGACTCACAAAAAATTACATCAAACAATACCACCACAAAATCTATTGCTGAAATTACTATTCACGGTACTGTAGCACGCGGATACTGTACCCGTTACTGTAGCAGATCCACTATTCGCGGTTACTGTAGCAGATCCACTCCAAACTGGACATATCATGTCCTTGAGCCCCTTGTTCAAACTGGACCTCTAGCGCCTTGTTCTAGCGCCCCTTCAGTTCGCGAGAGAAAACCCCAAGCTCATCAACCTGCGGTGAAGTCAGGCGCGAGAGAGAACCCTAAGCCCCTTCAGTTCGCGAGAGAAGGAGAGAAGAAATGGCACCGGCGGTGAAGTCAGGCGCGGCGGCGGCGAAAGGAGGCGCCAAGAAGAAGGGGTCGATCACGAACACCCATCAACCTTCTCCCTTCGTGGGCACGGGCTGTGGGGAACAAACCCCCCCCCCCCCACACGGGCGACTGAGAGGAGGGAGTCCGCCTCTGTTGTGTGCTGGCGGAAGAGAGGCGGACTGGGTTAGCGGAAGGAGGACTGGAGTTGGGTTGGCGGAAGCGAAGAAAGAGGCGGCTGAAGCTCTGATACCAAATTGTGAGAAAAAACCTAATTGTTTATTCCAACAGTTGGGTATATATATATATATACCCGTTTACATATAGGTCCCTCTACTCTTGTATAATTACCCTTTTACAATATAACTCCTAATACAACTTTAAATCTCAACAGTCCCCATGATGGGGTAGTCTAATCTTTACTGATCATTCATTTTCGATGGTACAGAGGGTCTCAACTGAAACAAGTCTCTCACTCACAGTGCAAAAACAGGCTTGGTTCTGACAATTATTTAGTTATGTGCTGGGCGCATTGTGGGCTAATATACTTGGTAGTTTCTCTATCCAGAACCACACTATATACAAATCTTATACTGCCATTTTTGCTGGAATGTTTAAAACCAGCTTATACCAGAATTTGACCAGTTCAGTAATACACTGTTCCACACTGAGACAGTGTCTGACAGCCTGCTTTTTACGAGACCCAACCTCAGAAGGCACTGAATGTGGTTGCAAAGAACTGTTTTTATTTTTTATAATTTACTTCTTTTGATATTGAATTATTGAAACTATGTAGGTCTGGTGGTAAATGTGGTTATTTAAATCTTGTTAAAATGTTCTCCAATATAAATCACCTATCAGGAATGTTCACAATTTAAACTCTACTTAGTTGACGAGGTGAGGTATTGTAATTGCCTTATTCAGAATACATATTTCCAGATAATAAAACAATACTAGACATGTGCTCCCGATGTTCAAAATTTGTTTGGTAACTAGCATAAGATGCCAATAACGCTGAGTGGGCACACTATACAGTACTTGCCTAGTGGTGCCAGTGGATTCTGGTACGGGACCTTTAAATTTGCGAAAATATAATCTAATTTCCAAGGGTAGGCCTGAAAATCGTTAGTAAAATTTGCAGAAATTTCCAAACCTGCCCAATGTCAATTGCAGCATAAATTTATCTTTTATATATCTGGGTTCATCTGGTCTGAAACTATATCAGTCCAATTGTTCGTAAATTAAAAATGCACTCAACGAACTTCCTGTGAGGGCCATGCATAGTTCAAATTTATAAAACCTGTTACTGGCATTGTTAATGATCAACGGCCAAGGGATTTCTGAGAAATGGATCACTACCCTTCATTCTAAAGGTTAGAATTTGGACGTTCTTTGTGGATATCTCAAAAAATGTCCAACAAATATTTGGTTTTCTATGATGATGCGATAGAAAAGAAATTATAAATATAGTATTGGAATTCTAACCCAAACTATTCCAATAATGGCAATCTCAGCATAAATAAACTTGATGAAATTTGAGTAAAACACAATGAACTTTGTACTGCATCCACAATTTAGAATTGCACTCTTTGTAAAGTAATCCAGATTTGGAAAGTAACTGCCATTTGAGGGCCACAAAATTAATAATACAACCTTTTTTCAGAAAGAAAAAAAAACAGAGAGAGAGAGCGCATGCCCTTCCCTCGTAAAGTTGTAATTTGTGTACTAGAAAATTGCCAGAAAAGAAGCAGAACATGACACAATCTAATGTACATAAGCTTAAGCTACGACATGAATTATATTGAACTTTGCTATCTGTAGTTTAGGAAAAAAAAAAAATTTCCACATAAATTCGATGTATGATGGAATACAAGCAAGCATTTTTGCATGCTAAATAAACATAACGAGACCATAGTTTTGCATTAACACTGTACCAATGACGACCAACACGAGACCTATAAAAGGGTATTGACAAAACAATGTCTTGTCTACTTGCCCAGCAATTTTTTACCACGTTGATTGGCTCCTTTGACCCGGTAATTGAGCTCCTCGACATCATCATGCATGGCATCAAGTGCCTTATTTTGCCTGAAAGTGTTTACGGCCATGTCATTTATGAGAAAACAACAGAATGAATATCCCTGGTGACGAATTGGACCAAGAAAGGCATTTATTTGTACTACGAGGGAATGGAGCTGACAGGTATGGCCTCCATATATATACTTGCAATAGAATTCAGATCCAGTGCAATACCTGACTGAGTACAATGAGATCTGATCCGTCAGTTTTAATCTGGCACGAATCTCAAAACAGACCCCATATATCTAAATAGGCACTACTTTTGAACCAGCTAAGAGTATTGTACTTGGTCCGGTCAGGGGCGGATCCAGGATTTCGGACAGGGGTAGGCACAAAATGCACACATTTTCAAATTTGAAATTTATACATGAAAAATATAGCAGTCTATACAAAACTGGCATGAAAAAAATACATACAATTATTTATCTATAGTTTTAAAAACATAACTTGATTATGTTGAAATTTATTTAAAATTCAGAGTTTAAAACAATTTTATATTATTTTTCTTTTTAACACATGAGATATTATAGACATGTTTTTGCGGAAGCTTGTTTTTGAAATACAAAAATATAAAAAAATGATAAAAAAATAATTTGTCAAAAATAATGTTAAGACAAATTATTACACTCAACAAATTGGTCTATTATCTGAGGTAGTGCCCTGTGGTTATTCCCTTGTACTGATTGATTGGCTCGAATTTTTTGAAAAAAAATATGTTTTGAGAAATGTTTTATATAATTTTAATTTTTAAGAAATTTTTAATAAGAGAAAGGACAAGACTCAAATATTCACTTATATAAATAATATAGAATTAAAATTAAACTACAGTATTTTAAATTGAATGAATAAAAACTAATCCCAATGCAATGTGTTAAGCTCTATATTGATTGAGCCTAATAGGACTTGCGCCCCAGATCAAAATTGAAACAAATAAATATTAAATTAGATATGGCCCAATATAAAAACCAAAAGTTGGCCCATTGAATTAAATTATAAATGTTGGTCCCACATGTCATTTCTTCTCTTTCTTTTTGTCTCCTTTCTTTCTATGAACAAGATAACATATTCTTCTTCATTTTCCCCCAAAGTTTTCTCTGATTTTTCCCCATTCATGGTGCAGATCTCAGCTGGACCGTGTTTTTTTTTCTGCTTGACCAGGGGTGGGCACTAACATTGTTCAGGGGTAGGCACTAACATATAATGCTAGTATATCTCCAAAAAAATTCATAATCCAGGGGTAGGCACTTGCCTACCCCTGGACCTCTTTGGATCCGCCCCTGGGTCCGGTACCTGAGAGGATACGGGCTCCTTGCAATGATTAATTCAAGTTGACCACGACCAATAGGGAGCAAGCTATCTACTGCATTTAACCCAGTTTTCATAGGGGTCCGTATCCTCTACATTAACACACCGTTTGGGTTTAGCTCCGGACTACCCGATCAGAATCCAGGCCAATCCGGTCCACATCTGTAATGCATGGAGCCCTTTACGATTCCTGATAACGAAAGGATCGCATCTAAACTCAAACAGTGCATTAATGCAGAGGATATGAATTTTTGGCAATAGAAAGGCAAATATTTTTGGGATATTTGGACAACTAATGAACTGGGAAACGTAGAAGAATTGTAAGAAATAAATGTTATTTACTTGTCAACTTCAGTGCCCATGTCAATAGCTATATTCTTCAGCTGTCCCAACATATTGCTCAGATCATCAATTTTATCATCCTGCTTTGCTTTCTCGACCTAAAAGGATAGGTGAAAATAAATCAATAGCATGTTTTAGAATAAATATTATCCAGCATCTGGCATCAATTGATGTGGACTTGCAAGACAACATATTCCATGCCAGTTGGTACAAGAAAACAAGTAACTTCGGTAAAATCACACGTGCTTCTAGATAATCGCAAGTTTGAAGGTTCAGCCTGAATATCCTCAATATAAACGATTAATTTACAAACCTGCACTTTCTCCATTGCAGTAGTGGCCTCTGCATACTTGCGTGGGTTGGACTGTTGACCTGAAGTCAACCCTAATTTCTCTCTCTGCTCCATGTGGTTTATTTTTTTGCTCAAGGGATCATCTATTAGGAAACATAATATGATCATAAAAAGAACAAGAAGTTATCATCGATAAAGCATGTTCAAATACAACATTGTCATAAAAAAGTTTTAAATTCCAAGGATACTACTTTTGTATGAGAAATATGATATGCAATTAAGCTTTCATGCATCCCTCAAAAATTCAAAGGAAGAAACCAAACAGAACCAAATGCACATCAATCAAACAGCACCAAAGAAAGCAGAAACTTTTGCAAATTAAACAGATTTTACCATATTGGGAAGAGCATATAAAATTTTGGGTTATATGGATTTAGTGTGTAAACTTTTAGAAGAAAGTCAAGCGAAGAATGACAAAATTACCCGTAGCTTTTTGACATAAATTCATCTACTAAGAGAACTCATGTATGCATCGATCTGTTTTAACTAACAGAAAAGAGCTCACTAAATTTATGAGAAAATCATTAAAATTTAACAGAAACTGTTTTTTTTCCATAAATTCATCTACTAAGAGAACTCATGTATGCATCAATCTGTTTTAACTAACAGAAAAGAGCTCACTAAATTTACAAGAAAATCATTAAAATTTAACAGAAACTGTCTTTTTCCATAAGATTTGTCCAAGGGTATGTTTGAAAGATGGTAATATAAAATCTTTAAGGGGCCTCACTGAACTTATTACTTCTCTAGTGGACTGGTAATTTGAGGAAGACAGAAAAAAAATCAAGTTTGGATCTTATGTTGCATGTATCTCAGAAAAAGTCAGTTCTTAGACTCTTATTCAAGAACCTGAGATATAATGGATGTCATTTTCAATGATAATTTTGGACAATATTTACAAAATGCCCAGATGTTTGTACGTTGTATTTACCTAGTGTAATCTCTGGTCCTTTTATTTCACGAGTTTTCTTTGGCTTCCAGGGCTTAGAAAAGAGACCTCCAAGACTATTCAAAAGCTTCTCACTCTGAAACAACACAGATGAAATTGACTTGAGAAATCTGCCCACAAAAAGTCAAAAGGAAAAAACTACCAAAAAGATTCTGAAAAGCTGCAATTACATTGAACAATATAACTATTATAGATAGAAGAAGCACTATACTTTTGTTCTTATTCTTATTTAAAGTAATAATTTTTTTTGAAAAAATATATGAAGTAATAATGGATGTACATAAATGCTGGAGGCGTAATACAAAATCAAGTGATTGTCAGAAATCACATCGCTCCAATTATTCATAAATTAAGGGTATATTCCACCAAGTTCCCGTGCCAGTCGTGCTAGTAGAAGACCTGAACGCGGTATTCTTAATTATCAAGAATGCATTATTGGTGGCGGTATTGCTAAAATCTTAAATAACCCAAAATAAGTTTTACTAAAGCTCCACTAACCTAAATCTTTAGAATAAACTTCATTTTGAACCAATTTTGCCCCCAATTAAACTGGGTAAACAAGCCTTAAAATAAGCTAGTCGGGTCTTAATTACCCCTCACTGGTGCTATTCAGTAGGCCGAAATCCTCATGCAAACTTGCAAACCAAACATATAAACCATCTTTGCAGATCAAGTTTACTATTTGTCTTAACAAAAAAGAATCACAAGAGGTGGGGTTAAATTTGGTAATATTTATGTGGATATAAAAAAGTGAATAATTCAGGTAGTCCTGAATATTTTATGTGGATGTAAAAAGGAAGAAAATGTCTGAAAAAACAATTCATTTATATCCTGATGCAGAACAAAGATTACTGCACAGAAAAATGTAATTTACAAAACATCACAAAAAAGTGTAATAGAGAAAATTTACCCTGCTGAGGTCTTGGTCTATGTTAGCAGCAACCTGGTGGGTCCGGTGTATCTGCTCTCCCTGCTGGTGCAGGGTAACTAAAGTGTTTGTAGCGTCTTCTCTTATCATCTCTGCAATCCTCAAACAATCGTCAACCTTCTGTGTTGTTTCCTCTGCCTTATTGGCGGCATAGCTTTCCAGCTCCTGAATGGATTGGTTTTCGAAATCAGGACCCGACCCGGACCCGACTTTGGACTTTGTGGGGACTGAGGAGGCTCTGGAGGGTCTTGTGTTAGGTGCTTCTGAGTCGGAGTCTGAGTCGAATGGGTTTGCTTTATTGGAGAAAGCCGAACTGACTGAGTGCTGCTTACCAGGCCTTGATATCGGCATCTTGTTTTACAATCTAATAATTTGAAGCATTATAAAAACTTAGCTGGTACAATCTATTAGATCAGGAGATTATTTCCAAGTTTGTATGGCTTATTAGATGATAAATAAGTACAAGAAATTTAAAAGAACAGGGTCAAAAGAAGCAAATCGGTAAGTTTGCCTAATGCTGCGAGTCAACAATTCTATGCAATATTCTCTCGACTAAAAAAGAAACGAATCCGCCAGTAAAAACCAAAAAGTAAAAAATAATTATCGATTGGATTCTCCATCCGAATTCATCGTCTTTTGTGTTTATAGACATTATAATCTAGATTAAAGACCAAGCAATGAGCAAAAACCGGTACCAAATTTAAAATCTGATCAGGAACACCGAACAAATACAGTTTTTGCAGCACTGTATAGGAATCAAAACCCAATAAATAATCCATTTCTCCCTCTACGGAGGAAGCAAACTCATAAATGGAAGAGATGAATTGTAATCACCCAGATAAATATAAAAGCAGCAAACCTAACTTACAACTGCAGGTGAACGAAATCAAACAAAAAGCAAGAAATTGGATCTGAGATAGAGTCTAAGCAACAATGCGGTACTTTAATTATGTTATCGACCAAAAGATATACTCACCAAATGAGAGAAATTGCCTTGCCTCCTTTCCGCTCTCCTTTTGTCCGATACTCCGATTAGAAAGGGATTCGACCGTTGGAATTTTGTGTGGTTGATTTAAGTGGCTTGATTGAATTTGTATTACGAAAGAGCGCCTTTTAATTTGTCTTATTTTAGTAAGATTTTGCCACCCACCGTGGATCTGTTTGGAGATGTGCGATCTGGTCCACCGAGGGTCTCTTTTTCGACTGGGCTGGGCATACGCCATACCCTACCTTTGATTTACTAATAATGACCTAACCTAACCTAACCTAGAATTTAGAATCAACATCCAAAACAAGGTATTTAGGATCTCCTCAAGTCACTAATGGTGTAGCGACTCCTGTTGCCACACGGTCACAGCTGTCTATTTTCGTTATCATTCTATTCTATCCGAGGTAATGTAAAATATTAACATGCATTGTATCCGCATTTAAACTGCCATAACTGTTTGTGGGGACCGCAACCGTTTCAAAACTGTAATTTTGTTTTACAAATATTAACAATAACATTGTGAGGTATATAGTTCAAACAAGACAAGTATTTATATCTATACAATGAACTACATATATGATATATGAATTTTTCTTAAATAACTGTACTCGCACCTTTTTTTTAAAAATTCTCGCGTCGTACCCGCATTAGAGACCACGCAACTATTTCAAAACTGTAATTTTATTTTACAAATATTAATAGTAACATTGTGAAGTATATAGTTCAAACTATATTATCACCAAGACCTAACGCTAGAACAAATTGATTTGTAACTTTCTAAAGATCACGTAAGATAACTATATCAAAAGAAGCCATACTAAAGTTAAACTTAGATACAAGAATAACTATGACTTCACAACTACCTCTTCATATAAATTCTGAAACCATACAAAAAGCACTCCTCATCTCGTACCCCAAATCCCAAAAAGAAAAAAGAAAAATAAAAATCATAAAGATACTCAATTTATCTATCTTTATGAAAAAAAAAAATTACGAGCCTTCTTGCAATCTCTTGAGGGTTTAGGGTTTAGGGTTTAGAGTTTCGACGATTTGATGGATCAAGAGGTAGGGGTGAAGCGACAGGAGCAGGTGTGAGCGCGTTCGCCAATTTGACCCGGGTGAAGGCGCGAAGAGGGGGAGAGATTCAGCGAAGGCGCCACTGCCAACTACTCTCTCTGTAAAATATCCGTCAAATGGTCAAATTAGCAAGTAGCAAGTAGCAACTACTCTCTCAATCGGAGTCCGAGTCTCATCTCATCTCTTTCTCATCTCCAACAGTGGCGATTTTGTGTAGATTAACAGTGGCTTTTCATTTTGGGTAGCGATTGAGAGTGTAGATTAACAGTAGCAAGTAGCAACTCATCTCTTTCTCATCCCCTATCCCTACTACTCTCTTTCTCATCTTGTTCAGCCATCTATGAAAAAAAAATTAACATATCCCTAAACCCTAGACCGTGAGTTTGGTATTTTAATTTGGATATTCAGTTTCATAATAAAAAATTTGAAAGTAAATACTATTTTCTCACTTTTTGTTTCTATGTCAGGATCAAAACTACAATTACAAAGAAAGGAGGAGAAAGAGACAATCGCGTGACAGCTCGAGTGCTGAACTCACTGGTGAGTGGCTCTGAAACTGTTAGTTAAAAAAAAGTCTTTCTTGTATAAGTTTATAATTTGATGCTTTATATTTATTTTGTTATTTGGAAACATGTGTGGGGTGCTGTTAGTTACTAAAATAGCTAGGGAGGTTGAGAACTTAATTTATTGTTGCTTGTTGTGCATGTGATTTTTCGTTGATGATTGAGATAGCTAAGCGGGTTGTTGATTTTCCCGACTTGCCATCAATGTTGGTTGTGACGGCCCCTTTCTTGTGCAGTTGTGCTCGTATTTGCTGTCACTAGCTTGTACCGGTTTTTCTGGTTTTGCTTCCTTGGTTCTGACTGTGCTTGTACCGGTTTAATGGTTGATAACTTTTAAGTTGTCTATTTATGTAGTGATGAAATTGTTATTAGGTTTTCGAGGTGGTTCAGGTATTCAGAATGAAAAGAGTTGTGCTGTTCAAATATATATAGATGCTAGAGAGCCAGGATTAAAAGATTTAGCATACAATGTTGTTTTCTTATTAATTACTTGTTGGCATGAGGCAAAGAATTTTTTTAATATAAAATTATTAACTAAGTTGATGGAATTTACAATTTTTAAATTCCTCATAGTTCCCTTTTTCCTCATTTCATTTTTTCCCTTTTTAAAATAGTAGCTTTGATGAGCTACTGATTCAATCACTCACAAAATTATATATTTACAGAGTTCTTGGTTTCAATTAACTTGTGATAACTTTCATTTGTTATGATGTGTATATCCACTGTATGCGGACTCGACCATTCATTTAATCTCCATTTAATGATGGTTTCTTTAATTATGTACCGTGTTTATGCTATGTAATGCTTTGAGTGCTCTGTTTTTAGTTTAAAGATCCCATGTTTCTCTATGAAGGAGAGCAAATGTGTCATGCAAAATATTGTAGCAGAATTTTTCTGTATTCACAAAGTAATATTTTAGCATTTCTCACAGAAATGACTGAATTAAACCTTGTATGCTAATCCAACAGAAGTCATAGTCAGAGATGTGGCCAAAATTGACAAATATTTAGCATAATTTCCATTTCGTATTCCACTAGATTTATGGTGGTGGATTGTAATTTGTGACTGGCAACCACCTAGAATGTTACTGTTGTCTTTTTCTGTCTTGTCTCCTTTTTGTGTGAAAAACATAACAAGTAATCACAGTGATTAAAATGTGAAAATTATAAGAAATACTACCTATAAATTGTGTACCAAAGTGGGTACTGGTCCCTGTGCTGTTATTAGTGAACATTTCCTTGTTGATTTTTTGTCGAAACTTACAAGTTACAACCTTATTCAGATTCTCTACATACAATACCTTCACTTCTTTTCATTTTCAGATTCTCTACATACAATATTATTGATATGTTGCTTCTCATCTATTATTTCTTTTTCATAGATGGCTGAACAAGGGACTCAAGTTGCTCAAACTGATAGCTCTGTGCAGCCAACTGTGGTTGATGCACCTGAAATTGAGAGCTCCAATTGTAGAAGAAAGAGGAAAGCGATACAGCCAAGGTCTGACGTATGGAAAGAGTTTATCAAGTTTAAGGATGAAAAAGGTAATGAAAAGGCAAGGTGTAAATTTTGTGGAAAAGAGTTTTTTTCTGATTCAAACAGAAATGGCACAAGTAGTTTGAAAACTCACATGAAAATGTAAGGGAAAAGAAGATAAGAAACAAGCACTTCTATCATTTGAGCAAAGTACAGTAGGGGCTGGTGGTACAACAATTAGTACTTGGAAGTTTGATTCTGATGCTATTAGACAAGCACTTGCTAGTATGATCATCTTAGATGAACTTCCTTTCTCTTTTGTCGAAAGAGAAGGGTTTAGAAAATTTGTGTCAATAGGTTGTCCTCGGTTTCGCATACCGAGTCGATCCACCATTACTAGGGACTGTTTTGATGTTTACATAAATGAGAAAACTAAATTAAAAGACTACTTGAGAGTGAACAACCAAAGAGTCTGTCTTACCACGGATACATGGACATCATTGCAAAAAATAAACTACATGTGTCTCACTGTCCATTTTATTGATAGTGATTGGAAACTGAATAAAAAAATTCTGAATTTTTGTCCAGTTTCGGGTCATAGTGGTAGAGAAATTGGAATGACTATAGAGAAGTGTTTGTTTGAATGGGAAATTGATAAGGTTTTTACCGTTACCGTTGATAATGCCGGTTCAAATGATGTTGCAATTGATTGGTTAAAGAAGAAAATCACTAATTGGGGTACGGGTATTTTAAATGGGAAGCATCTACACAGGAGGTGTATTGCCCATATCGTTAATCTAGTGGTCCAAGATGGTTTGAAAGAAATGTCTACTTCGGTTGCTAGAATTCGAGCTGCTGTAAAATATGTGAAACAGTTCCCAAAAAGGTTACATAAGTTCAAGGAATGTGTGATAATGGAAAAGATCGAAAGTAAAGCATTGTTGTGTTTAGATGTTCCCACTCGATGGAACTCTACATATTTGATGTTGAATGTAGCTCTAAAATTCCAAAAAGTATTTGATACTTATGCGGAACAAGATCATAATTTTGCTTTTGATCTTACCAATGAGGGTGAGAAAGAATGTGAGGAGATGGAGCAAAGTGTAAAAGGTGTCGGTGCACCTACCGAATCAGAATGGAAAAATGCTGAAAAAATAGCAGTTTTTCTGAAACATTTTTATAATTTGACTAATCGGGTTTCTGGATCACTTTATGTGACTGCTAATATTTTTTTTCATGAAATTACTAATGTTGAGTGCTTGTTACAAAAGTTGAGAGAGAGTAATGACATGGAATTAAGTGTAATGACCAAAAAAATGGCTGAAAAGTACAACAAGTATTGGGGTAATATTGAGAAAGCTAATACTTTGATCTATGTTGCGGATATTCTTAACCCTCAACATAAATTAGAATTAATGGAGTTTGCTCTCATGGATTTATATGACAAAGAAAAGAGTGAAAAAATGGTAAAGAAAGTGAAAGGGGACTTAGTGTTGTTATTTGATGAGTATAAGAGACTATATGGTTCAACCTTAAATGATAAAGGAAGCAAGAATAACATTCTAGCAGAAGTGACTCTCGATATAGAGGATACACAAGTTATGGCTTCGAGGTTTAAGAAGCACAAATCTGCAACTAATGTAGGAGGGAGTAAGTCGGAGTTAGAGAAATATCTTCAAGATGATCTAGAGGTTGATGAATCAGATTTTGATATTTTGGGATGGTGGAAGGTTAATGCCCCAAGATTTCCTATTTTGTCACACATGGCACGCGATGTTCTTGCTGTTCCTGTTTCAACAGTGGCTTCCGAGTCCACATTTAGTACAGGTGGCCGCATACTTGATGCATTTAGGAGTTCGTTGACCCCAAAAATTGCACAATCTCTCATATGTACTGAAGATTGGCTTCGTTCAACATGTCCAGTTGGTGTTGAAGAAAATTTAGAGATTATTGATCAGCTTGAAGAAGGTAATTAAATTCATCTATTTACTACAATTCACTTTTCAATTCTGGTTAAATTATGTGAATCTCCAATCTTAGCTAATTATACTTTATTTGTGAATTTCAGAATTTTCCAAAGTAGTATTGGAGAGTGCAGCTCCAACTTAATAATTAGTGGTAATTTGCTAAGAATTTGGAAGTAGGCCAGCTTAGATCATTTTGTAACAATATATTACACTGATTGCCCTTTTGATGATTGCCCTTTGGCTGGTGGCAATATGTGTTGTAACTATATCTAATTCTCTTTTGTTAGGGTTCAAGTTAAGTTGGAAAACTGAGTTCAAGTTAAGTTGGAAGCATTGTGCAATGTGCTGCCATGTCATACTTGATGGCAGTTAAGTTGGAAATCTGACATGTTTTACTTCTTTTTTCAGTTTTACTTATTTCTCGTTTCAGTTTTACTTTCTTGTACAAGTGCAAATACTTGGTGACTTGTGCAAATTATGGTCTGCCATGAAGAAGATATGCTCATTTAACAGTGGTATATACTCTTTTCTTTTCTTTTTATATAATTTTATTATTTCTATAATTCTATGTTAGATGAATACTAACAAGTTTTAACTCTGCCTATGTCATATTGGACATAGCCGGTCTCAAGCCCGGATAAAAGTGGAGGGTTACGTGAAAAACTTGAAAGCATAGTTGTTCAGATACATGAAAAACTTGAAATACATCTCTCTCCTAATTTTCAGGTAGCAAGCATAGTTTATTCAGGTATCCAGCCACTCCACAACCTTGCTGTATTGGTAAGACACTCCCATTTTATTGATAGTTTTGTTTTTCATTTGAAATTGAATTTCTCATAATTTATTCAGGCAAGGCACAATGGACAGAACTATGTTTTTGGTGTTCTGACTGGATACCGTGAACCTCCTGCTGGTATCAGTGTAAGTATATATATATATATATATATATATATATATATATATATATATATATATATATATATATATATATATATATATATATATATATATATATATATATATAGAGTGACTAATATCAAAACGTTTGTTTCTAGCCTCCGGTGCAACCAAGTTATTTTCGGGTTTTTAAAGTCCAAACGGTCGATCCGAACCGTTCAACATGTTCTTTATATTGAAATATGCTTGGAGACTAAATTTTACATTTTTTGGAATTTTTTTGCTATGTATTAAGCCACTTTGAAAATTGCTGATCACATGGTTCAGAATTTAGTTGCACTGTTTTTACTGTTCACCCGGATTAGTAATTTTCAAAGTGGCTTAATAAATAGCAAAAAAATTCCAAAAAATGTAAAATTTGGTCTCCAAGCATATTTCAATATAAAGAACATGTTGAATGGTTCGGATCGACCGTTTGGACTTTAAAAACCCGAAAACAACTTGGTTGCACCGGGGGCTAGGAACAAACGTTTTGATATTAGCCACTCTCTCTCTCTCTCTCTCTCTCTCTATATATATGTTTTTGCCTAAAAGCATTGATAGTGTGAGATAGTGAGGATACATTATTTGAATTTGTTTTTTCCCAGATTTGTAAATGTATTTTGTTTAGTATATAGATTCAGTTTTTGAGGGAAAAAAATTTGATCTATTGAAATACTGCAAGAAGTGTTGTCCATGCCTCAAATTAAATCCTGCTTATGGATGCTTCCTAGTCTTTCTTATGTAATATATTGCAGATGTAATATGACAAGTTCCCTCTTTCTTTCTTTTTTAATTAATTGTTTGATAGATATGCTTGGTTTGTGTGTTCTAATTAAATAGTTTAAAATGTAATAGATTCGTGAAGGACTCCACTACAATCCGTATTTCCCTGGTGGTGCCATTGCTATGCCCAAAATGCTTATTGATGGTGCTGTTGAGTATGAAGATGGTGTTCCCGCAACTGAAGGTAACATAATCCCCTTAACAAAATCGATACCAAAATGTGTTTTACCGTTAACTTTAATAAGTATCTTTGTATAGTAAAGGAATTTTTCTCTGTTCATTGTATCCCTTAACTTTTAGAATTTACACTTATTCTTGAAGATATAATGGTGATAAACTAGAGGTAAATTGGGTGGTTTTCAAGCTAACACATGAACTGATGGGATGGAGGATGTTTCTCATGGTTTCTAGTGTGATACAGGATGGGTTGTTTTACATGTAGAAATGATTAATTCAAAGCTGGCTTCTTCTGAAATTTAATGAATTTAAACATTAATTTTGTTTAATTTTCAGATGGGCAAAGATGTCGTGACCTTCCTGTCCTGGGCTGCTGAACCTGAAATGGAAGAGAGAAAACTTGTAAATCTTTCTAATCTTTCTATAATAATATTAAAATTATTCCCCCTTGCATTTGTTTACAGCCAGTACTTGTTCAGCACCGGTCATTTTTGTTTATTGCATTTCTGAATTTCAAGTTTTATTATTTTTCAGATGGGATTCAAATGGATCTTTGTACTATCACTAGCTCTCCTTCTAGCAGTATACTACAGAAGGATGAAGTGGTCCCCACTCGAGTCATGGGCCATCAACCAAATCAGTAAAGGCTTAGCAGGTTGGTTGTGTTGATCAGAATAACTAGATCTGGCACTTGTACTATCATCAGGTTTAGCCATTTAGTTGTTTTGGTTTAGGTGAATTGAGTTAGGTATATCAGCTTTGCCAGGACTGGTACATGCCATTTGATATTTCAAACTTATATACATGGGTGGTACAGTGGTACAGTGGTACATGGGTGGTACAGTCGTACAGACGTACAGTGGTACAATGGTTTGTGAGCTGTAAATGTCTTGTTTTATAACAATCTCAACTAAACAATGGTTTGTTCGGTTTAACCGAACAAACCGAAATTTTCTTTGGTTCGGTTTTAATCGGTTCCTATGTTAACTTTGGTCGGTTCGGTTCTATTTTTGAAAACCGAAATAAACTTTGGTTTGCCTATTTTATTTCGGTTTTAACCGAACCGAACCGATGAACACCCCTAAGCATCATGACATGCTTTGACCCCGCATAGTGCAAATCAAACACCTTCTGACTATTCACAACAATATTACACACACCGCAAACCCTGACCCCGTCAACCGGTGCACCGGCATCATAAACCCTTTTTTTCTTCACCTCCAGTTTCTCCAGGCTAGCGGAGACAGTCGGCGTGCACTTTTTCTTCCTTTTTTTTGTTATTTGAGGGGCAGCCCGAAGGTAGCTCTTTCTCTTCCTTTCTGATGGCTGAGAGGGGCTTTTTGGTAAATCATCTGTTCCCTTTGGCTGGGGCCTGATCATTGGTGTAATGGCCCCTTGTAGCTTCCCCAAGTTTCTTTGATGCTTCTTGCCTTGCCTGTGGATCCCCAAATCCTCGGCAGTACTACAGCCAATTTTGCATATCTGACAATAATTATCGGTTTTTGCAGGTTTGGGCGTTTTGTGTTTGAGATTTGGATTCCATGGTGGCAGGCCTGGAACAACTTTGGTCGGAGGAGGGTATTGTGGATATTGCGTGGTCACCCTATTGGCTACCTGTTGGATTAAAAAATTTATAATTAGTACGAGTTTTGAATAAATGACATGCATATGGGTATCACTAAAGCGTGAAAATGTCATATACATCCCTGCAAATCAAAACATATAACACAACCAGAATAAAAATCTGTTAAGTTTGTATATACTGCCCCATTGTTGCCGGTATGTACATGTCAAATTAGTATGTTTGATAGACATAAATTCAGTACAGGTACAACATCAGTACATACCAGCTGATTACTGACCAACATATTGGTTCCATCACCATTACCAGCATGTACCTGATTACTACACAATTAGTAGTATGTACCAGTTCCTTTTATAATGGAATTCAATGTTCCTTACCATACTTTATGAAATAATTGTTATTGCCATACCAGTACTTGGTAGTACTGCTGGCAATGCCCATCCCTAGCAGAATTCACTATTTAATTACAGTACTGGTCCTAGTGATAAGATTCTCGTTATGTTTATTGAGTTGAAGAGTACAGCATTTTAAGGAGAAAACTGAATTTCCCTAGCATTGCAATTGTAACAGTCTGTGCCTTTCCTTTTTTAAGTTATAAAGTAAATCAAGTTCCAAATGAGTAGCTTGGTATTTTATGACATCAAGAGAAGTTTTGTTTCTTTCCCCCGTGATTTCATTCAAAATGTTGATTGTAAATCTTACTTTATTGGTGGGTTCAAATCTGCTGACCCTAATGCAACATAACCAAAAGTCAACACTTGTCCTTTTAAAGAAGAACATAAGTTTAAGGTAATAGTACTTGTGATTTTGCAAGTTATAATTCGTAAGGATTTAAAAATGGACAGATTATATCGTAGCAATGTAAACCTTAAACCAAAGGACGGATACTTGCATATTATTAAGAACACCACAACCAACTTCGTGCAAAATGTATGTAATCTGACACAGAACAATTCACCCTCATCCAAAAACCAGCACAATTCATACCAGAAAACAACCAACGTGCCAAAACTATGGGTGACTAATATATGACGTACCTGAGGATACCCATACGGGTCATATCCCCCGAACTGGTACGCCGGCCTCTGGTACGAGTACCCACTCACACTGTACCCACTACCTGGGTGGGCAGAGTGTGTCGCATATGGATCAGGATACGGGTCATACCCCTTAGTATAATGTGAAGTAGGGCTTGTATAGTAGGCCGAGCTGAACCCATAACTTTGCCTCGGTGCAGATTGCTGGACCACGTTTATGTCGCCAGAATAAGCCTCAGGAACAACGTAATGGGGTATATCTGTCAGAGGTGGATTCTCTACTGGCATCGGCGCACTGTATCCGGAGGCTACGGTAGAAGTGTAATTATGCGCTGGTGGAGGTGGAGTGGTGCGAAAAGGAGGTGCACTAAGGTGAGAGAGAGTACTAGACGGGTGCGCCGTGGGTGGCGCATTGTAGCGAGGGATGGAAGAATCGGGGGGCCAGTGCGCAATGGACGGCGCAGGATAACGGGTTCGCTTGGTCGGAGGTAGGAGGTGGGCCCCTGGATTAGGAGTGTAATCCATACTACGACCAGAATTTTGAAAGGGAATGGGAAAGAGCGAAAGAGAGGAGAGGAAGAGGGTTTGATTGAAAATTCTGGCTTGTTTCCGTACTAAATAGTAAATTGAAAGGTAATGATTTTAACAAGGTAGTTTTGGCTTTATGCAGCGTACTAACCAAAACTGCTCATTTTGTAAATTCTCTCGGAAATAGCGGATTTATCGGCTGAAGGAATAAATTGGGCTTTTGGGGTCTTGGTTCGGAAATAGCGGATTGCTCGCAAGTAAGATCCAAGTTCTTCATAGTGTTAATTTATTTTAACTTGTTTGACGTATGTTTTGTGATTTATGTATTTGAAATTTGAAATTGCTTGATGCATGCAATAATCCAATCTATTAGTTCTTTTGCAGGAGGATTTTAGGATCAAATAAATAAACATCAAAAAAAAAAAGTACATAAAGCAACAATGCAAGTGGAAAAAAATGTACAAACGTCTTTAGAGTGCCATACAAACTCTTGGGAGTCTTGGAGATATTTGATTTTTTTCACTGGTTCATACCCCTTTCTAATAAAAGAATTTCATCTTATCGCCTAATGCCAATAGATTTAAAGTTGCTGATTCTTTGCTCATCTGAATAAATACAAATATTGGACAGAAGAGTGCTACTTGCTATTTTGATCATTTGTTTGGGTTTACCGTTATATGTCAGCATTTTATATCCCAATATTACTATGAGAATTTTCTAAAATCTAGATTTTACCCCCCAGTTCCCCCCCCCCACCCGCCACACATCAAAAATAGAATCATCAATCGGGGAGTGATGCTATTTGTATCCAAACATACGCTATAACTACGCGCCTACAAACTTGTACCATGTGAACAATTGGTATAGACAACGTAATACCACACTAACACATAAATTAGAGAGAAATAATGAATGCATAATTTGTAATGTCAAACATGGAGGGACAGCTGCAGAAATAAAAGCAAAACACTTCATACAAGAGTCTACATAACTCAAAAGTAGCCGAGGAAAATACTTATAAGTTGCTCTAAATTTTGCAAAAATCCAAAAAAAACCTCGAATTCTACAACTCCTAAGGCACTAACATAGATACTTTGATTTCAGGAGTGTGGAGTTTAAGCAACAACTGGGACCCGGCCAGCAACCTGATCAAGATCTCGCCGTCCCTGTGAGGTCAGCATCCTTCCACTGCCAGTTTATAAATTAGCAGCATGAAACACAAATTAACAAAACAAATATGTTCAATATGATAGTAAAATTGTTGTTCTACACCAATCCATACATTTAACATAACCTTGATGTTAATATAAATTAAACCATTCAGTCAAACAGAAAATATATAAATTAAACCAGAATCAACCCCGTGTCCGTATCCTCTGAGATAATCTCGAATTCTCAGTTTATCTAAAGCCGACCCAAATTGTTTTTGGTGCCTATTGGGAATGCAAGGGGGGCTGTATTATTGTGCTTTGAGATTTGTGCAGAAAGGATTTGCATGGTACAGATTTTCTGCGGATCAAATCAAGATTTGAGATATCTCAGGGGATGCTAATCCCACCCAAGCCCACAGAAAAATTATTGTTACTTCAGTAGAATATGACATGAATATGTCCAAACAAGATCACTGCTTTTAGAAGAAAGCACGTGCCAATAAATTTGTCCTGAATTTAAAATTATCCATACAAAATATATTTATGGTAATATTTCTATAATCCAACCACAAGTAGAACCGAAGCATTGGGGTGTACAAATTTCTAATAAACCAGCAAAGATTATCCCCTCAGGTACCGGACCGAGTAGAATACTCGCAGCCGGGCCAAAATAATTTTGATGCCTATTTAGAATACAGTGAGGTTTATTTTGAGATTCACGACAGATTAAACCGACAACTCAAAGATCATTCTACCCGTTCAGGTATTGCAATGGATCTGAATTCAACAGATTAACACGCTGATTGGGGCACAAAAAAATTCACAGCATTAACTTCACAACGAGTAAAGAGTTCAAAAAATTACCCCTTGGGGTCGATGTCAATGATGTCCATATCCTTCAACTGCTGAAGTATGTGGCGAGCGACGGCCCCACTACTCTTGCAGAAGTGAGGTGGGGCAGCCCCATTTCTTCTACGGCCTCCGTATATCTTCTGGAAGCCCCCCACACCAATGCCATTCCTCAAATATATCTTTCTTGCCATCGATGCTATTGAATCAATTAAAAGGTTTGTTTGTAATTAATTTTCATAATGTGCTCTAAACCGTAGAGTTACATGTAATGGTAGTGTGTAAATAAAAGAAACTTACCAGCCCTGATGTAGTACCAGTCAGGGTCATATGGGGCAAGTTCCTTGAACCGAGCCGTCTTGACGATGTCAGTCCAATGAGGCAGCTCCATCTATTTTGAAAATTACAAAAAGAATTATTAGAATTTCACCGTGAAACCAAGTAATTAAAGCACCAGGCTCTTGGGCATTGAATAAGACAGGATATCCCTTCGAAGATTTAATTACAAGACCTCAATATGTACATATTATTTGCACCATAATGTGACATCTGATTAGCAAAGAGATGAAAAGGATCGAGTTGTAGGGAGTTAATGATGAAATAGTCAATATCTTTAAGGGAATCAAGGGATGTTAGTTTCATTATAATTATTTTATTTTCTTCAAACTCAATTTTATTATCCTATTCCACGGCTTGTAACATCAAATAAAATTATGACACCAGTTTGTAATACGCATAACTGGAAAAGAAAATAAGAGATTACACCTCTCTAACGTGCTAAAATATTCAATTTAGTAGTTAAAACATTCTATGATAACATTTTCAAACAAAAAAACGACTAGAGAATACTGCAGATAAATAAATTTTTCAATAAGATCTGATTATCCTTACACATAAAATATAACAACCATGTCTAAATCTAATCACAAGTCAAGAAGATCTGATCTTAAAGATACACTGCACTAAAATTTAAGCCTCGAAGGAACCGATGCCTATAAAAAATGTTGGGCAAAAACTAGTTGTTCTCGAAAAGAGTTCACCTTTCCAGAGCGCTTGAGGTGAGCGGCATAGGCCGTGACGAACTCGTGCGGAGAAACATCTTTTACCGTTCTTCCCGTCTCCATGGCTGATGCCTAGCAAATGGCGACTGCAGAGAGAGAGACGGCGCGCACGGTGCTAGGGTTTTGAGGTTCAATAATCTCTTCTTCTCCTTATAAATATGCTATGGACGGTCTCGATGTAATCGCACGCGGTGACGGACTGACGGGGGCTTTTTTATTTTTACTTTCCCTTTTTTTTTTCCAAGACATTGGGGCCCATGGGCCTGGTACGCGCAACGTAAGGAGCCCACTGTTCTTTTGGGGTTTAGGAAATAAAGAAATTCCTTCCTTTTCTTTCCTTGTGAATATACATATACATTCGTAAAATTGTACTGAAAATAAGATATAAATAAATGAAATTCATTTCAAAAGCACTGCACTCGTGCAATTAATATTGATTGCTAGAAATTGAAAAATAAATTCTCATACAACCCTGAAATTACATGACATTAATATTTCTGAGATGGATGAGACGATGAGTGGATATGAATTAATATTTTTACCAAAATGATATTTTGAAAGCAATTTCATTAAATGCGTTGTAACAGTGTAACAAGCTTTTCTCCTATTCGGAGGCTGCGTTGTAAGTTTACAACTCTTGGGACATGAGCAGGAAACCCTACCTGCCTTTTCCAGTAGTCCCCTCCCAACAGCATCTATACGCTCTTCTGAGCAGCCCCTTCGCCAGCAACCCCGCTCCTCCGTCCCCCCCCCCCCGCCGGCCAGTAACACCCTCCGTCTCCCGCCCCCCTTGGGGGTATGGGGTGACCATGCAGAGAGGAGAAGACAACCGGCACCGCTCCACTGTTCTTTCCTGTCAGCAGGCCTCCCCATCCCCCCTCCTCTACCCTCGTCCATTATGTTTTTCTCTCCGACAACCTCTAGCCGCCAGCAACCCCCCTCTCTCCACGCTGCCCCACTTCCACCTCTGCGCCTCTTCATCGAAAGAAGATAGAGTTGACGACAATAGCCCTAGCCGTCATCTCTCTCGTCTCGATGCACCTTTCCGTCCTCCTCCACTTCTGTCAGGAGAACCAGAGAGAATTGGCGACAATAGCCCTAGTTGTCAGTCTTTTCGTCTCCTAACGCCTCCACCCTTCCACTCGCAACCCTAACTGAAAAAAATGATGCTTCATTTCCTATGGTCGCTAGCTAGCCGATATTGAAGGTCGTCGGTGTCTACTACCGAAGGATATAGTTTGTTTATTTTGTTGTTTTTAGTTGTTTGTGATGTTCGATGTTGATGTTCTTTAGATGTGGATGTAATTTGATGTTGATGATGTTCCCAATGTAGAACGATGGATGTAATTTATGTTTAATTAATGAAAATTATACTTAGCAGTCACTACCAAGGTTTAAAAAAAAAAAAGCAATTCCATTAAAAGAAATCTTTATATTTATGATTATCATACAATCCTTAAATTACAAATAAAATGACCACCCACAATTTGAAATTGGAATGATATTGCCGATATAGATACTCTACATAATTTTTGTTGCCCATAGTAATAAAAACTATATTAAAATGTATTTGTCGATCGTTAATTGATTATATAATAACTTATTTCGGCCGCTAAGGAACTTATAATTATATATTTACTGAAATAAAAGTAGCATAGCCTCCAAGATACTTGATTAGAAAGGCTAAGACTAACAACATAGCGAATTGAAAAGAAATATTTTTGAGATGATTTTTCTTATGCATTATGTAAGCAAAAACTTCTTAAAGTTGGAGATATTTTCTAAACTGCATCCTTTTTAAATTGAGACCCCTATACTTTGGCAAAAATTATAAAAAGGTAATTTTTAGGTATGTATATAAATATTTAGGAATTGTGTGTATTCATAGTAGATGCAACTAAGTACCAAAAGAGGGCATGAAATGAGCATCACCAAAAATCCAAAAATAATAATTATTAGAAGAGGACGCAAAATAGGTCCCACCACCGTGTTTCAATTTGGGATTCGATAAAATCCTTAGGTGCATTCAGAACGTATAACCTCTCGTTTGTATCTAGGCGTTAAAAAGGTAAAGCCAAATTGAGTAAGGTGTATTTACTTTTTGCAATTTTTTTTTTAAGTTGCATTCTACTAACACACTTAGTCTTTAAAGTTTTAGCTCAAAAGAAGGAATCAAAAATTTAAAGGAATCAGAAATGAATATGTTGATTGATTTTAAGATCTCTTTTACCATAATAATTTTAAGACAGATTATCTCCAATTTATTTTCTAGTAAAATCGAAGTGTTGTGAATGCAAAGGTTTTCATTTTCTAGAAATTTTACCAAGTACAAATATTTAGGAATTGGTCGAGCATTTTTGTATTAGGTTAGTACTTAGAAAAAATTTCATTATTTCTGAAATTCTTTTGCAAGAGACATTTTTAACCAACCTATCCATAACTTTTACTTTGTTTTGTTTGAGAACGGACAAAAGTTTAAGCTTGGGGGTGTGATTGGGCCAAAACATATGGTGAAAATCCATATCTTTTATTGCGAAAAATGGCCAAAAGTGAATACGAAGTGGCCATTTTTCTAATTTATTTACCGCAAACGTGTTTTTAGGCTATTTTGGCAGGTTTTGAAGAAAGTTGTGTATTTAGGCCAAAAATGGAGCAAATGTGCCGGATTTAGGCGATTTCTGAAGTTAGCACCAAATCAGGGCACCGCTGGAAATAGCAACACCTCACACGAATTGTACAACATGCAAAATGGCAAAATTATAGAAAATCCACTAAGTCAGGAGGTAGTGCGGGTTCAACCTATGCCGCATGCGGCATACATCTATGCCGTACGATCCGTGGACTCAATCTATGGACTGTTCAGATTCTGATCAAATCTTCACCATTGATGCTAATTTTGGCAGAATTCTTCTAGGAGGGCGTGATTGGTTCAGAGCCAAGTTTGGCTCACTATTTTTAGCTCCTTCTATGCAAACTTGAAGTGCACTCCAAGTCTCCAACTTCTCCACTACTTCCACTACTTCACCTCTCATTTAGGAAGGCTATAAAAGCCCCTCTTGTAATAAGATTTGGTGTGCGTGTTTAATTGTGTTAAGTCCATAGAATCGATTAGCATTCTTATGCTAGGTTAGGTTAGAGAGTTATTTAGAGAAAGAAAAGTAGTCATCAGAAGCCAAGCAAGAGAAGAAGGCGTCATCTAAGGAGGCTAAGGTTCTTTAATCTTCAATTGGATTGTAGTCTATGTTCTCTTTATTTTATTTCTTTTATTTTGTCATGGCCGTGATGAACTAAACTCCTCATCTCTATGGTGAGGGTTTGTAATCGAATTCTTTGTTATGTTTTAATATATATTTATGCTTTGTGTCTGTTGATTTGTGTTTGCTTTATTATTTAAATTCATTTTTTATTAAGTCCTTACATACATAGTTATGTCTACTATATGTCAATGCCCTTCACATACCAATAGGTGTAAAGTCTGAGAATCTCAGTATGAGTGGGACACCCTCGAATGAACTTCAAACACTTCGGCTAACGAGGCTTGGCAGCAGTTCAAAGACTAGGGTTAGAACTCAGGGGGCTCCCTTGGCAGAATAGCGTAGACTGGAAATTTGGGTTTTATTAGTAGATACTTAATTTAGGTAGGGTCTTTGGGTTGATTAATTGAGGGGTAGAATATATATGAACAATTAGGTTTGTGTGAGAAAGTTAATTGCATACTTATGATACTCTGAACTATTAGCCCAAAAGTCGATCGCAAGATTGAAAAACCTTTCAAATCACATATACAGAAACCCAGCACGCCCTGCAGGGTAGTGATAGTGCCGCATGCGGGGTAGCTGTGGGATAATTCTATGCCGCATATAGGGTGACAGGCCGCATGCGGGATAGGAAGACGTCAGAAATATATATTTTGCATAATTTAGAAGGAGAAAACCTGAACCCTAGAGAATCTCTATTTAATTATTTAACTCAAACCTTAGCACAATTAACGCCTCCGCCTATAACTTTAGGGTATTGAACCCAACAAAGTATTTTCAAAACTATTTTAAATATATTTTTTATACTGTTTCAAACCAACCGAAGCACCTAGACTAGTGAAAAGTTAGATAACTAATATATTATCTCTGTGGATCGACACTCCAATTATACTACACGATAGGATCATGCACTTGTGATATGAACGTAAGTAGACATTAGGGTTAAAAGGTATATTAATTTATACTAAAAGTAGTAGTACCATTTTTGTTCATCAAAGCTCTTGTCGACTTTCCAGGCTCTCAAATGGCACCCATTATCAAGGAGGAGCTTTCAGGGGTCGTACTTCTTGAGGGGATGAGTGATAAGTTAATGTTAAAATTCACGTGGGCATATAATTGAGAGTTCTCTGTCAAGAAGGCTTCTCGCATAATACAGCAGCTCACACCAAGCACCGATTGAGTTATGCCAGATTAGGAGTGTCGGATCTGGAAACAAATCTAGAAATGTAAAAGAACAATGCCAAGAGTCAAGATCTTCGTCTGGAAATTGATTCAGAATGCCTTACCCACGGAGGAAGCATTAGCTAGAAGAATACATGACACACAACCCATTTGCAAGCTATGCAATTTCACAACAGAGGATGTGACACATGTCATGTTTCTTTGTCCCCACGCGAGAGTAACCTGGTTTTTATCACCTTTGGGGCTAAAGGTCGATGCTCTGCAAGGCATGAATATCAAAGAAATATTGCAAATACTTTGGGCTCAAATGAATGTGGAAGATTTGGCATTATTTTTGTCGATCACATGGAAAATCTGGAAAGCAAAGTGTTCCTACATGTTTGAAAACAAGACATACCAGCCAATGCAAACAATAAGTGAAGCCTTCAATTTGCTCAGGCTCTCTACCTTCACCATTGGAGTGACAACAAAAGTAAAAGGAATAATGGCTTCGTCAAACAAAGGCTCCCCCTCGCATCAATCGGGAGAGATTTCCTGTTGGGTTGATAGTTCGTTTTCAGAGGCAGATCAAGAGGGGCGGCTTATATTGCATCCAGATCAAGAGGGGTACCAACAACTTTATACAAGGGTTACTGATATGTTATTATCAGGTCTATTGTAATATCTTTACTTTTGTAACACCTTGTAAACTTTTCTGGTTAATGATATTCGCCTACGGGCCGACTTTAAACAAAAAAAGTTGATCATGAAATCTAGAGAATCCTATCGAGCGTGATTTTGAGAATGCTAAACACGTCCTTGAAATCAATTGTTTGGGCGTCGGTCAATATAATCACATCAATAACATTAAGCTTGTGACAGTCAATATAATCACATCAATAACATTAAGGTTGTGAGAGTATCTAAAGTCTGATTTAGTTGGCTTACTCCTTCCTATGAATTAAAAATTAACATTTTTGTCTTTTTTGTTTCGTAATCTTTATAAGTATTTAGCCACTCTTATAAAATATAATTACATTACACTAACTTATTTAGCGGTTTCAATTTAAATTTTCTAGTTCGCTCCTTATAAAACTGGTCATGCTCTTTTTCATTAAATATCTACACAAGAAATCAAATATATAATTCATGTCATATATTTTTTTACGAACAATCCAGCATAATATCCGAACAATTGTTCGTATTTTTTTTGGTATTTCCTTTTGTACCTGCAGAGATCATGTGCTCTTAGAATCTTTTATGTAACGATCTTTGCGAGTGTTGAGTACACCGTTAATTAATAATATGTAAATAGATGGAATCGGGGCGGTCCGATGTCAGTATTTTTATTTTGAACATTTTTCAAAAATTAAAATCAATAGTTGACAACACATTTGGAAAATACCGGAAGTCAGCAGGTACACAGTCTAGTATGAGCATCCCAAAGAGTACACATATTAAATCTATGAATTCATCAAGCGGTGTGCAAATTTAGTCTTTGTGTCTTTCATTCGGAACGTGTATATTAGATCTGCATACCTCTTTCATTCGGGACATATACTGTCTACGCATCTCTCTCCCCTCCTTTTGAGGTTGCATGTGTATTTCTATGGACATATACACACACCAAATATGTGCATCTCTTCCCGAGATATGCAAATTTAATCTGCGTATAGTACCCCCTCTTTTGAGGTGCACAGATCTAGTTTGCGAACCCGCTAACTTTTGAGTTTTTTGTAAATGTAAATGTGTTGTGAATTCTTAATTTTGATTTTTGGAAAATGCTCAAAAGTAAATAGTTTCGAAATTTGATGAACGTTAAACCATATGTGTATGAATCACGAGAAGTAATGAAATTATCTAGAGGCGTGACATGAGAATCCATATCCTCTGAGGTAACATAATATTTTTGTTTGGATCACAGTTGTCCGATTGATATCTGAGCCGCCAGAGCGATCCGAGATAAAACACACGAAGCTGCTTTAATTGTGGAGCGGATATATTCTATCCAGCAAGATTTCGTAAATACACAAGGCCTTCAAAAATTCTCTAGTTCTAAAAGTTGTTGTTACCTGTATATTCCTGCCAAATCCACACTTGAAATTAAAGTGAATTTCCAAACCCAATTTTTTTTAATTATTTTAAAGGATACTAATCTCAATTCTTTCTCTTATAAACGTACTAATCTGTCCCGTAAATTTACAATTGTTACTTACTATATACTACAAAAGAAAAATCAAATGGTCTATTCTAGTAGAAACCGATAACATGCTACGATTTGTATTATGATCTGTCGAAACCGTTCGTTTTGTATTAAGATCCGTATAAATTAATCCGCACGATTCATTTTGGTCCAATGTCTATCGGACTCGGACGCCCTCTTTTTCATTTCGGATCCACTCGCAAATTGTCTATTAATAAACTACTAAGAAAAGGAGGGAGTTGTCCAGTTTTATATGGACCGAAGACAGTGATAAAGCTCGGTTCTCCCATTCCTCGAGCCTTTCTCTCGAGGTAGAAGACCTCTCTCCTCTCCTCTCTCATTTCAACTAAAACGAAACCCTAATAAACCTAGCTCAGATTTGCACATCTTTTTTAACCCGACGGATGACGATCCGAAACCTCCTCCGCCTAGCGCGGCGCGGAGCCGCCACGTTGACTGTACCCGGCGGCCAATCCACCGTCTCCTCTCCCGAGATCGTCCGCCCGGTCATGCGGTACGATCTCATCGCAGATTCGGTTAACGCTAGGCTCAAGCGCCTTGAACACTCCGATCCTCGATTCCTTCGCTACGCATCCCCCATCCCGTCTCTTGTGGACCACAGCAGCATACTGGCCGCGCCGGAGACACGTGTCACGACACTGTCTAACGGACTTCGTGTGGCCACTGAATCAACGCTTGCCTCACAGACCGCTACGGTGAGTCAATTAGTGGGCTTCATTTGTTCCTGCCCGTTACAACTAAGCTGAGTACAATCTGAGGATTTGCTATACTGGCTAACTGGTTGTGTGATTCCCTCGGACCTCTCTTGATCTGCATCTATAAATACATATTTTGACTTAGAAAAAGGGTTAGACAACCAATGTTGTTTTCATTATTTTAACAGCTCAGGAAATATGTATGTTTTCTATTTTCATAACATGGTGTCAAGTTTCTCTTCAATTTAGTGATTCCATTTCCAACTTTTGATCTGTCAGCAGATATGCGGTTTTTACCCCTAGTTTCATTTCTATTTGGCCAAATTGATTGTGAGCCGATAGTTTGATAGAATAGCAGTGATTTTTTTGGAATTCACATCACCGCAGGTTACCTGACTCAAGCAAATTATGATCGGACAGCCCATTTAACATGGCACGAATCTCAAAACAGACCCCCTACAGTCTCAATAGGCACCGGATTGAGTTTGGCCCAGATAGAATTAATCTGGACCGGCCGTTGCAATTTGCTTGAGTCAGGTACCTGGGAGGATATCTGTCCATTATTTTGGATAATGTTGACTAGTTATTAACTTTCACAGGTAGGCGTATGGATTGATGCCGGAAGTCGTTTTGAAGCCGAAGGAACAAACGGCACAGCACACTTCCTAGAGCATATGATATTCAAGGGCACTGCATCACGCTCAGTGCGCCAGTTGGAGGAGGAGATAGAGAACATGGGTGGCCACCTTAACGCCTACACCTCCCGGGAGCAGACAACTTATTACGCCAAGGTCTTGGATAAGGATGTTAGCAATGTGCTTGAAATTCTCGCAGATATTCTTCAGAATTCTACCTTCGATGCTGGTAGAATCGAGCGGGAGAGAGATGTTATCTTGCGTGAAATGGAAGAGGTAAGCTTATTATATGATTTTTTTTTTCCTGATATAAATATTAGTTCGTTGATATTTTATGGTAAGGTCCTAGCTTTGTATTTTGTTTATCTGATAAATGTTTCAGAGGGTAAGAGTAGTTTTTGTATTAGTTTCTCTGATATATGTTACAGCTATTCATTTCTAAAGAAGGAAATACACCCTAACTGACCCAACTAAACCCTTAAAAATCTGGTTTGATGATGCTCAACATTTCAGCAGAGAGAAAGGAAATAGAAAGACACCCACAACAAAGTACTTGTTACATTCATCTCTGTGAATTAAACTTTCTTGTGATTATTTGCCTATCTTGCTCTGTCCATGTCGTTCTTACAAGCTTAGCGGGATAATACATAGCATATGCCTTTGTCTACTACTTGTTCAAGTTCAATGTATAAAACAAGGACATGTAAAGATTTTGAAGGGTATTAATTACCAATTGATTAGGCTAGTGGAACAAACCTGTTTAGTAGATAGGCAACCTGTTTAGTATTGATTACCATTTTTTTTAAATTTCCTGTAGGCAACCTAAAAGTTAGAGGCTAATTAACTTTTTTATAATTCCTTTTTATTGGAATATTTTGACTGTGGAAAAATTGTATATCTGAAATAGTTACTCGAAAGATTGGTTGTTTCAAATGGTGATTAAGATAACATGTTTTGAATCTTCAATATTTAGGTTGAAGGCCAAACAGAAGAGGTTATCTTTGATCACTTACATGCTACCGCATTCCAGTACACTCCTCTCGGTAGAACTATCTTGGGATCTGCTGAGAATGTCAAGTCGATCACACAAGAGAACCTGAAAAACTACATAGCAACTCACTACACTGCTCCTCGTGTGGTAAGTACTGGGTAAAAAAGACATCTTTTCTTATAACATCAAAGTTGTGTAAACATTCTATTTTGTTGAGGAGTTAGTGTTAGCATTTGGGTAAAAAAGACATATTTTCTTATAACATCAAAGTTGTGTAACTATTCTATTTTGTTGAGGAGTTAGCGTTAGCATTTGCCTTTCTTGAAACCTAGATATATATATATATATATATATATATATATAGAGAGAGAGAGAGAGAGAGAGAGAGTGGCTAAGATACAAACGTATGTTCCTAGCTTCCGGAACAAACGCCTCTGTTCTCCGATTTTCAAAGTCCAAATAGTCAATCCAAACCGTTAGATATTCAATCTATATTAAAATCTGCTTGGAGACCAAATTTTACATTTTTTGGAATTTTTTTACTATTTATTAAGATGGTTTGAAAATCGCTGATTTTATTAAACTTCTGCACCATTGAAAAACAGCGATTTTCAAACCATCTTAATAAATAGTAAAAAGTTCCAAAAAATGTAAAATTTGGTCTCCAAGCACATTGTAATATAGATTGAATGTCTAGAGGTTTGGATCGACTGTTTGGACTTTGAAAATCGGAGAACAGAGGCGTTTGTTCCGGAAGCTAGGAACAAACGTTTGTATCTTAGCCACTCTCTCTTTCTCTATATATATTTATATTTATATTTTATAATTAAATAAATTGCTATGCTTTCTCTTTGTCAGGTTATTTCAGCTTCTGGGGCAGTGAAGCATGAGGAAGTAGTGGAATTGGTGAAGAAGTTGTTCCCAAAGTTGTCGTCTGATCCCACCACCGCGTCCAAGTTGGTGGCCAAATCACCTGCTTCTTTTACTGGTTCGGAAGTAAGTACGGTCTAATGCATCAAGTATTCCTCGTAGAAATTCTGTACTGTATAACATTAACTTTGCACAGCCGCCCAACAACCCCAAAATTGTTGCTATGCAAGTCATGAGCAAAACCAACTGTCCATACTGTTATAGATTTAACTAGTATGATACTGGTAATAACCTCTGAGTGAATGTACTGGTAACGTTTTTGTTGACTGCTGTTTCAGGGTCCTTTTTGACAAGATTTAGATAGAATTGAAACTGAAAAATAATAATTATTATCAAAAGTTTTCTCTATCACCCAAAGACAATATCTGAGTTTATATATACGAATTACATGATATTCTTATAGAAGAATGTCTACTACCATAATACAATTTCTATATTCTTTATAATACCAAATACAGACTTTCCATAATAGATGCGCCACAGAGAGAAAGTAGATATGTACTAGCTAGAGAAAGATATATTTTAGAGAAACATTCCAAAACTGAGATGCATATCAAAATCTCAAAGATAGCACAAATCCTAATTCATCTTGACACTTTTGCTGTGTTTGTTTCGGTGTTCAGATTCAGCATGTTTGGCCATGTATGTTTTCTTTCCTTAGAAATTCTCCTTGACCTACTTTCAAGCTGTGCCGGTATGAACTACATGTTATACATGCAAACATAATGCTGCATTACTATTTCTCTGACTTGAGTCTACTTGTTTTGATCCAGGTCCGTATGTTTGATGATGACATCAAGCTGGCTCAATTTGCAGTTGCATTTGAGGGTGCAGCTGTCACTGATCCAGACTCCATTGCTTTGATGGTTATGCAAGCAATGCTCGGCTCCTGGAGTAAGAGTGCTGGTGGAGGCAAGCACGCTGGGTCTGTCTTAAGCTTTGTCCTGTTATAATTTCTTGTTGTGTTAATCTCATGCGTTAGCCTGCAAATCCACTGATTGTAGTATACACTTCTTGTTAACAAGTTCCGTCATGCGCAACAGTAGAAAACTTGAAATATCTTATCACCCCTCCAAAAATAAAAATCTTGTAGAACCATCTCTCCCAATTTCACCAGAAAGATATCGAAACCATCATTTCTTCATTATATTTATCTGGATAAATATGGATGGAAAGAGGGGGTACAGGTGTTAATTTGATCTTTGTTGGAGAAACTAAAAAGAACGTAGAGATGATATTCTGATATGTAGAGGTCTGTGTATATCATTTCTCAGGTAAGGGCTACACATTAAGTTTCCTTGTTTTACTATGGTTTGCATCTAACTGTTACTACATTATGGTTAGATTTTATGTATGAATGAACAATGTGTTGACCTGTCTCCAAAACACTGATCCTTAGTAGGTGGTGCTTGGTTGGTACTTTAAAAGACAATGGTTAATTTTTGTACGTCAGGTTTGGTCAGATCAGCCCCTCAAATCTATTTTACTAATGCTTGCTGAATTCAGATGAGTGAGGGGGACTGATTTATTTGCTTGGTTTGAAGATCACCATTGGTATTATAAAAGAGCCTTGATCAGACATGATATTATTTTCAGGTCAGAGCTTGTGCAGAGGGTAGCAATCAATGATATTGCCGAGAGTGTGATGGCCTTCAACACCAATTACAAGGACACTGGTCTTTTTGGTGTTTATGCCGTAGCTAAGGTCCTTATATTTGCTTTGTTCATCTTACAATTTTACTTTTATTGCCTTGCTCATTGTTAGCATTAAACTAATGTGGTTCTATGGCCTTTTTCAGAAGGGCCTGTGCTTTACATTGTCATTCTATGCAAACCTAATATCCTGTTGTTATTGACCTTATTTTGATGTAGCCTGATTGCTTGGATGACCTGTCATATGCAATTATGCAATCGATAAGCAAGTTATCTTACCGTGTCACAGATGATGATGTTACCCGAGCCCGCAATCAGGTAGGCACAACTTCTCTCAATTGCTGGTGTTCTCTCAGTTTATTGCTTGATTTTTATTTTTATATCAATATATTGCTGACTGGCTTGTAGAAGAGATTCATCCTTTCAAATAAGAAAATTGGACTAATATAGGCTGTATATTTGTTTTCAGCTGAAATCTTCTCTGCAGCTTCACCTTGATGGTACCACTCCTGCTGCTGAGGATATCGGTCGTCAGGTACATGCACAACTCTTTTAGTTTTGCTTGTTATGTTTTCCTAAATTAAAAAAGAGAAAATCCTTTTGGGCTTTGCTTCCTGACTAATTTTACAATAATTTGCTTATTTGTGAAGATACTGAACTATGGGCGAAGAATTCCGGCTGCAGAGCTTTTTGCTAGAATTGATGCTGTTGATGCTAGTGCAGTCAAGCGTGTGGCTAACCGGTTCATCTTTGATCAGGTACAATATTTTTCCTCTTGGGAGGGTAGGGGGAGACGATTGGATGCTAACCCCTAACTTGGTGTTATGAACTTGGGACATTTTAGGGAGATATATATTTAATCTATCCTTCAAATAAAAAGTTTTGTAGCAAATGTGAGAGGCTCTGGTACAGCCTATGACCGACCTCTCTTAACACTGCCTTTCTTCTTAACCTTAACTGGGAGCAAGTCTTGGGGATAAACTCCTCTCCTGACTATAGTAGGAAAACAAAACACTTATGTATGGTTGGCTTTTTAGTGACACTAGGAATGCTTCTTTAAATTTTAGCACTGTCAGCATATGTGCTATTTTTATGAGTTTTGGTGCTTACTGTGCTAAGGATGATTAGAATTTTCCAGATAAAAAATACATTTTTGTTCTATTTTTTGTTTATCTTTGTAATTTGTTATTTTGATTTTGTTTTGCAGGATGTCGCAATTGCTGCCCTAGGACCAATCCAGAATTTGCCCGACTACAATTGGTTCAGGCGCAGAACCTACATGCTCCGCTATTAGTTTTCTTCTTTTTATTATTCTTTACCTTAATAAATATCACTTGTCTAGAATTGAATGGGACAGCTTATGCCAGACATAAATTGGGCATGTCTTGGCAAACCATGACCTTTTTCTATTAAAATTTTGGTGCACTTTTGTTTTTTACTTGCCATTTTACGGTAATTTGAATTTTTGCAATTTGTCAATAAGAGTTTCTACTGGTGTACCCCAATATTTATTTGTATTACTGTTGCATAAAGAAAGTGTTTTTGTTGGTCTTTGTCAAACTGCCTCTAACAGTTTGATATTTGGACCTTGTTATTTTCTCTTTTACTGGGTCAAGGCATAGTATGCCTTGGCTATTATTTTTCCCATTTTGGACCTTGTTTTCCAGTCTTCCTTTCTTTTGAGTTTTGAGGACTCGAATATCCTTTTTCTTTCTCTGGAGTTGTCTTCAAAACAACGATGACATGAAAGATATCTTTTAATTATGATTATTGTTGATGACTGATGAGAAAGCGACCAATAAATAAAACATCCGCTACAACATCCCTTATCAAACTATCATTAGTCCTCGACTATCAACCATGGACTCATTCTCTACGTTTCTCTTAAGAATATTTCATTGAGGAATAACATTGACAGTTGTGATGTAGTTTTAATCAACTTAATATATGGTTGATGACTCTCGCTTAGAATTATAGAACTTTGTGGATCATCCCGGATCTAGATGTAAAGTTATAGCAAATATAAAACGAAGGAAAAGAAAAAAAAAGAAGCAGGTTATGAAGATCTTTCAGCAAATATGAATCAGGCCCAAAATCTCAAATAAATGTAGCTACCTTTTGCGTGCAAGTAATGATGTATCATATCAAATTGTACAACTAATATTTATCTTTTACGTTTTCTAAGATGTAATCCCTTTCATAAAAAGCAAATGAAAAATTGCGGTGTAGGTGTTTAGCTCAAGAGGGTTTTGAACCATTGAACTGAGTTCTTTGGGTATCTTTTAAGGTTATCCTTGTAGTCGACAAAGTATAGCCCGAATCGCGAAGTGTAACCCGCTGCCCACTCCCAGTTGTCAAGCAGAGACCACGCAAAGTATCCTCTCACATCACAACCGTCTTCCCTGCATAGCATTCACAAATTTATTTAGTAAATTTAATCTTCATAAATTGAATAGTTATTCAAATTCTCTCTTTCATATCATTTCACCTGCAAAATAGCTCTATTTACTCACCCTACTTTTTGGTATCATAAAACTTTTCTGGTACATCTTAAACTTTTCTGTCTACATTTTTTACTTGTTTATTTTTTTTTTCTTAACCGAGGATTGCCATATATGCTACTTATGTAAATCTGACTAAAATTACTGGATAGCAGCAGATAAGTTTGAGAGATAATCATGGTGGTATCTGATCCTTTTATCATCCTTCAGAGCATCTTCGATTGAAGTAAATGGGCTGTTTGAATCATCCATCCCTGCACAAACATCGTAGATATTTGATTCACTTATATTTGAACATCAATATAAAGATGAGTGAGGCTATGGTACTATGCATATCGCACATTGGTCCGTACTTTTGATCGATATCTTCGTTTTAAAAGTCCAAAAAGTTGATCTGAACCATTTAACATGATCTCCATATGAAAATGTACTTGCACACTAAATTTTATATTTTTAGATATGTAGAAAATCACTACTTCTAAATGGTCTAGAATCTTTAGATCAAGTGATTTTCTATCTATCTAAAAAGACAATACAAAAAATTCTAAAAAAATGTAAAATTTGATCTACAAGTACATTTCATATGGTTGTCATGTTTTTTTTTTGAGGAAACATATGGTTATCATGTTGAATGGTTCAGATCGACTATTTGGATTTTGTAAACAGAGAAAAGTGATCCAAAGTACGGACCAATGTGTGTTATGCATAGTACCAAAGCCTTACTCATATAAAGATAAACACTACATGGGTAATCATGAAATGGTTGGAATAATTGGGAAGGAGAAAAGATAACCATTTTCAGTTATCACAACCGGTGGATTGTTATATTTCTCTTTGACGTAGTTCATCAGGCTCCTCATCCCTTCAGGTACAATATATATCCAGATAGCATTTGCCTGTATTAAGAAATCATTTAAGAGCTTTCGATCTAATAATTTTTTTAATTTATATCATATATTATATATACTGTCTTTAAAAGTTCTCTTAATTTGTTTCGTACCTTATCTCCAATTGCTTTAGTACCCTTGAATGCTGCATATCAGAAAAAAAAAAACAAACAATGCTCTTGGTCAATGAAAGAATTGTGAGCTTAATTGATTGGCGTACCAGTTCTTCCTAATACCTGTTGAGTACTTGACCTGACTGGTACAACACAAACCTGGTACAGTACTATTCAAGAAAAAATATTTTCTGCTTCCTTAATTGAACCTAATTGGCAAATTATTTTCTAACAATTGAAATGGCACTGAGAACTATTATGAACTTACGTAGTGTGCTGGCACCGGAGTCCGCAATTGTGTCGTGGAGCAATTTGTCAATTATATTTGTTGAATTGTTCTTTGCGTACCATGTGGTGTAGTGATTTATACCAACAAAATCCAATGATCCCTTAACCAATGCTGCCTCATCAGCTGAGAACTTCGGTAATCTATCCCCGACTCTTGTTCTCATTGAATTTGGATAATCACCAAAGAATAAAGGGTCCATAAACCTGTTATATAAAATGCAGTAGTTTTTTAACCTTCTCATTCTTATCAAGTTGAAATTTGAGTGCTTTTTCTGAAATTTACTTTCTAGTCTTACTGACTGGTATAAAACCGTCATTTTCGTACCAGTAAGCTTTCATTTAGATAGAAAGGAAAGGAACAATTATCTCAATCCCATTTTTTTTTTTTTCTAAACATTGGGACAAAAGAAGAAAAGCATAGTAAGAAACTTACCAGCCAAATTGAAAATCTTGTGCTCTTTGCGTTGCTGCGATGTCTTTGGTAGAATTTGTCATTGGCACATACCACATAACATCAAATGCCATCCCAACAATTCCACCTTGTGTAGGCTATATTTTGAAGGCATGCGATAAACCGAAAATAAAAAGTGTTATTCTATGCAAAAGCTAGATAAAAAGAGGTCTTTAGTCGAATTCCTATTTTTTAAAATGAATTTACCAAATTGTTTAAATCACACGACACAAACGTGTTGTCCATAATATGCACCATTAGTACAATTAAGAATGTTCACCTCTAATTTTGATCCTTGTTTTAGACTATACTTATCAATAAACATCTTAGTCACCGCCAACACAAACTAATTTATTATTCTTGTTAGTCAACTATATCATTTTGTTATGAAATATATCCATCAGAATAATTCTTTCCATGCACCAAAGCTAGGATTTTAGTTCCTAAACTTTATTTTTATTTTGAATAAAGAATGCCAGCAGTAAAATAAAATGCATGAAGTAAACATTACCTTGTATTTCCTTCTATATATGTCTGAGGTGATGGCATGAGCCAGAAGGGTATTATGGGCAACAATATATGGCTCAGTTGCTGAGTTCCCTGCTCTACAAAATAAATGGAGAAGAATAGAGCAGCGACCGGGGGCTTGAAGTCCCACATCATAGCCTTGTATTGCAAATGTGTGCGGTTCGTTAAATGTTATCCAATGCTTCACCCGATCCCCAAATGCCTTGAAGCACGTCTCGGCATAATTCGCAAAGTCATTGCTTCCATGCATGTTGTTAACACATCAGATATTTTCATGTTTCCATGTTCATGATGCAAATTTTGAGTATATTCAGTAAAAAAAAGAAGTGTCTATTGTTCTAACTTGAAAAAAACATGTCAAGCATAAAAGCAAACATGGAACTCACATAATTTGCGTATCTAGCCATCCATTGTATTTGTCTTCTAAGGCTTGAGGAAGGTCCCAGTGGTAAATTGTTACATAAGGCTCGATCCCTATAATTATTTCTCATTCAAACATGATAATTAGATGAGAAAAGGGCAAACATAAAAAAAAATAAGAAAATAACATTTTAACATTTAATCCTGCATGCTCAGTACAATTTCAACCATACCTTTTGCAAGCAATGCATTGATTAATTTGTTGTAGTGGTCGATTCCAGCTTGATTAATTTCACCAGTACCATCTAATATTGCGACCAAAAGAGAGCAAAAAAAACATCAATCTTATAAAAGTTCTTTGAGAGATAGATATTCATCATAAATTCAACCAAGTTAAGTGTATACTTTTTAAGGAAATAAAAAAAAGGTACTTGGATAAATTCGAGACCATGCAATGGAGAACCTATATGCATCCATTCCCATGTCTACCATAAGTTGTATATCCTCCTACAAAAATAGTTTAGTCAGATAGATAGATAGATAGTCCCATAAAAAAAATGTAAGCCCATAATGCATACATGCTAAATTTTATATATGGAGTTATAATGTTGATTATGTGCGCTTGGTTTTAGATTTCTGATAAACCAACATGTGTAAAGTTACCTGGTACAAGTTTAGTGAAGGCTAGCCATATAGGAACGCATCAGGAAAAATTGAAAAAATAAATTATTATATGATATATATTTGAAATTGACGAGGGTTTAAATGTTTCTATTTTTAAACTTCAAATTTTAAACTTATATATAAAAAAAAAACTGTTAGATTTGATTTATATCATTTTTTATGTACATGTAAAAGATTTCAACCTTTTCCTAATTGGAGTAGAACTAGGGTGCTCCTAAGCTCACCAAGCCCTTCCGTGAGCGCGACTCTAAAACCTATCAAATTGACTTCAAACGATATTTCCAAGCCGTTAGATGTTCAATCTATATTAAAATGTGCTTGGAGACCAAATTTTACATTTTTTGGAATTTTTGTACTATTTATTAAGATGGTTTGAAAATCGCTGTTTTCCAATGGTGCAGAATTTTAATAAAAACAGCGATTTTCAAACCATCTTAATAAAAAGTAAAAAAATTCCAAAAAATGTAAAATTTGGTCTCCAAGCACATTTTAATATAGATTGAACATCTAACGGTTTGAAAATGTCGTTTGAAGTCAATTTGATAGGTTTTAGAGTCGCGCTCACGAACGGCTTGGTGAGCTTAGGAGCACCCTAGTTCTACTCTTCCTAATTGATATGAAGAGTTTGCAAAAATACACTAATATGAATAATTTATGGACGTTAATTTTTGAACTTATTAATTCATATAAAAAATAAAATCAAAAAGTGATATTTTTTATGTGCATGGAGAGAAAATAATACAAGTTAAATCAAATAGTTTTATTTTGACATATAAGTTTTAGAATATTTTTATTAGAAGAATAAAAAAAATGAAAGGATACACATTTTAGGCATAAAAATCATTCTCTTGAAATTTATTGTGCATATAAAATTAGATAGGGTGTTTAGATAAATTGACCTCAAAACGGTGGTACTGGTCGACCGCCACATCAGCATTGCTGAAATCAACCACCTTCCCTACAAAGAAAAGAAAAGAAAAGAAAAGAAAAGAAAAGAAATAGCAGCCACAAATTAATCCTACAATTTATATTTGAATAGCAGTATAAAATAGTGTTGAGAAGTGTATATATATATATATATATATATATATATATATATATAGTTAATACCAAAGGTATGTGCAAATTTGTCCCAGACAGTCAATCCTCTGCCATCAGTCTTCACTGCTCCTTCATACTGCAATTAATTAATGCATTGCCATAAATCCAATGATTAATTGCTTTTTTTTTTTTTTTTTTTTTTTATGTATTTGTTGATAAATTAAGAGCACTTAATGCGCATGATAAAGTGGAAAACCTTATCATCTAGGCTAGCTCACTATAAAAAATTAAGTGACGGGTTAATGCATTTTGGATCATCACATCACATAGCATTGCCCAAACTTAAATTTGAATTGTCATATAATTATATAATTGAATGTGATAATCCGTGAATTCTAATTCACTGATTTGGTCCGAATTCTGATAGGACGACGGTTCAGATTCAAACTTAAATTTTGAGGTACTTTGAAGGATTTGTACCGGAAGAGTGGGGCAATCTCATGAATTTCGGATCAAAGTCGGTTTAATTTTCGGTTACGTCAAATTTCGTGCCCACTAAATCCGAACGAATATCCCTAGAGACTAGGCACTAAATGAGAAACATTATTTTCATAAAAGAGGTGAGAAACATTATTATAAGCATAAACCAATTTTACATTCAGCAAGAAAAAAAAATTATAAAATATTTAACACAGCCACACACTAATGGCACTAATGGCACTAATGATGGCAGTAGAGGGCGCACTTTTCAAAGAAGTTCAATCTTTGGAGTTTGGAATTGGAGCACTTGAGGTTTTATAAGAGGGAGGCTTCCAAAAGCATCTTGCTTGTTCTTGGTCAGCAAAAAAGAAAGAAAAGGAATTTTAAGTGCTGGGAATGGGAATGAAGTGATTGATGCTGGTGGGCCAGTGGCCCAGCAGTCCATCAGTCCATCATTAGTGCCATCAGTCCATCACCCATCACCCATCACCCATCAGTCCATCAGTCCATCACCCATCACCCATCACCCATGCTTTCGCTAAGAAAGACAAAGCCTCGTGACAGCCTGTCATTTTCCACAACTACAAGTCCACACCCGCCACGTGTTTTCAGAATATAAGATTACAATTAATTACAATGTTTCATTTGCACTTTCGAATCTACAAGAATTCTGGATGGAACAGGCATCACATTCACATGCATGTGTTGCTTGCTCTGTGTGCATGTACTAAAATTTAATAACTCCAAAAACAAGATTAATTTTGAGAGGCGGTCGTCCTTGTTAATTACTATTAGAATCAATAATTACAAATTGAACCCAATTAGTGCATGCATGCATGCATGTAAAGGTAAATAAAATATGCATGTGAGAGATAACAATGCACGTAATATATTTGATTATTCATTAATTAAGGTTTTCCAAATTCATTCTTGGTTCAGCAATTCGGTATATATGAAGGTTGCATATATATATATATATATATATATATATATATATATATATATATATATACCTTATCAGATAATTCTTAATTAATTAGGTCAAGGAAATATTGAGGAAACGATCCAGTAGAACTAGGGTGTTCTTAAGCTCATCAACTCCCTTTGTGAACTTAATTCAAAAATCTATTGAATTGACCTCAAACAATGCAACCAAACCGTTGAAACCGATCTACTTCACGAGTGATGCGTTTACATGTTAAATTTATATATTTAAATTAATTTATAAATTCATAAATTTGACATGTAAACTCATTACTCGTGAAGTAAATCGGTTTCAACGATTTGGATGCGCTGCTTAAAATCAATATATCCGATGGATTTTTGAGTTAAGCTTACAAAAATACTTGGTGAGCTTAAGAACACCCTAATTCTACTCTTAAGTGGTTTTCAAAAATTATCAGATAATAAAAAAAACAAAATTAAACATGGGAGAAGAAAAAAAAAAGTTGAAATGGAAGTAAGAATGATATCACTTATATAAGACTAGACAAAACTTTTCTAACTTGCATTTTGAGAATCTTATTAGTAAATAATATGAAAGTTGACAAAAATCCTTTTGAGAATTTTTTTTTTTTGACATATGGACTCCACTAACTCCTTTAATTAACATGTATTACTTGAAAATAATATGAAATTTGTAAATGGAATATCATTTATTTTACAAAAGCATTGCTAAACAATACTATGACCTCATATTAAAAGATTAAAAAATGGTCTATACTTAATTTTCTGAGAATATATAATTTCAGATACAGTACTAATTATAATTGACCTGGAATGAAGATGAAGCTGTTCCAAACACAAAGCCTTGAGGGAAACTTTTCCTGCTGAGGTTTGTACTCTGTGTTGAGCATCTGTGTGTTGTACACAGTACTAGTAATATAGCAATGAGACTCCTTTTCAACTCCATTATTGGAGAGAGAGAGAGAGAGAGAGAGAGAGAGAGAGAGAGAGAGAGAGAGAGAGAGAGAGAGAGAGAGGGAGAGAGATGGTGGTTGATAGGTTGGTGTGGAACAAACCAAGAAATGAGGAGGGGTGCGGGGGAAAGGCAGTTTGAGATTGTATATATAATGATACAATTTATTCCCTACCAAAATTTACCACCTCATTATGTATCCTAGCTAGGGACCGAAATATAAAAAAAAAATATTGGTTTGGTCAATTTTATAAAGTTTTTCACCAATATATTTTAAAAAATCAGAAGAGATATTAGAAAACAGAAAATGGGACAAACAAAGAGAGCTATGCTCTAGAAAGAGGGAGGGGAGGGGAGGGAGTAAATAGAGTTCACCTCTTCTCTCTTTCTCTTCCCTTTAATTTAATATTCCGGAGCAATTAAATATGATCTGGTCTCAAGGGATTGACTTCAAGATCTGAATAATTTGTAAGCTCATCAAGTCTTTTTGGTGAGCTTAACTTTCAAAATCTACCAGATTGACTTAATTCAAACGATGAATCTTAATAGTTGGAATTGATATATTTCACAAAAAATGCATTTAATTATATGTCAAATTTATAAATTTTTGAATTAATTTAATATTAAGTAAAATGATAAAAATATACTCAAAATGAATGTATTAATATTAACATATAATTTCTATTTATCATATATTGTCAAGTTGTATACTAAATAAATTTGAAAAAAGAGTAAAGGATGAAGTTAATATATAGAAAAAAAAGAATAACGATGAACAATAATAATTATTTTTGGTCTCAAGTGGCCATATTATATATTGCGAAATGTACGGAGTGAATGAGTGATGGGAGTCTGTTATATGGGAAAGAAGTGCAAGCTAAAGTTAGCAAACAAAAGATACAACAGCACAGCGCAAAGATGTTGTGGAAATTATGATTTATATATGTTGTCATACGTGTTTTGCTACGAGTACCATGAAATGTATGTACCTAGCTAGCTAGCTAGCAAGTTGATTCAGGGGGTGCATGTTTCTAATTAATACTAGATTAAATATTTGGTACTTATTTAATTAGATCTTTATGTGCATGGCAGCAATCAATGATATATACACTAGTACAAAAAAACCCTTCACCGACGGTTGAAAAACCCCTACACCGACGCTTATGGAGGCGCCAGTGAAGCCGGCGTAAGTACAGATTACCTTTACTGACGGGTAAAAATCCGTCAGTGTTGAACACCAACACTGACGGTTTATACATAACCGTCAGTGTTGAAAACCAACACTGACGCCTGAAAAACCGTCAGTGTTGAACACCAACACTGACGCCTGAAAAACCGTCAGTGTTGGTACTCAACACTGACGGTTTTCAAGGCGTCAGTGTTGGTGCTCAACACTGACGCTTCAAGAACCGTCAGTGATGGTGTTCAACACTGACGGTTTTTCTGGCGTCAGTGTTGGTGTTCAATAGTGACGGGTTTTCAGGCGTCAGTGTTGGTATTAAGAACGTCAGTAAAAATATTAAAATTTGGCGTGATTCTATTTGTATTTGGGCTAGCCTCCACATTTTTGCTAACCATATATATTACTATTCAACAACGATAAACAAAATATCATACAAATAATTTAGACAACATATATTCATTCACGAAAAACACACAAGATAATATATTCTTTTACCATAAACACACAACATAATATGTACAAGTCAACAGCATTTTCTTACTAATAGTTGACAGTACGTATTACACAAGTTTGAACCTTAAGCTTGGTTATATACATTTGATTCCTATTTTGTTAACATATGTAAGCTTTTCGTTATCTATCCTCTGATATGAAAAAGGGGTGGGATTGAACATTGTGACATCTTGTTGGTCCATCTGATAATTGACATGATAATTTGTGGCCGGTACACTTGTGCTTGCAAAACCCTGTAAATTATCCCTGCAGATAACCATATATAATGACTATATGTAACAATTATAATTTATAGTGACATAGTGAAAAAATAAAATATTTCTAAATTTTACCATTGATATGAATTAATCATGAAGTGATCAGGATAACCAGACTTCTGTTGTTGTACGATGTGTACCTAGATAAAGAGAAGCAAATGCATATCAAAGAGTGCAATTTCATCTTCGATTTTTAGCGTTGTATCACATAACACTGCAGTACTATTGTTGCTCATCAATTATATACATTATCCGTTCAGTAATTAATTAATCGATTCTTGTGTGATACGTAGTCCTGACCTCAAACAAATTTTGAATTAATTAAACACGGCAATCCTAGGAACTGCATGCACAGTCAATCTCTGTATGTAATCTTGTGGTTCTGTAAATCTTTATCTTTTGTTTTTAACATCTGAACTCCTAGTGATATGTAATTGAGAAAAGAGGAGATGGAATTTTCAGAAAAACACGACACATTACCATTTCCTGTTCATATTTTGACAATAACACCACGATAGAACATTCCATCGCTGTGAGTTCATCAAACTGCTCCATCACATCTATTTCTTCGATGTTTCTGAATTATACAAAAGAAGGTTAATTATATATATAAAAATTTATGAAACAAAAATATAAAAAGATTTTTGGCGGCTAATTAATTGAACTGGATATAATGATATCTAGAAAGGGCTTGGTCTGATAGCGGTTAACAAATCAATATTTGTTGCTGTTCTAATAGGGCACAACAGTTACTTAATTTTGTTACCTTTTGAAATAAATTAAAACTTCAAATTACATAAGTCTTAGAAACAAACATTAACAGTACCAGCATAAAAAGAAGAGGGAATTTATTCCATACAGCAGCACATAATGCATCCCTTTACATGCATCCCAAAAAAACTATATTTCATAAACAACATAGTTAAATGTTAATCATACAAAGCACAATACACATGTAAGCATGAGCCAAATATTTCTAAAAACTCGAGTACTAGGGAATCTCAAATTTCTGCATAAAGGCCGATGATTTCAAAACAGCTGAAACAAAAGAACATAATTAGTTACCTTAAGCTCAAAGGACTTGAGATCTCTCGCAAGCTGCCCTGCATTAATCCCTTCCCATGCAAGCAATCTAACCAAATTCAAAATCATTTCCTAAGCAGCACAAATACCCAATAACAAATCTCGAAAGAAATTAGTTTATATGTCGTAAATTGCAAATCACACAAATTCACAATTACAAAAAAATTAGGTTTTGATTTTGGTACTGAACCAGTGGCAGCAGTGAGCTCCTCAGGCCGCGCACAACGCACTCCTCAGCGTCGCTCCAGCGGGTGCTCAGGTACTTGGGTGGGGTTTGTTGACATCTGCAGTTTGATCCTGAGCTAGAAGAAATAGTGAAAGATAATCAACTAATAGTGAAAGATAATTAGATACCAATTTCCTGACATCTGCAGTTTGATCCTGAGCTAGAAGAAGTAAGCCCTGAAGATACTGGTCCATTGACATGTACAGTGCCTAATAGTAAAACATATAATGCATAAGATAATAACATTTAAAACTAGAAATTAGAGAGAGAGAGACTTAACGAAGGCATGACCACTATATAAGATAAAATGAAAATTTCAAAACCTAGTCAGCACCATCTAATTTGTAATACTGACTTGCCAGCTATACTGGTTTCCCCAGGTCAGAATTACCTATTATCATAACTAGTCATTTCAGTCATTACCTCTTTTACTATTTTATGATTTGATCCTTATACTATTCAGTCCTTATTCCTTTATAATTTGCTATTTCCGTTTTTACTTTTGATCAATGCACAATACTTAAATAAAAGTTTAAAGTTTAAACTGAACCTTAATAGATTATTTCAATTAAATTACCTGTTTAAACTGAACCTCAATAGATTAGTTCAGTTCTGAATTTCCTTATTCTCTTGTATCATTGTTGTTTCCTCTTCATCCTTCAATTAATCTCTACTGAAAAAAAAATCAGGTCTGTTAGGATACCAGAATCAGTCCAAAAATAAATCAAATCCTTCCTCTTTAGGGCCCTTCTTCTCTGTCTTTAGAAAATTGGTAAAGGATTTGACTCAAGGTTTAGAAATATTAGAAATAACATAATTAGTTGTCTTTTCCTTTGAATTGAGTTTTAGCTCGGTCCCTTCTTCTGTGAGCATTAATCCCCATACTTTGAATTGTGTTTTAGCTCGGTCCCCCTCCTCTTTCTGATTTATATTTAACCAAATTCACACCATTACAATCAGAACAACCAGTATCAAAACACACAAAAATCAGATCGGCGTGTCATAAAAATCTCCAATTTTGTTAAACATTTTAACACTTAAGCAAATTTGTTTTAACTCTGACAATACTCAAATTGTTGAATCGAAGTATAACTAAAAATGTGACAGGATTTTTAAGGAATAAAGTAAAAACAAAAAAAAGGCATGAGAGGGGGGCCTGATCCCTTATTTAGCAACTCGTCAAATTCCCAAAGAATTCATATACACGCCCGATCAAGCACAAATCAGTGAGCATTTCGATGCCCTCATGTAATCACAAAGCAACACAGAAAATATTCAAAGAAAAATAGAGATCGATCATCAGTTTACCGAAAATTTGTTTCCAATCGCAACTAGGGTTACAGTTGGTCGATACCCGAGTCCTTGAGCACAAACACCTAGAGAGAGAGTGCGGCTCAGCTAAGGAGAGAATGGGAGTGCGATGCAGCAATAGAGATAGAGGGAGTGAGGGTTTGGATTTGGGTGCAGTGCTCGGCGAGTGAGAGAGAGCGGGAGACAGAAAAGCCGGGTTTGGATTTCAGCTAGATGTGAGGGAGGACGAAAATTTTGGAGAAGGTAGGGTTACAATTTCGGCTAGTGAGAGCGAGAATTTTTAGTTTGGAGGCAGACCAAATTTTGGAGCTAGATTTGGAGAGAGTTTTCGATTTGGGAGCAAAATAAAGGGCGCGGGCGCAAGTGTACAGCTAGAGAGGGAAATGAAAATTTTGATGGAGGGAGGCGGAAGGACTTGGTTTTGAAAATTTCAATAGCTAAAATGGAAAAGAATCACTGACGGCTCTAAAAAAAGCCTGTCAGTAAATGAGGAAACACCGACGGCTCCGAGAAAACCCATCAGTGAAAGTATTACTTTCACTGACGGTTCTTTAAACAAAACCGTCAGTGAATCTTAGAACACTGACAGTTCTAAAAACAAACCGTCAGTGTTGCCTCAAATATTTATCTTAGTCGTTAAAGTAATGACTGGTTCTTAGATTGCAATTTGTTGTGCGGTACTTACTTATTTTATAAAGTGATGATTATTAAACTTTTTACAAGATTGTAATACGTAACAAGTGATTATTTTTTTCTAGAAGATTTTATTCTCTATGATCTGGTAATTATGAAATTATAACAATGGAGACTTGACCACACCGTCAACAAAAAGGAAAAAAAAAATCCAAGTGAACTCACAAATAACAAGAGATATTCCGACAGTGCTACGGTGCTACGCGTAGCATAGAGCCCCTCCGTGCTACGGCTCAATTTTTGAGTTTTCAAAATCCTAACGGTCGATCTGAACCGTTCAACATGATCCCCATATGAATATGTACTTGCAAACCAAATTTTACATTTTTTGGAATTTTTTTACTATTTATTAAGCCACTTTGAAAAATCACTAATTTGTACACGACAGTAAACTTTTCTGGACCATTGGATCAGCGATTTTCAAAGTGGCTTAATAAATAGTAAAAAAATTCTAAAAAATGTAAAATTTGGTTTGAAAGTACATATTCATATGGGGATCATGTTGAACGGTTCAGATCGACCGTTAGGATTTTGAAAACTCAAAAATTGAGCCGTAGCACGGAGGGGCTCTATGCTACGCGTAGCATATTAGCAAAATCCGAGATATTCAACAAAATTAAAAATGTTTCTTGTATGATTTTTTAACAGAGGATCGAGGTTGTGGATGTGTTGTCGCTTAATTAAGCTACTACGATTAAAAAAGAAGATATTGAGGCAGAGATATTTTGTTAAGGATACATAACTATTAGAACAAGATCATATATATTCAGCTCCTTTTGTTTTCTCTTGCAAGATTCTAACCCCATAGCGCACCACAATTCATAATTCTCTTGAAAAAGAATCACTGACGGCTCCAAAAAACAAACCGTCAGTGAATGATGCAACACTGACGGCTCTGAAAAATCTGTCAGTGAAGGTATGAACACTGACGGTTCTATACAAAAACCCGTCAGTGAAGGTATAAACACTGACGGTTCTAAACAAAAACCCATCAGTGAAGGTATTACAAAAAAAATGACAACAAAAATCAATATAAAATAAAGTTTGAAATCGGACAGTTCATTTTCACGCTGGAAATCAACGGTCGATCTGCAGTGAAATCATTCCAAATCTTTTTCAAAATGATCAAGGGAGAACACTAAGTGTAACCAACATAAAAGTACGAAAGTTTTATTATGTATGAGTTTCGATCCAACACGAAGTGTTTTATGGCCATACGATGCTTCAATTTTCAGTTAACTAGATGGATGAGTAAATAAAAACAAATTTTGACCAAACTTGAATACGAGACAATAGATGCAGTGCTCTTTAATTTAAACGGTTCCGATCGACCCACGGACGACATATTCCCGTGCGTCTTCATTAACTCACGAAACAAGAGTTTATGTTTCTTGTTCATGAATAGAAGATGTGAGTCATATATGCAACATGCATGTAATGAAATTATTATTTTTTTGTTAAAATCACTTAATTAAGCAATAAGCATGTTATAACATTAATTATTACATAAATATTACTAATAAAATTTTCATTACAAAATATTTTCTAAAATTAAAGTCAAAATTTAATGTTAATTGTCTAAATTTCACTAATCACGTAAATTACTAATCATACTTATTAAATATAATATGTTCATTCTAATAAACAAACATTGCAATTTTATTCTCAAATAGTTATAAATTTTTATTCACGTGTCTTCGTTAACTCATGAAACAAGAGTTTATGCTTCAAGTTCTAGAAGATATGAGTCATATAAACAACATGCATGTAATGCTATATAAATTAATGTGTTAAAATAATTTAATTAAGCAATAAACATGCTATAAAATTAAATATTGCATAAATATCACTAATAAAATTTTCATTACAATTTGGTTGCTGAAATGCGAAAAACGAAAAAAAACAAACATATTAATAGTTGGAGTTGGGTACCTTCACTGACGGTTCAATTGAAAAAACAGTCAGTGAAGAGTACCTACACTGACGGTTCTAAAAACCCGTCAGTGTAGGTAACCAACACTGACGGTTTCTGAAACCGTCAGTGTTGGATACCTACACTGACGGCTGTCCAAACCGTCAGTGTAGCATACCTACACTGACGGCTGTCAAAACCATCAGTGTTGGTTACCTACACTGACGGTTTTGACAGTCGTCAGTGTAGGTATGCTACACTGACGGTTTTGACAGCCGTCAGTGTAGGTATCCAACACTGACGGTTTCAGAAACCGTCAGTGTTGGTTACCTACACTGACGGGTTTTTAGAACCGTCAGTGTAGGTACTCTTCACTGACTGTTTTTTTGAACCGTCAGTGTAGGTACTCTACACTGACTGTTATTTAATTGAACCGTCAGTGAAGGTATGAGCAACACTGATGCTTCCGCTAATAAAACGTCAGTGTTGGTAAGCTGCTCAACACCGACTGTTTAGATAACAGAACCGTCGGTGATTGAGGGTCAGTGAAGGGCTTTTTTGTACTAGTGATAGTTCTTAGCTAGAGAACAATAATTAATGCACAAAAACACTATATATAGAATGGATCACTAAAATATTAATATTTTATAATGTTCTATATATTGCAAAACAAACAAACAAAATTGTTTAGATATGCTGTTCTAATACCTACCGTATCACTTTGAATATATATATTATCTCGTGCCAAAATATAATATGCGTGCTTCTTCGTATGATATGAAGGGTCTACATATATATATATACGATGTTCTAATGAATTATATCTTTTAGCGTGTATGGACTATGGAGGAGTGATCGATATGGACTCCAACTTAGTTCCGCCAATACAAAACAAGCATTACAAAAGATTTTGCTGCATTGGGGACGGGGCGGGAGGGGAGGGCAGGGGAGGGCAGGGGAGGGCAGGGGAGGCATCCTAAACAAAGTGTTGCCAGAGAAAGTCAGACGAGGACTGTTATCCGGTTCCCACACCTGACACCTGTGCGCAAATATGAATCGCCAATCATATTTTTGGCACCATACATGCCGACATTTTTATTAATATCCAAAGTTTAATTAATAGAAATTAATTAATATATCCAGATCCGCTGGAAAGTTATAAAAATATTCATATCGGTTATTTTCTAGTCGGTACCTAATTTAATTTATTACCGGCTAGAAAATTGTCGGTATTCAAAATTTTGTTTTAGAGACTATGAGAGTAAGATGCTGAAATCTAACATTAGAAGTTTGAATTTTCTGACCGGTAATGGATTAAATTGGTTACCGATCAATTTCTGACTGGTAATGGATTAATTAAATTGGATATTTTTATAGCTTCAGATCTAGATATATTTATTAATTTCTATTAAACTTTGGATTTTAATAAAAATGTTGGTACGACGATTCAAAAAGGATTCTAAATGAAGACAAGAGCAGTGCCCTCTGGAGATGGATGGTACACGGTTCAGCCCCGCCGGCAAGACAAGAGGCAACACCATCTTCCCCAGGGGAACAGCAGGGCAGCAAGGAGTGGGCGCCATGACAACTTCTCTAGGCGCAGCTACAGGCCGAGCTACAGGCAGAGCTACAGGCAGAGCTACAGGACTACCTTGGCAAACCTCCCAAGGCAGGGGCTTCGTCAGCCGCACCCAAACTGTCCTTCAGCCGCCTATTCAGGTAAGTCTCTCTCAATAAACAACCATCATCACAGCTATGGTTATCTCTCAAGCATGTACCGGCCACTGCAACAAGCTAGCAAAACCATTAATGTTAGTACTATTGATGCCTTGTTTCCTGGTTCCCCACATCCTGCCATTAAGAGCATTAATGGTGCTCCACCTTTCCCCCCACCTACAAATACTTCATCTTCTGTTGCAATCCCTACACCATTAAATTCACACCACCCCACAGCAAAGCATTTAATGGCAAAAAAGAAACACCACCAGAACCCTTTTCCCTCCCCATATTCCATATCAATGCCATCTCAGCACACTCCACCTACCCCCATCACTGGACTTAACTCCCCACACCACACCCACGGCCTTACTCCACCCCAACACAATCCACATAACCCACATAATCCACACCCCCTCACATACTCCCAAACTGTCCAGTACCCCTCTCTTCTCAATGCCCACTCTCCTCATACCCCTACCCCCATTCATACCCAAAGATATCAATACCCTCCATGGCGCCATTACATGGACCAAAATCCTTGGAATTCTTCCCTCTCCCAAGCTACAGTTCCTACTTCTCCTCTCTCACCCGACCCGCTGCCTCTACCACCCGACCCCAACCACCCAAAATGGCGTGGCCGTTGTTATAATTGCCTCAACCTCGGGCACGACCAACACGAGTGCTCGAGTCGAGAGCGAGTTTGCGCTCAATGTTGGGCGAAAGGGCACGAGGCCAAATCTTGCATGCGTACGTCAAACCAAACTCGTTTCGACCCCCTCATTCCACGTGGCAACATGGGCGATTCCTTGATCCCAAAAGGCCGACCAAAAGTAGCAACGGTTTTTATTCCCGAGACGCCAAAAATGAGACAAGACGCACTCGAGTTAAATAGAGCCATAGTGATTGATGCAAGATTGCGCCCTTCCCACTCACCCCACGTGCTCCAATCGGTTTTGATGGCTACTTGCAACTCCGACTATCCGTTCCCTCTAACACACATGTCGGGGGTCCAATATCTCTTGCTTCTACCATCGAGGGCTGACCGGCACAAGTTCCTTTCCGACTTCGCCAAGCCTCTCCAACAACTTGGGTACATCATCTTCCCTTGGAGCCCCGCGGTAAATGGTTACCCGATGAATTTGAAGTTTAAAATATGGATCGAACTCAAGCGCATGTCGCCTCAAGCATGGTGTATCGACCACCTTATTGCGGCGATCAGCTCCTTCGGTATCGTGCTCGATCACTCATCTTTGAACAAGGCACCATCACTCGAGCGAATGATGGCGGTGGTGGCTGTTCCACAACTAGAAACAATCCCATATTCCGTTAAAATGTGGATTCGTGGGATTTCTAGAGACATTGAGGTGGTGATTCATAGTTGGATTGAGGAAACCCTCCCTCTCACCCCATCTTTGGACACTACCCCAAATGAGCAGTTTTTCAAAAAAATCCAGCAGGAAAATGCAGTTGCTACAACTGGCTATACCAAGGAGGCCGACGGTAAGGAGGTGGTGACCATAGAATTTGAGACCCTGCTTGCAATTTGGAAGAATGTTGAAGAAGGGTCTCAAAAAGATGCACTAGAAAAAACTTTGAGATCCAACCCGCAGTTTGAGAAATACCTAACCCAAGCAAGAATGGAGGCTGGAGATACCCTTGCAAGTGAACGAAAGAGGAAAGGGAAAAATCTGGCTGTTAATGGCGAAATGGAGAGATCCAGTTCGGCAGCAACTGGAGGTAAACAAAGAGGAGTAGTAATTTCAGATTTGACCCCTGTTACTGTACCTCGTACCCAAGAGAATGTCCAACAAGTTACTAGTACAAACATTAATAGCAGTGGGCCCCCAGATACAACTGAAACCAGAGGGAATCAATTTCAAACTCAGAATTTGAATATCTGCCAGCTGCCTACTACAGTACCTACCCAAAACCCACTTATAGACCTGAACCATCACCAAGGCCCAAATTCACCTATTTTGGGAAGCCCAAATCTTCTAAACCCAAAATCGAAAAATAGCAAACCCCCACCCAATCCAGCGTCTAGCCCAATCACATTTTCCCCAAATAACCCAGAAGCATCATTAGTCCCAGCCCATAACCGAAACCACCCCAATTCTCCTATTCCACCTACAACAGAGATCCCACTCACCCAAAACCATTCTCCCCCAACCCCCACCCCAAAATCACCAAACCAATTACTCAAAGAACCTTTAATCTGTGATTACCTGGGAGTTGTAGCTGCCTCTGACCCAATCAATGGAGAAGCTGCCCCAATGGAAGTTGAACCGGTGGAAGAAGAGTTCCAACCTGAAGAAGAACTTGAAGAGGGGGATAACCCTGAAGAAGAACCAGAAGAGGAGCCCCAATCAGAACCAATGGAGGAAGACATGGAAAATTATGTGTTAGAAGATGTCTCTAACTTAGAATTTGAGCCATATGAGAATGAAACCGAAGAAGAGTTAGATGAGGACCTGGATATCAATGATTACTTGGAGGATAATGCTCCTCCTGATCAGGTCATACTGGAGGGATTTAATTTGCACTTCACCATTGATGCCGAGGGGCTCCCATGCTCCAGTGACTCAAACGAAGAAGAAATCAACAACTCACATGAAATTGAAGAATTACAAACTGCAATTGATGCTGAAGAACAACTGATGGAGGAAGAGGCAGCGTATCAGAGCGCACTAGCGGACTTCGCTCAGACACAACCGCCTCTGCAAGAAGAACAGGCAGAAAACCAACCTGAGGCCGACCCGCTGCCACCGGGTTCCCCACCCCCCTCTGCCTCTCACAACCCCGGCCTCAGGCGCAGCGCGCGAATCTCCAGCAGGGGCGTCACCAAAAGATATGCCAATAGTACCAGAGCCAAGAGAACTCCTAGAACCGGGCCGGCCGAGCTGGACCCACAAACCCAGGCGGAGTTGTTGCGCTCCCTGCGCGATGAATCGCTCCTGACAGTGCCGCTTCAAGAGTCGGTGGCAACAACTGCCGCCATCTATTGCGGCATCCTCCAGTCGGCATCGGACCAATACTTGGGCGGCGGACCTGGAAGGGAACAGGTATGCACTGGCGGCGGGAGAGCTGAAGGGCACGGACCAGTACTCGGTCGGCATCGGACCAGTACTCGGGCGGCGGAGTTCCTCAGGCGGAGGAAGGGGCGACTGAACTCATTTCGGGTCTGGTTAGAGAAGCGTTGGAGGGATTGCAAGCCAACAGGTTGGCAGCGGAGGGAGAGCGGGAGAAAACGGATCCGGATCCGGCAGAGAACCGGTCTGCACAGGCAGCGACAGGAGAGATCGATGAGAATGGGTTTGGAAGAGAAAGGAAGAGGCCGAATTTGGAAGAAAACGGGTATGCACAAGCAGCGACAGGAGAGTCCGAAGGGGCTACTGAACCGGGTTCGGATCTGAACGGGAATTCTAATCCGGGTTCGGATCTGAACTGGAACGGGCCTGTCCAACAGAATCTGGGAATGGGCCTGGAGGACATGCTAAACAGGGCTGCGGATGAGGAATTTCTTAACGGGTCTATTGCTCATGCAGTCAACATAAATCAGCGGAATGGGTCAGCTGATGGTGAAGCCAACATGGGAGCCTCTGTCCTTGATACCATTAACTTTGATAGCGCGGATGATCTCTCCGACGATGAGGGTCACCGCTCCCCGACTGATTAGGTCTTAGTTAGGGGTTTAATTAAAGGTTGTTATGCCTTGTGTTAGTTAATTTTTGCTATGATCGTGTGCCGATTCCTTGTAAAACTAAACAAGTGCTTTTTGTGAACCTTTTAATGATTAATGAATTTACATTGCCTATAAATGTTCTTAGTTGGAATGTGCGGGGATTAGGGAACTCTGAAAAATGTGCGGTAATTAAAGAGATGGTTGCCGACAACAAACCGGACTTAATTTGTTTTCAAGAAACAAAGTGGAGTAATTGCACGATTTTTGATTTAAGGAAGGTATGCCCTCCAAAAATTAAAAACCTTGTAACACTCGATGCGGAAGGATCAAGGGGAGGGATATTACTCGCGTGGAGTAATTCCTTCTCTCTAATTGATACCTTCAAATTTAATTTTACAGTGACAATAACTATGAGAAAAAGAGATTTTACTTTTATGTGCACTGGGGTCTACGGACCACAGGACGACATTAACAAGAGGGTTTTTATTGAAGAATTAAGAATGATCAGAGCAATTAACAATCTACCTTGGCTAATCATAGGTGATTTTAACCTGTTAAGAACAATTGATGAAACCACTGGAGGGGTTAGAAACCTGGGTGCAATGATCGACTTTAATAATTTCATAAATGATTCCAGCCTCATTGAGGTACCACTGCAGGGGCGAGCTTTCACTTGGTCCAATAAAAGACCGAGCCCGACATTCTCAAAACTCGACAGGGTTTTGCTTTCTCACCACTGGCAGGCCTTCGGGTCATCTTTTCACCTATGCGACCTGCCGGCCACCACATCTGACCATGCTCCGTTACTACTGCGACTCAGGCCTCACACCAACCCACCGAAGAGACACTTCAAATTCGAGACATATTGGCTAAATTATCAGGACATTCAGGAAGTGGTATCCAGAGCGTGGAGCTCGATAACATTACAGGACCCAATCACTCGGGTACAGAGGAAGATATACGCAGTGCAGAGGGAGATCCGACTCTGGGCCCAGGAAAGATTTGCCAGGAAAGAAACATTCCTAACAAGATCTAAGTGGGTGCTGCAACAACTAGACAGGAGCGAGGAACACCGTGAACTCAATACGGTAGAATTTCGTCTGAGAATCCGACTTAGGGAACACATCCGAACTTTGGCGGCAGATAAGGAGGCAAAATGGAAGCAACGATCGGGATGTACATGGTTAAAGTTGGGGGATAAGAACACCAAATATTTCCATGCATTAGCCAATGCACGAAAAAATACCAACTCCGTAGTGGCCTTACTTCCGGATGGTTCTGCAGTACCACCGAGCCTACTCCCAGAGCACCTCAGGCAACATTTCAAAGAGCTTCTCGGTCAAAGACCGTCTCACCAAACCCCCTTCGATCTATCCGGAAAGGTGGGACCGACCCTAACAGAGGAGCTCCGTCCTCTCGATAACCCAATTCCAGAAACCGAGGCCCTGAGTGCATTAATGGAAATACCAAAGGGCAAATCAAGTGGACCGGATGGCTTGCCTGCCGAATTCTACCAAGTCTTCTGGCCCATAGTCAAAAATGATGTCCTGGATCTAATTCATGATTTCACTTCCAATCATAGGTCCATCAAGAGTCTCAATCGGGCATCAATCACACTGATTCCCAAGAAGCCCAACCCGGAGCATGTATCAGATTACAGGCCAATCAGTGTCATCAACACCATTGCGAAACTTATCACCAAAATCATGGCAAATAGGTTGCGCCCCCTCCTTCCGACATTGATAACTCCGAACCAGACGGCTTTTGTGCAAGGGAGATCATTAATGGAATCCTTCCTGGCAGCGCGGGAATTTCTAAACTTCTGTTCAAAGAGGAAACTGCCGGCAGTTTTATACAAGGTGGACTTTGAGAAAGCCTTTGATACCATTGACTGGTGTTTTCTTATGAATCTACTGATCGAAAGAGGATTCCCCCCGGGTTGGGTTTCGGCAGTTCTGAATATACTGCGCACCTCCAAATCTTCAATTAAAGTTAATGGGTCATACACGAGATTTTTTACCCATAAAAGAGGGTTACGCCAGGGAGACCCGTTATCGCCAATGCTTTTCATCCTTGTGGCCGACTCTCTCAACAGGTTTATTCATAACATATCAGACACCCTACCACCACATGTTTTCCTACCCCCTAAGACCATTCAGTATGCAGATGATACATTGATTATATGCGAAGCACATCCCGTTACTCTGAAGGTCATCAGTCACATTCTTAATATTTACGCTGAGCTCACGGGCCTACGGATCAATAGAAACAAGAGTTCGTTTGTCCCCATCTCGATTCCTCCATATCTGATTCAGACAATTCAGGCCATATTATCGTCACCTTCGGCATCGCTACCGATCAGATACCTGGGGTTGCCCTTATCTATCAGGAAACCAAGAAAAATGGATTTTCAGCCAATGTTATCGGCAGTGCAAGGCAGGATTGAAGGGTGGACTGCTAATTTTTTATCTTATGGGGGTCGAGTAACACTGGTTAAAGCGGTGTTGTCGGCCATGCCACTGCATTACATGCAAGCATTTAAGGTCCCGGCGGGGATAATCAGACATGTGGACAAATTAAGAAGGAATTTCCTGTGGAAAGGCAAAGACGCCTGCAAGAGTATCAATTGCCTGATTAACTGGGAGAGGGTGTGCAGCCTCAAAATAAATGGAGGATTAGGAATTATTGATCTCAGGCAACAGAATGACGCCTTACTGGCAAAATGGCTTTGGAACATAGATAATAGCCCGAATGCACTCTGGCCATCCACACTTCGCACGCTCCACGGGGTCGGCAATGCAGACCAATGTGCGGCTGTGGGTCCGAATACATCCTTCTTCGTAAAAGACCTGGCCAAAATCCGTCACTTCTACTCAGCTTCACTGCGAGTGCAGAACGACGTTCGGATTTGGAGATGGACTGCACACGGCAAGTTCACCTGCGCCTCAGCATACAAAGCAATGCATCACACAGGTGTTATATCTTCTACGCAAGGGATGCTTTGGAAAATGAAGATACCTATGAAGGTCAAAATTTTCATCTGGTTGATGCTGGCAAACAAGATCCTGACACAGGACATATTGATAACGCGGGGGTGCGTAGTACAATTGGGTTGTAAACTGTGCACGACCGCCATCACGGAAACGCGTAATCATATCATGTGGGACTGCCCGTACGCACGTAGGTTCTGGGCAGGACTCTTGGCTCATCATAATGTGTCCTTTCAAACAAGGGGAAGTAACATAAAGGATGTATGGCTCAAAGGGCTGCGGGGGAGACCACCGAAGGATAGGGCACGGTGGCACATAATTTGGGCGGCAGGGGCTTGGGCCTTATGGCGAGAACGGAACAGGAGGGTCTTTTCTGACAAGCATAGAATCGTGCATCACTTGATCAACGATACGGCACTTGAGATATATCAGTGGATGAGCTCCTTCTCGAACAACAGAGTCAATGTTTAGAGTTTTTGTAAAATATTTTATATAGTTTAGGTGATGTGTAAATAACCTTTTCTTTTAATCAATATATTTGTTGGTGTTCTCGCCAACCATCAAAAAAAAAAAATGCCGGTACATGGCGCTGCATATTTGCTGACTAATATTTTGTCCGTGAAATTAAATATGAAGCCAATGACAATTTTTGGTCCTTGCATTTCAGAAAAGATACTTAATTTTACTAATATTTTCTCCGTGAAATATATTTGAACCCAATGATAAAATATATGAACCCAATGACAATTAATTTGGATTGACACGGGCGACTACGTACGTACGGACTAATTAATCAGGCAATTGAATCCCAAGGTATATATGTACCAGCTGACATGACTCAACTCTCAGATCGATTAACTCATCAAAATGGTGTCTATTCGATCGATCGGGAATATGCTGGTAGCTCATATTAATTTATCGTATGAAATCAAAATAACTTTTGTTATCATTTTGTAGCTCATGCATGTTAATTATAAGAAAACTATATATAATATATAGACACTGGGTAGCTAGCTAGATAAATTTGAACACTGGCTTCAAATTAAAGAAAGAAGAAATTAAGATGGGTGGATATATATATATATATATATATATATATATATATATAAGAAGTATATATAAATTAAGTAAGTAAATATGAAAGGTATATATATGAGTTATGCATGAGACCGTTTAATTTGGTTGACAATGACAGTGACAATGACAATGACAATGATTGAGGAATATATATATCTGTATGACGCAAAAGCCTTTTCTTCTATATATATGAGCCAAAACTGAAAAAGTGAAAAGACCTGGCGGGTAATTAAGGAATTAAAAGAGACAAAGAAAGTTCATATAATTGCTTCAAACAATTAGATACTAGCTTATTATACTTATACTGAAGCGTGCACGGTCAAGCGAATATATAGCAAAAAGTAAAACAATTTACTCAACATATATGATATCTTAATTTCTTGCCTGGGGCCCTGGATACATGCATGAATTTCATCATCATATAAAAATGAAAAATTCAAACTACGTACACGTTAAGCTTTGAAGACTAGCTAGCCTGTCTGCCGCAGTGGTAATGCCAAATATTCGATCTGCTATAATTAATTAAGGAATTAATTGTGGATGGTTCATATATATCAAATTCAGTTTAATGTTATCGGACTTATTTGATTGCATCAAGATTTGTGCAGAGTTTTAAGATTCATATTGATTAAGTGCATACAAATTTCGACATGAATCAAACAGTTCCATAATAAAATTAGACCGAATTTTGAACTGATACCTATCAGACTGCCCCACTCCAGAATATAATTAAACTTTATATAGGTTGAGAGAAATTATGATGAATTTAATGGAGGAGGGTTCAAATGCCTCAATTTTTAAAAATGTTAATAAAACAAAATTTAAATTATAAATATCAAAATAAAACCGTTAGATGTGATCTATATTATTTTCTCTATGTGCTCACAAAAAAAATATCATATTTCGATTTTGTTTTTATGTGAATCAATCATTTGAAAAATCAACGTCTAGAAATTATCCACATTAGTATGTTTTTACAAACTCTTGATGACAACTAAAACAAAGTTGAAATGTCACAATTTTTTACTCGTGCATGGAGAAAATGATTTAGATCATATCCAACAGTTTTATTTTGACTTTTAAGTTATTTTGAGTTATTAAATTTCTTAAAAATAAAAACATAATGGAGACACAAAAATGAGAGACATTTGAAGCCTCCTCAATTTGATGATATAGTCGTTTGAATATCCGGAGAACTGTACCTAGTTGAATGTTAGGTATAAAATAATGACAACCTGAGCTGTCTGATCGAGAGTTACTATTTGACTTGAGTTAATTTGAAGTAGGGTATACAAATGGATCAGATATTATCTTTCCATATTTGGATTTATATTTAAATTTTTGTAAATTTAGATATTTGAATACGGATAATTATTAATATCCGAATAATTAATTATTCTTATCATATTTTTTTTAATTTAAGATATTTGTGGGACGCGCTGTGATGTACATTAATTGCAAAGCACAAAAGTGTATTTTACTTTTAAGTATTTAAAAATAAGAATATTGTTGTTACTTTTTCTTCACAAATTAAGCAGAAATATACAAACATATCATGAGGTTGACATTATTAATTGTTAAGATGCATGGAATTGGAACCCACCATGGAAAAAAATAGATAGCAAACGCGCGTTTTGATACTTGGTGAAACTGTGAAAACTTATTTTATGCTTGCGAAGGTTTTATGGCACAATTAACTAATTAATTGTCATAAAATGAATGAAGTGAAGCACGGTCACGGCTCATCAATCAAAATAAGTTGTCATGCATATGTAGAGCTAGCGTTGGGGTGCTGTTCCAGTGAGGTGCTAAATTTTTTGAAGAAATGTAAGGAATGAGGCTATCGATGGAGCTAGATAATTAAGGTTCCGTACAGTATAGCCATATATATATATATATATATATATATATATATATATATATATATATATATATATATATATATGTGCATTAATTGTCGGTTGGGTTTGATGAAAGAGGCCATGGCCACGGGGTTGATCCAAGAGATGAGAATTAACCTTAGCTGAAATGCGCAAGTGGGGCTTGAAGCCCGATTATGCATGCATGTCCTTGAACAAATGTTTGTTTAGCATATATAGACACATACTGTTTGCATTGGTTATAGAGGGTTTTTGTAAAGGAAACCGGGTTGATGACGCTCAAGTGATTTTTAAAGCAGTAGAGCAGAGTGACGCGCGCATGTATTGATCGAATGGGCCGGACCCATGTTTTTAGTTCTATGGTCTCAGGCAATACGGTACGTGCACATGAACTAATTAATCTAGCTAATAGATAAAATGTCGTGCGGCAAGTTAGTACGCGATCGAGCGCTGTAATGAAATGAGGGCAATTATGTCGGGTCTGCCTTGTAATGTGGTTAGTGTGATGTTTAGGGAGCATCAGGTAGTACCTGTACTTGATGAGTTCTCATATGGGAAATTAATCACAGCTTAATTTTTGTCAAAGGATCGAGAGACTTAAGCGGGGCCAACTTTTGGCGTGAGAATATGATGAAAAATGGAGTTCAGTTGAATCAATGTGCAAGCTCGTATACACAACTTAATTTGATGAATTGTTATTGCAGGGTGGGGAGATTAAAAGATGCATGTGATTTGTTTGTTGAAATCACACGTGCTAGCTGGTATATATTAAGCCTGATGTGATGTGATGTGATATGATGTGATGTGATGCGATGTGATGTGGTATCTATCGATCATTTACCATTCTTTTAATTTGATGGCCATTCGAAAGAGATTATGAAGATATATCTGGTTAGAAACAGGCAAAGAAAATACAAAAGCTAGCCAAGATGAATTAAGCAATGCATGAATTAACATCTTAATTGTTATATATTTAGTACAGAGGCTTAGAAGCGTCCAGCTCCTCTCTATTTGGTACGTACTGATTTCCTTGGATCATCCTGACCAGGGCTGGGCTGGGCTGGGCTGGGCTGGGCTGGGCTGTCTTTCAGATTGCTTGGTCCAGATCAAGCCCGACGTCTCTCAGGCTGAATGGGCAAGTATATATGGAGTCAGGGTACATCTGGACTGTCCTTGATGACCCAGACTGGACTGAGATGGGATACAATACAATAGGAGACGAACAAAATAAAATTTTGGGGATAATGAAATTTATAGACAGATCGATGTTAACAGCAGATATTGCAATTAATAATTAAACATTAATCCAAACATATATACATTTTATATATAGACTATTTATATAACAAAATAAATTAAACAAACCATAATCAATATCTGTAATCAATATCTAACATTACCTTTTATTTAATACATGCATGATAACAAATGAAGCCAAATTAACTTTAGGTCCTGTAAGTTCAACTGTACTGCACAAAAGCTAGATAATTGATTCTCAACTTTTGAGCATGTACAATTGTTCTTAATTACATCACACGCAGACAGAATTCGAATTGATCTGAACATGGGGCAACGGAACTCGCAAGACTGGTACTAAGGACAAAGGTTTTTTCCTACGACAAACTGCACCGAGCTCCTCTCTCATGTCCACATCGTTTGGATTGACACCGTATGGTAGTTTCCAATCAAAATGCAACAAAAGCCTAGAGAGAGCTATCTCAAGGACTGCCATACCAAAATCCATCCCGGCACAACTTCTTCTACCTGCTCCAAACGGTATGAATTCAAAATTCTTCCCCTTGAGATCAGTCCTACAACCTTCAAACCTCTCTGGTATAAACTCCTCGGCATGACTCCAGTACTCAGGATCTCTTCCTAAAGCCCATGCATTGATTAGCACTAGGGCTCCAGATGGGATCGAGTAGCCAAGTAGTTGACATGTCTCCTTGCATTTCCGCGGTATCAATAGGGGCAGAGGTGGATGCAATCTCAGAGTTTCTTTGATAACTAGTTTCAGATAGTTGAGTTTCATGAGGTCATCCTCATCAAAGCCATGGCCAACCTTTTCAATTGCAACATGCCTTATTTCTGCTTGTACCTTAGCCATTATCTTGGGATGCTTAATTAATTCTGTCATTGCCCATTCTATTGTAGTGGTTGCAGTGTCCGTTCCTCCAGCAAACATGTCCTAAAAATTATAAGCAGAATAACAAAGGGATAAAGTGAATTTACCAATCTTAGCATGCACAAAATATATATCTTAGTTTGGAAAACTAAAGGGTTCATTTCTATTTAATTATATATATGATATATCTTAGTTTGTTTTTAAAATATTAGGCCAAAGGCATTCAGCAAACTATAAAATAATACAGAAAATTAATTACCCACGATTTGTAAGTTTGTGAATAATATAGAATTACAGATATCAGATAAACTTTTGGCATACTCGTGTTTTGTTCATCTCTCATTTGAATTCACATAAAAATAAAGTTCTCATGAACTTACGAGGACAACAGCTTTTACGCTATCAAATGTGATGGGCACCGCCACATTATTATAATTATTTTCCATTGCCTTGATAAGAACGTCAACCAAATCGTATTCAATTTTCTCATCTCTGTCATTCTGATGTTGCTTCTGTTTTTCCAAATGCTCCTCAATCGTCTCCTCCATTATTGAATCCAGAATCCTACATATTTTGTCGACATTTGGATATTAGCCAAGGAAAATGCTTACAAATTCTTTTAACAATCTTTTTTGCTAATTCAAAGTCACACACAATTACAAACACACTTGTGTTAGTTAGCAATCAATTACCTGTAAGTTTGTAAATATTTTGTTCTCATCTTCACGTCCAACCAGTGGAGCGAAGGGAACAGATCAGATGGACTAATCCAAGAGGTTTGATCGATTACCTCCTTCAGAGTTTTCAAGAACATCTCTTGCCTTTTACATTTCCCCCCGAATGCGGCACGAGCGACAATGTTGTTTGCAACCTCACTTATCTTTTCAACCAACTTGACAGATGATTTATCAGAAAAAGTGGAGAGCCATCTCAACATAGAATGGACCTCTTCATGCCTAATTGAAGAGAGAGATTTGACCCGCTTTGAGGAGAGGAGCTCATTGACACAGATTCGGCGCAGCCGACGCCAGTAAGGACCATTTGAGAAGACAAGGTCACAGCAATTGTTACACATTTTTGCGGCAGCCAACATAGGGCGGTCTGAAAAATTTGCATCTTGTATTTTCATCACCTGAATCACATACAAGCATATGCATTTACGTGGTAATTGTATCAAGGAACTAAACATCTTATTTTAGTGTACCAGAATTTTATTTGATTAAGATGCATGCTTTTAGTCTTACCTTTTTAATTTGACGACTACATCTGCAATCCAGCCCCATTAATTATGATTTTAGTATCAAATCTAAAAGTGATAGAGATATATTTTCAAATTTTTTGAAGAATCATTGTCATGCACATTGGATTATTTAAAAATCTTGCAAACCAATGTTTACATATTGCCAATTACCAAGGAATACTACATATTTTACCGAAACTGGTGATGCAATCAACTACATAAATTTTGTATATAATTGAATAAAGATTTTATATCGCGCTATTTGGTACCATTTTTATGTTAATTCAATCGTAGGATACCTCTTGTGCCGCTTCTCTTGATGTAATGACAACAAGGTCCGTTTGACCAGTACGAAGTAGCATGACAGGGCCGTGTGACCGGGCAAGGTCACGCAGGGCATGGTGGGGCAATTGAGCACTTGCTAGGTTGTGTAGGTTGCCAATAAATGGGAGGGTCCTTGGACCGGGAGGGAGATTGCATTTGGATTTGGATAGAGATTTTGTGGCTTTCTTTCTATGGAGGACTTGAAGAGAGAATGCAAAAAAAAGGAGCAGAGCACTAATTACTTGGTAGGGAAGAGAGGCAAGTGTGAGTTCCATTTATTTTTGTTTTGGGTGCTGGAAATAGTACAACTAATTCAAACTGTGAGCTTGAATTCCAATGTAACAGCCAATTACATGGAATAGAACACAGACACATTGTATCTAATTATAAATCAACAATGTACATGTCCAATGTGTGTGTGTGTGTGTGTGTGTGTGTGTATAGGTTGTAAGCAAAAGATACTAAAACGTAACAAACTCAAATGTGACAAACCAATGCTGATAATCAACTAATACTAAATTAACTAATACCTCAATGGTGTGTACTCATGTAGCATCTCCAACATTTTTTAATAAAAAAAAAAAAAAAAAAAAAATAGCAAGATAGAATATAAATGAAACAATGAACCCTGATTAGTTTATTATTTTTTAGCAGTTAGTTTTATTTTTTAGCCATTCAATCCGCATCCGCATCAAGATCTGTGCGAACAACTTCATAATTAATGCGAGCCAAGTGCATAAAGAAGAATCTTTATGTGGATCAAACGGCTCTGATCGAGCATCGGACCGAATTTAATCAAACACCCATGCATGAGACCGCTCTCAATCCCTCATGTTAATGTACAATTTACACCTACTCTTGCGACTTGTGTATAAAATTTCGCATTTTTCTCTGATACACAACCTTTTTATAGAAAAATATTGAAATCGAATTCAATCGTTCAATTAATCAAGAATAATATAATTAATAGATGAATATTCAGTTTTATGTGATCTTTGGAGTAATTTACTGGGCTTGTTCGACAGTTCATCTAAAGTGATAGAAGATTAAAAACTTAATTCTTACTAAGAAGTAATCTATAATAATGTTAGATTCACAATTTTGGTTGGAAATGGGTCCAAATCCCATAAAGTAACTCAAAATTTGAGTTTGGATCCGAACAGTCCGATCAGAAAAGAAATGAAAGAAAAGACTCGCTCCTTAAAGCACGAGGTAAAATGGTCAAGAAAAGAAAAGGTAAGAAAAGTTTTGACCGAACTCTACGGTTTTCCTTACTTGAGAGAAGTCCATCTCCATCTTGTCCTATCTGGCAGTACCTGCCATTTAATTTTAAAAAAAAAAATAGTCCCACTTGTCCAGGGGTGAAAATGGAGCGGACGAATACGGATACGGAGCGAATAATCTACGAATACGGAAAGAATGATTATTGGATAATTGAGTCATGTTAATAATCTAATCTATTCACTGCTCTACGTATATAATATAATAGTAGTATTATAATCAAAACAAATTTTTTTAATAATGTAAAAAAAGAAAAAGAAAAAAGAAAATAAAAGATGAAGAGTTATTTTATTGTGACATGGCATGTACTCTCATGGTTATGAATAGTGAACAACTCATTTCTCTGCTGATGCACCTTGTCCACGTGAAGAGTTAATGTATAAGGTGAATTAAATATTAATAAATACATTGCGGACAAGCAACTATTTTTTTACACCGGTTCAGAAATCAATAGTCCCGCATGAGTTTTTCTATATACGTTGAGGCCTTTAAATACGGGTCCGGATCCCCTAAAGCAACTCAATTTTTGGGTTTTGGATCGGAACCGTCCGATTCAAATCCGCCCCTCCAGATGTGTGTGCTCCACTTCGGAATCAGAATGGATTGTTGCGGATTCAATCGGACGGTTCCGATCTAAAATCCAAAAATGGAGTTAATTCACTGGATCTGAAATCTTTAAATACACGGACCTCCATTGCAATAAAAATCACGGCAGCTCACTCCAAAGAAAAAAAAAATTGACGTGTTGTTGCACCCTTCGTAGGGGTGTAAACGGAGCGGATTCGGAACGGATAATGCTAATACCAAATCCGTATCCATCTTTCAATGAGCGGATACGGATACGGATAGTAAACGGATATCAAAATTTAAAATCATATCCGTCTCAAACGGATACGGATACGGAGCGGATAATTTACGGATACGGATTCGAATACGAATATAGAACAAAATAAACAAAATAAAGAAGTAGTAACAAAAGATAGTGTGGTGTAGTGGTTTGTATCTTGGTTGCTTAGACTTTCACCTCACATGACATGAGTTCAAATCTCCTTGAAGGCAAAATAATTTAAAACCTCACATGATACAGATACGGATAGTAAACGGATATCAAAATTTAAAACCATATCCGTATCCGTTTAGATCCGGATACGGATAATATGCGGATTCGGAGCGGATATCCGCCCGGATATCCGCATCCGTTTACAGCCCTAACGCTTCGTTAAAGGGAATGGCCGCTTTTAAAAAGACAAACGGATTCAGGTATCGGGTATCCCCTTCATTTCCTTCCGGATATAGTCGGATATCCGTTCCGTTTAGGGACATGAATCAGGATCCGTATCCGTATTTGAATCCAGGTACTATTCACTGTGTTCAATAATTATTCGGATCCGTATCCGGATACTATCCGGATGCTAATTTTTTAATAATTTGATTGATTAATACTTGTTGATTTTCTGTTATGATAAACGGATGAAACAATTGCTAATCCAATAGCAGCTGCAATAGCTATAACAAAGATGGATAAAATGTCTCTTTTCAATTGTCGATTATCAAATATGTCAGAAAAAATTAAAAGATTTATATTAACGGAATTAAGTACAAGTTCAAGGCACACAAGTGCCATGTTCTTATTTTTTTTCAAAAAAAAATATTTCTCAAGAGATACAACTTTCGTATTGATTTCAATAGAAAAATGCTCACGCGTTAACGTATGCTTTGATAAATATTTTTTACCGAAGCAAAACTGGAAAAACAATCCTAATTTTCAGTAGCCTGAAGGTGCGTGAACTTGTTTTTAGTGTGAGTACAATCATAACCAGCTCTGGACTCTGGAGCTTCAAATCCAACTCTCACAGAAGCAATGATTTCTTTTCATTTGAAAGACCAACAAAATTAGACTTTGGGACTGTTTTTCTTTGTTCGAGAGGAAAACTACCAGAATGCCTTCTGCTTTGGTGATCTTACAACCAGATTAGATTATACCCACTATAAATGGATTCACATTTTGAACTCGTATGGGGAAATGAGGATGAATATCATAAGCATTTTAAGATGATTATGAAAAAACATGAGGGCCATAAACAGTATTGCCCTTCTTTTAGTAAATTGTCCAAGGTTCTAAGAATCTACCAGTACAAAACTAGATCTGTCATTGGATGCCCATTAAAACCATCACCTGATTCAAATCTGCATCTATTAATTCACACAGATGTTGGAAGCAGATAAGCTACTTATTGGATGGATCCAAAAATATAAATTATAAATTGCTAATACAGTTGGATTAGCCAAATATATTCTAATAAAAAAACAACTAGCTGTATGAAGTTTTTGGATAACTTTATCTTCATAGAAGGCACAATGGCCAACATATTTTGATGCCTACCATTTTGAAACTCGCTAGGCCAAACTTTTGCAGTACCTGAGATTTAACATGTGATCTCGCCTTTATGAGAATGAGAATTGGCTCCAATCGCTTGAAGCTACAAATGGTTGGTCAACATTATAATCTCACTTGCATTGTTTCTTCCACAACCAGGAATATTTCATCAATCCTAAATTTAACGAGCAAGATAAGTCAAAAAAACAAGTCCGAGGTACAGTTAGTCAGTTATGGTCTGTAAGGAGCGCAGTATGCTTATAGAATAATAGAAATTAACCAAAAAATGGCAAAAGCAAACCAAAGAAGATTATAACAAATAAGTATGAACAAGCGAATACAACTACTTCACATTGCAAACTAGATTTGATACTGACAGAAATCAAATTAAAAAAAACTTGTGAAAATGAAATTCTGAGCATTCACTACAGAACAATAGACAATTAACAAGAAGAAAGTACATTCAAGCTTAAACATATGCACCTGCTCATATTGAGGTTCACATTAGCAAGCCATGAGGTTAAGTATACCTAAGAAAGAACCAACAAAAACAGTCAGCTGTAACAGTAACAAAATTACTAAGCACTATACTTAAATCATAGGATGTTAACGCTAAAAGATTTTAATCAATGATTTAAGCCATATAGAGAGTATCTGTTGCTAAAATTGGTGTTGGTACGCACAATAAAAGGTGATTGGTACTTGATTATCCCCCACCTGTAAAACAGTCTCCGTAGCTTCATGGATTAACAAGTGCGAATGTGTAGAAAGGCCAACCAAATTATTAATTTTTGGGTTTAAAATTTCACAGCTTTCATCAGATAGAAAACCGCTACATCTCAGTTCATTGAGTTCTCCTTCAAATAGCTCTTTGACACATGTTGGCGTTCCATTTTCTTCAATTTGTTTCTCTAATTGCATAGATGTAAGCTCCACCATGAGAAATCTCTATCAAATCACCATTTTAAAGATATATTACAAAATGAGAAAGAGGAAGAGTTCAATGGATCTGGCGAATCAATTTAAATATAGCAATTGGGCAAACAATAGATTCTTAGGAGAAGAACAAGATATCTATTCTATAGTCTACCTTCAAAGCTAACTCTAAGACAAACATCGCGATAAGTTCTTGTGCAAGTTCTTCTGAGATTAATCAAAAAAAAAAAGCTTCAGAATATAAACACCCCTTGATGAACTATCATCCAACATGTACTAACTGGCTCTACTTGACAAACAAATTTGAACAATTTAATTAGAACAAAGGAAGTTAAATACTATCCAATAAAGCGCACACATCCCAATCAAAATCTACCAGTGATAACACTCCATGTAAAAATTTAATCTATATAGAAGTCCTTAAGTACCCAAAACTTCTTTTTGGGTCCATACAGTTTAAAATTTTACCAGACCCATTGAGTCCCTTATAATCTGGTTTTTTAACATTTTGGTTCCTAAACAGGATTTCTCACACAGAAGAAGACAAAGTTCCTCACCACATTTGACCAGAAATGAATCTTTTAAAGTTTAAACTGTATCCTATTGTAAGGTATTTTCCAAAATAACACATTCCCCCTTAGGGTTCACTATGTTTCATGTTTATAACTAGGATGAAAAACCACAGCAGGGAGGGAACAAAATGGAACAAATTTTAAATGTTTAAGGCATGTAAATTTAAGGTCTAAACACAAAACTGCAGATAATTCAGAGAGAACTTGTGTATTTTACTCTTACATAAATTGTAACCTTAAAAATATATGAGCGGTTTACCAAAATCAAACACAGAAAATGATGAGAACACTGGAATCCCACCACCATCTCCGGAGTCGTTAATGACCTCAGGTCGGTTGCAAAATTGTACGATCGGACTTCCAGTAGATCCTTTGAGAAAGCAGCGCATTGATTTAGATGCTTTAACCATTTGCGAAACAGCAAGCACCTGTAGATTTGTATCATGTAAAAAGAATTTCAATACAAAAACTACCAAATCTAGCGAGCTATTAGATATTGGTTGGGCAAGGGACACTCAAATCTGGTAGTCTATTCATAAATTGTAGAAGAATTGGCTTCTTCTACCGTTGTTTCCAGGGGCACATATGCAATAGAAGTACAAAAGAGGCTTTCATTTGCTGATTGAGATAATTTTATTCAAGTCTTGATTAATTTCCACATTAAACACTATCTAGTTCTAAAGAGATAGAAAACTTGTACTATAATTCCTGGGTTAATTACACAAATGAGATAGAGAATTAAGCAAATGAAATACCATCTCCTTATAGGAAGACAATAATGCGCTTCGACCAAGCTCCTGAACAAGTAGAAAAGGAAATAAGATAATGAACCAAGTCATACAAAAACCAAATTAATTGCCCAATATAATACTATCAAAAGTTTTAGTAACTCAATTTTCAATACTATCTTTGACTGTTGTACTGCACTAACTAATAGAAAAAACATGGTGTGGAAAATTGAAGTGTCGTCACTTATATACACAGAGAAGGACAAGAGCCATTCCAAAAAGGAGACTATTTCTTTTAGCCCAAAACTTCTGTGCCGAGAAGCTGAGGCTCTAAGTTAGCTTAAAAGTAGCACCACACTATCAGCCTGCCCATTAGTGCAAGACTAGTTTAATTTAGTATAGTATCATTAAATCAATTTGAAGCTCGCATATAACATAACACAAAACAAATCAGAAGGACACTATAGTTTGGTAAGTACGGACCTGATTGTACTGATCACAAAGAATATGAAAGTTTTTGTACCAGCAATAGTGTAACATAAATTTAAATGCATTTTTCAGTAGATTTGCCAATGATCATACCCCCTTCATACTACTAATAGAAATAATTAAGGAGAAGTAACAATACCTGCTGGTAAGCCAATTTTGTATAAGCCTTCTCACTTATATCTGGCATATCTTTGAGAACTCCCAAGTCCCTCTTCAACACAAACCTGATACCATTCCATCAATAAAATTTCAGTATTTGAACTAAAAAATGTTACTCCTTAATTATTGCAGAAGATATTTCGAATTTTTTTTATTAATTGATGTATGTCTGAAAGAAGCAATAAGGTGCATCAATTCAACTGGAATTAAACAATAATCAGAAAAATAGCGAATTTCCTTTATAAACATTTACAGCTATATGTATCCTATATATTTACGAATTCCTTTATCATTTTAATTTAACTCTACAAATCAAACAAATGCAATTCAGGGAAATAAGAGATAAAAGAAGTCACCTCTGAGAGAGGAAAGCATTCACCACGGAAGTGGCGTGCAATTTGCCATCGGAGGAGGCAGAGAGCCAGCGATCCTTCGCCGAGAGGAGCTTCGACCACTGGTTCCTGATGTTTCTCTGCGCCGCCGGCCGCCAAAGTCTAAACGGCGACGGCGACGGCGACGGCGATGGTGACGGGGAGCTAGTGTGAAGGTTTCGAGTGTTTGAGTCGATTACGCGCCTTGGAGTGGCTTCCAAGTCCTCCATGTTATTCGTATCGAACTATCGATAGTAGCAGCTAGCAGTAGCAGTGAGGGGTGAGGCAAACTTGTCACTGTGATCGAACGAGAGGTTTATGTTTATGTTTATGTTTATCGTTCAAACGATAAAACTGAATCGGAATTCTTTCACAAAAACTGATCAGAACGCGGAGAAAAACGAGAGAGAATAGAAATGATTCGACGGGATTTCAAGGAGCCTCAAATTCTGATTTTCTGAGGAGAAATCACGGATGAAAGGAACCAATCATGGTATTAATTTGTCGATAATTCGGTTCACCAGCGTCAACAATCTGGACTGTTCAATTTTATTCTGCACAAATCTCAAAGCTCAGTAATAATGGTCTTCATAATTCATTCGCATATGGCGTTTGACCGCCTTTCTTCTCTTGTGCCATTTTCTCCATTTTCTGATCGCTGATGGCTTGTCCAGTTGTCCAGTTGTCCAGTTGTCCAGTAGCCAGTAGGTTAATTTTTCATATACATTGATTGAAGTAATACTTCTTTTGTGCCATTTTCATTCGCTGATTGACTCAGAGACTAATTAATTTGTTTCCTTTAATGCAATTTCTAAAAGTAATCTAGAGTTAGTCATAGGTTGTGAGGGAAAAGCTAAAAAAAAATCTATGAATGTTCTACAATTAAGAATATGGAATGTTCTGTGTATTAAAAAAAAACTGAATTCGAAAATGAAATATATATAGCTAGAGTTATCTTCGCTTTGGATCCAGTTTTCTTTGGTGTAAATTTTCATTACCCGTCTGATCGCTGATGGCGGCATTGCTCCTAGTTAATTAATTTTATTTATTTGAATTGTTCCTAGTTAATTGCTCAGAATTTCAGTACCAGTATCGTCTACCATATACATGTTCTTAATAGATGAAAAAAGCGGTATGCCATCTCATATGTCCTATCTCCCGGAAAGATTAGGCCGCGGTATGTCTAAGCACATGTAATTTAGCGTAATTCAACATAATTTAATATAATTTAACGTAATTTAATGTAATATAGTGTAATTCAACATAATTTCAAGTAATATAGTGTATTTTAGTATAAATATGCTAATTATAAATCAAAAGATGTAATCTAACAAATAATTTAAACAAACAATTTGAATTTTCAGTGTTAGATTTCATTATCTTGCTCTTCATAGTGTCTCTAAAAAAAAAAAAAAAGAGAAAACCAGCCATTTTGTGGCCGGTTTCTAGGGGAGAGGAAACCGGCCACAAAATGGCCAGTTTGGACATTTTTGAAAAAATTCAGGCATTCTGGGTATATTTATTAATTTCTAATTAACTTTGAATATTAATAAAAATGTCGGCTCACTAGCTAGCTAGATGGCTATATATATATACGGATAGTAAGTTAGAGAAGCATTGATGCTTTCTGTATGTATAATAAATTAAATGAGTAGCAAGTTAGGGAAATATTGATGCTTTCTGTATGTATAATAAATTAATTGAGGAGAATTCAAATGTCTTTATTTATATATTTATTTTAAAAAATTTATAAACTTAAATATTAAAATAAAATCGTTAGATATGATTTATGTCATTGTCTCTATGCACGTATAAAAGATTATACATTCTAATTTAAAATATATTTGATGTGGATAATTTTTTATCTTTGATTTTTTAACTTGTTAAATTTTTTATCTTTGATTTTTTTTTAAATATTAACTTTTTATCTTTACTACAAGATGAAAGTTCGGTTCTCAAATTTAATTAGAATTTTTGTTATTAGAAAATTAAAAGGTATTTGAACATTTCTCGAATTAAATTGGTAACATATAAAATTAAAACACAAACATTTTGTACTCCACCAAGAAACAAATTAAACACATATATATTTTACTAAACCATAAATTATTATAGGATACAGATAGATCGATGCAGTATACAAATTATTTCTATAGGATACAGTCCAAACTATTTTGAATTTACTCTGCTAACATATCAGGCAAAGGATGTTGCAGTACTGGTGTCAAACACAGTGGCTCTTTCTTGGCAGAGACTAACCCTAATGTCTCCGTCATGTCCACGTCATCCGGTTTCATCCCATCCGGTAGTTTCCAATCAAAATGCAGCAAAAATCTCGCGAGAGCCTCCTCAACTACTGCCACTCCAAACTCAACTCCGGGACAAATCCTCCGCCCCGCACCAAATGGCACAAACTCATAATTTTTTCCTTTAAAGTCAATAGCAGACGCTTCAAATCTCCCCGGATCGAATTCCTCTGGATTGTTCCAGCAGTCAGGATTCCTCCCCAGAGCCCATGCATTAACTACAACGCGGGCCCCAGATGGAATTGTGTAGCCAAGTACCTGGCAGTTCTCCTTGCACAGTCGTGGTAATAATAGTGGCGCGGGCGGGTGCAACCTCAGGATTTCTTTGATAACTTGTTTGAGATAACTGAAGCTATTCACATCAAATTTAGTATTTTCACTGGCAGCTTGCCTTATCTCTTTCTGTGCCTTTGCCATTATCGCAGGGTGCTTAATCAGTTCTGTCATTGCCCATGCTATTGTTGTCGATGACGTCTCTGTTCCTGCGCTAATTACATCCTAAACAAACACCAGATCATCATATATATAAGTAAATTTATAAGAATATATTGAATCAATGTGAAAATAATATGTCATAATTATCAAATGCAGTGAAATAAATTCTATTTCCTTTGCTTAATTAGGTCTTATCATTAGGAAATTAAACAGAAAATAAATTATAGCCATCGTAGAGCAGAAAGTAAGAATGGCTCAAAAAATGTTCATTATTGATCAGGTAACCAGGAAATTAACCACTATTGTAACTTCTTTTCTTTTTTATTTAATGAAAATCTTAGAGGCACTTTGCCTGGGGGAAAGATATTGACAGATCAGTTTTTGCCTCATGCAGCGCACGGGTCACATGCAGCGTTGTTTGGCTTTATTGTTGTTCATGCGCTGCATGAAGCAAAAACTGATCTGTCAACATATTTACCCTTTTGCCTGCTACATCAAAACAAAAATTAGTAGAGCAAAAACTACTGGAATTTTACTCTTATTAATTCATAATTTCTTTCTATTGATTACACAGGTTTAATTATATGAAGTAAAAGTTACCATGATAACAGCTTTTATGTTGTCCGTTGTAATAGGCACCTCCAAATCACCACGTTCCTTCACATTTATTAGTACATCAACTAAATCAAATTCAATCTCTTCACTATCACCCCCCTTTTTATTTTGCTGTTGCTTCTTCAAATGCTCCTGCATAACCTCCTCCAGTACCAAATCCAATTTGCTGCATGCATTAAAAATTAACATACAGTTATAGTAATCAATAATATGTAAAATTCCTATATAGCCTCATAATACAGAATAGCCTACATGAGATATATAGAAATAGTAATAAATAAACATCTAATAAAATACTCCTCTAGCTAGAGCAACAGGGAACAACAAATGATGATGGCATTCCCTCTTTAAGGTATGATTATTCTATGTTGAATATTAAATTTATTTCTAACACTAAGAGAGGAGTACTACAATATATATCTTCTACACAACTATCTCACACTCACTACTCACTCTAAGCTAGAAGAGGAATTGCTTGATTTGCTTAATACAAAATGAAGACTAAGAGTCCCTATTTATACTAGCTAATAGAATATTCTAGATTCTACAAATTAATTCTAGTTGGTTTGGTATTTTCTAGATTACTCTCTATTATACTTATTTCTAGATTAATCTTGAAGATGAATTTTGGGCTTGGGCCTTTCGGTGCTGCTACTTCAACATTCTATATTATCAGATCAATGGCTAACTATTAGAATCTATTGCAGGTAGATTAGTCATGCTAAACACGGTATTATCTTCAATCCCAGTTTATTATATGTCGTGCTTCAAATTGCCGGTTTGGGTAATAGAGCATATCGACAAAATTAGGAGAGGATTCCTTTCTAGTTTTCTTTCCTTCTATCCTGTGTTTTGATACTTTTGGCTTCATACTCTGAGGCTGAAATTGTTTTTCTACCATTCTGGTACAAAACGCTGTACCGGATTATTATCAATACAATGGGGGCTCGACCCCTGTTTTTTCTCAAAAAAAATTGGCTAACTATTGAATTATATGTGATGACGGTATTGAACGGCTGTGACCAAGTATTGGTAATCAAAGGTACGGCACAAGATAATATCTTTAAAATGGTCCAAATACCAAACACGAATATGTATATATCAGCTAAATTTGCAATTATTTTACTGTAAGCTTGTGATGATTATATAAAATATCTGTTCTACACAATTCAATGTTTCCCCTCATTTGTCTGACAAGACTTCGATATGCTCGGATGATACTGAAAAGCTTTTTAGATGATCCACCCGGACTTACAACGTGAAACTTGGACCTATATATATATACTACCTTTGTAAAAACTCTTTTTTTGTTAATCAATGAAAATGTCAGTTCTACTGACCTTCAAAAAAGAAATTTGGACCTATAACATGGAGAGTCTATATATGATTCCATTCCATGTTACACATTGCATTTACATTTTAGCTCAGCTTTATATATATTTTTAGGTCTCATGAATTACTAATCTATATATACCTGAATGCATAACAACAAATTTTTATCACTGTTACCTGTGAAGTCTCGCAAGGCGTCTTTTCGTGTTCAGATCTAACCAGCTCAGTGAAGGAAACATATCAGATAGGTTGAACCCAGACAAGAGCTCCACTACCTCTGCAATAATTTCCAAGAACAGCCCTCTATGTTTACACATTCCTCCAAATGCTGCACGGATAATAATATTATTTGACAGCTCGTATGTCTTTGCACTCAAATTGACAGGTGTTTTATCAGAAACTAAGCTCCAGCTCTTCAACATAGAATTGATCTCTTCTTGCCGGATTGAGAAGAAAGATTTGACCCGTTTTGAAATCAGGAGTTCAGTGATACAAATTCGGCGCAGCTGGCGCCAGTATGGACCATTAGAGAATGCAATATCTGTGCTACCGTACATGAAAACATTTGCTGCAGATACAGTCGGGCGGTTCCCAAGGTTTGAATCCTGTGTTTTCATCACCTATAGTTTGTATGCACCATTGTCAAATAATGATAAAATATATTTGGCCCCAAATAAAAGAGATTTGAAAAACCACAAACTATGGTAGATAATATAAAAGTATAAAGATAAACTAAATTTTATGTTATCAGCAGCAGAGGATTAATTCAGATTATTGTGCCGCCTGGATCCGTGAACAATTTTTCCGAGTTTAAATTTTCAGGATAAAGGTAATTAGAGGAGTTCAGTGACCCCTAATTAATTCTCTTATTAATTAAACCCTTTAACTCTACATGTGATTACGTAATTAAACCCTTGAACAATTCACAGCGACTTGCTATAATTTGTGACGGTTCGGATTTTTTCAGATACCTTGCTGTCATGTTGGTAACTGATCTGAGACGTTCATCTGAACAAAAATCTGTGCAATTCCATTGAGATAAATGAAGCATAAAAAATAAACAACTCGATCAGACTTAATACATAACAATCAGATACCTGACTGGATGTAAATCCAACTTGGGTTTTGGCAAAGGGATCATGAAATCATAAAAGTACATGCTTCTTGTTTTATAGCTATTTTTTATGAACAATTTACATGAAATCATTCCTATCAAAAGTTACCTCTTCTGCAGCTTCACGTGAAGTAATGACGACGATGTCAATCTCACCAGCACGGAAAAGCATGACAGGTCCATACAACCCGGCAAGGTCGCGCAGCGCATGGTGCGGCAAACTGGCAGTTGCTAGGTGGTGCAAGCTTCCGATAAAGGGCAGGGTCCACGGACCAGGTGGAAGTTTGTATTTAGAGTGTGTCACTTTCTTCTTGATGAAACGTAAGGAGAGTAAGAGTATGAGAAGGGATGTGAAGAGGTATAAAAGAGAAGGGAGTGCAAGTTCCATTTTTGCTGTTCTCTACTTCTCTTTATGTTTTCTGGACGCAGCGAACGAATATATATATACTTCACAATTAATTTACTGGCAATTTGAGAGTTCCAGAATTAATACAGGATTTGTCTGTTTATTGTTTCAAATTTTTTTTTTTAACAGAATGGAGAAAAACTCAATTTTTATGTTCATAGATAGGCCCAAGACCACTATTTATGTACCATTGAAATTAGCACAAACAAACTGTATCAATTTTGTTTCCGGGTCAATATTCTCTACTTCTTATAGCGGTTTGGTTTATAGCTAGGAAACGTACCTGATGTGTGCGCTTTGCACTAATGGACACACGGCGCCATGCATGTACATCATGCTTCTTATACATACTGATGAATGCTCTGGATTTCGTCTGTTCTTGCATCATCCAACAATTTAATTCTTCTTCTTTGTTCTTTTAGTTTTTAATGATGCAATACTGCAAGAGTTGATAAAAATTATATAAAAATTATATAAAAATTATATAGGGTATTAGATAGATTGTGGTGAACTTTTAATGCAATAGAAGGAACTGAATCATTGGTTCGGCTTCTTTAGAGGTACCTAAAGAAATCACACCAGTGGTTTGGTTTCTTTAGTTGTCACACTCTATGTTGGTTGATTAATTAGAATTTAGTTAGGACATTTTCTTGGTTAGTCGGGCTAAACGGTCGTTTTTTACAGTCAACACTGGTGATCACACTAAAACTCAAAACCATAAATACTAGAGTTTGGTCCTAAAAGAACCGAATGATTCGGTCCCTTTGAAGATTATTAAGGAACCGATCGAACAACTGAACAAGGAGTTGGATTTCTTTAATTAGGGGATTTTCTTGGATCGGCTTCTTTAGTTATGACTTGAGAGTAGGTCCGATGGGCATCGGACCTACTTTGGTTCAATGGATTTAATCACCGTTGATTTGATTTAAGATTCGTGCGAAATGCTTTAAAATTCGTGCATGTCTGTTTCAATTTTCGTGCGCACAAATCTTAAATTAGATTGGACGGTCATCATGCTCGTTGAACCTAAAAGTAGGTCCGATGGGCATCGGACCTACTCCGTTCTCTTTAGTTATAGGGGGTTCGCTTTATAGTCATGAGATTTTCTGCAACACAACATTACCCATACACATCATACATGTCTACACTATGTTACTCGGATACTCCAGATTGGGCTTCGTACCCGTATTGGACACGTATCCGATACCGATACTCGTTCGATACGGCCCCGATACGTATCCGATACGCCAGCTGGCGTATCGGCTTACGTGGCGTATCTTCACTCAACCGATACAGTCGCAGATACGCTGTTGACACTCACGGATACAGATATCTGTAACAGATACGGCCAGGATACGTTCACAATCGATACTGCAGCGATACTCTGGACTAGAAACGGACCCGTGCACCGCGCATGCACCAGCGCCAGATCCAAGTTCTATGTACACCGCGCATGGACCAAATTCTAAAAATCAAATTTCCAGCGCTCAGCAAGAATCGAACTTGGCTCCCTTAGTGAGGCATCATGCTCCTTTACCATTACCACTACACCAACCCATTTTTGTTAAAATAGAGTAGCTATGGTATTTAATGTATAATTTGATTATTGTATCATCCCACTAGAATTTTTTATATTTAATTTATATAATATAATTAAAATAATAAAAAAAATATATTTAATAAGCGTATCGTATTCATGATTTAAAATTGCCGTATCACCGTATCCGTATCGTATCCGATACGATACTCGTCCCCGTATCCATGCAACATAGTGTCTATATAATACATGTGTGCAAAGCCGAGGGAACCAAACTACGGACTGTGCACTTCCTTTTCAGTTATCTCATTTCTTTTCTCCAAAGAAAAATGGATGACAAATCAAAGATAAAATTTTAAAGCCTATGGATAAGTACTTAAACGGCCTTAAAGGCCGACTAAGAAAAAAGGGCCATTAATTGTTGAAAGAAAACAAACAAAAATTAGATATGTGTTCTTCTCTGCCCTTTCGGAGGCTGTTGACTTTGCTACATACTACAAATTAAGCAATATTATTCATGACATTAATATCTACACAATAATCATATAAAAAAAAGTATATGTGTGACTCTATATCGATCAACAATGGATCTATATATATATAACGGAACGATCTTATCAACTATATATTTTTTTTCAACAAAAATACATATATAATATCAAAATATTAATAATATGCTTTTTGTTTAGTGGATAAAAAAAGTCATAGGTTCAAACCATATTTTTTTATATTTAAAAATTATAAAATTATAAAAGTTTACTCCATCTTTGACCTCAGTAAAAAATCAAAATATCACATGTATAATTAGAGAAAAAAATTGAAAACACATAATTAAGTCTCATTCTACGTACTTAAACTCGCCAATTGTGTATCCGTTTAGAAAATTTTTTTTTTTCAGCAATAGGCCTAAATAGTATCTTCGTTATTGATATTGGGTAAAGATTTTAAGAGAGTAATTTTGACTTCATGCAACGCACAAATCACTTATTCTATATATACACTACAAAGTATGTTGCATAAAGTCAAAATTGCTCGGTTAAAATCTTTATTAGTGTTATCTAGAAAAGTAGAATAGTATTTTTCGGTTTAACCGTCCAATTATCACATCTGAAATTTAATCTAATTAAGTAACTTTCAACGGATTGATCTAATCAATCCGGTGGGGTACCCTACCCTATTGTCCTTTTTAATCTATCACAAATCTTAAAGCAACCCCATATAATCCAAATAGGCACAAAAATATTTGGCATAGCCAGGAGCTCATTCAATCGTGCGGTATCTCAGATGTACTTCTCTATGGACATGTTCGGCAAGTGTGGAAAAAAAAAGAATAGAGTGGAAAATATATTATATTTTTGTCGAACAAGAAAAGAATTGAATAGAATTGTGAAAATGAGAAAATTGAAATCGGGTTCAAATTTTTGCAGTTAAACACCTTACATTTTACAACTAGGTCCCTCTTTTATTTCTCAGCGAGTCAATTCTCTATTTTATGAAAATGACAAAATAGAAAAATTAATATTTTTCAAGTTATGAAATTAACTCATTTACTGATACTCTTCACTTTTTCATTATTCTACTATTTGAAATATAGGTAGTTCAATTCGGAGCCTATTTATTTTATCACTGACCCGTATTTTTCTTAAAAAAAAAGAAATATAGACAGTTTGCTATGAGATTCATTTCAAAATTCAAATAAAACAGAGATCTCATTGTACATCGTCCGGTATCGCGTTGGATCTTAAGTCCTTCTAAGGGCTTGCTGGATATGTTCAGTGATGACATAGAGCAAAAGTCTATGTCACTCGGATACTTCAGAATAGGCTCCGTATACATATCTGTATCGGGTGTACGCGCTCGATACAGTATGGATACGTATCCGATACACGTAAGACGTGGCGTGTCCTTAGATACGAGCGCCCGATACGACATGAATACGTATCCAATACACCTTACTTGAGGGATACGGTCACCGATACGGCTTTTGAAGGTCATGGATACGGAAGGCTCAGTCGGACACACTTGGGATACGTTATTTAGGTTTTAATTTTCAATTTCAACGCTTATGTCCGGGATTCAAATTAATATCAGCATTGATTGTGAGACTTAATGAATTACGTGCTCCGGAATGGTTTTTCGCTGGACCTTATTCATTATTTATTATAATACTTCCGCTTTTACTATTTCATCAGTATCAAATGCTTTATTTCTTCTCTTCACTCTTCTCCATTTTACCTTTTTAATCTGATTTGTTTTCTATTTTAATCATGTTTCTTCTTTATTATTTTCTAAATACCATAATTAAAATAATAATAAATAATATATATATATATATATAATAGGCGTATCGTATTCTAAATTTTTGAAAATTACCGCGATGCGGTATCCCGTATTGTATCCAATACAATACCCGTACATGTTTCCATAGAACATAGAGCAAAAGTATATTTCAGGAAACATTGGCTGAGGAATTGTGAGCTGAAACTATTTGCATGTAAACCGGGCGCTATTTACAAGGTTAAGCAAAGTGTACACCTTAAATTTTATCTGATTATTTGTAAGTTGTAATAATTCAATTTACGGTCTTTTGATGATAATTTAATTGTAAAAATTCTATGAACTTTCGGTTCATTTTTTTTTGTCTGATATTAGAATATATATTTTTGTAGACACTCCTTTAAATCATAAATTTCAACAATGTAATATGTCTGTTACCATTTAAGCGATCAGTAGGCATACATTAACAAATTTAACAAACGAAACATAAAAGGCTAGGGAACCAAAAATAAAAGTCATTACTCCTAAAAACTTTATTTTAACAAAAAAAAAATGAACAGAGTTTCTGATAAAGACTTTATTATTATTCTATTAATTAATAGAACTAACTTTAAAAAATAGAAACTTCATTTAAGTTTACAAGGATAATTGATTCAAATTTCTTCATTCGTCTTTTTGTCCTTAATTTTGAAGAACAATTTATTCGACGTATAATTCCTGTGTTTTTTTTTTTTCCGTCTAAATTGAGCACCTTCATTACATTGTAAAACTATATCACAGAATTGACCACCTTCATCTAAAGGCACATCACATGTATCACAGAATTGAGCACCTTCATTACATTGTAAAACTATATATTTGTTTGACCTTGAACCACAAATAAATAATGTGTATCTTTTAGTTGTATAAAATGCTCTAACGCTACTTGAGAAGATCTTCGCAAATTTTATATTTAAAATTGAGTAATTCACGTTCTTCAACCTTTTGTTCGAACGGAATTGCCAATATCACCTATATTCATCTATCAAACAAAAAGATACAATATTGGAATAGTCTCAATTATTTGACTTCAAAATTTGAAAACATGGAATAGTCTCAGGCGAATAGAGTAAATGGAGCACGGAATTGGAAGCATCAATTTCTGTTGTTGAGCTGTTAAGGGCAAACTGAATCTATCTTCTCTAAGTTGTAGTAATATATACACAAGTCTGTAGTCTGTAGTCTGTACTGCTTTCACCGCGTGCAGCACGAATTTAAGAATTAAGATCCACTGGTACGGTAGAATGAGATCCAGGATCCAGACTGTTTATTTTAATATGACATGAAAGAATTTCCTCAGATACATGCGGTACCTGAGTTGATACTCACTCACTAGGTCACCACGGCAGAGAAGAGAGAACAAACACTCGATAGAAGGTTGAAAATGAAAACTAAACCTCCTCTACTCCAATTTTGACAATCAATCCATCTCTTTACAGACAAATGTAAATCATCACTATTCTCAGCTGGAAAAATCAACTAAAACACCTATTTAAATTTTAGATCTTGAGCTGATATAAATGAAATATACCTTCATAAAAACACCATTCATAAAAGTTGAATTTGCCACACACCAAAACCAAAAGAGCTGAAAAAAATGCAGCTGAATTTTAGCTCCAAATACTATCTCTAGCTTTAATACTAGGTCATAAAATTAGCACCTAAATCTACATTTTGCACCTAAAACCCTATATTTCGGTCACCACAAAACCTTATAAATGGTTATCAACAATAAAGGGAAACAGCTTTGAAAACTGTACACAGTACCCCCCCCCCCCCTCTCTCTCTCTCTCTCTCTCTCTCTTAAACCCTAAGATGATAACCACTCTTGAAGTTCCCCTGGCATAGCATTGTTGGTGCCGATGCTTCAACCACCGACTGTGACTCTGAGCAGCTCAGCTGACTTCCAGGTGAGGTCGTTAACCGTGCCATATCAGATTCAAGGCAATTGTGATTTCTTGGATTGTTGGATTTTAAATGACTGGTGTGAAAGCCAGGAGGTATTATTGGGTCGGGTTGAGAATTAAATTTGGCAGTGAATGTAGCGCCGAGCTCAACCCCACCTATCATGTCTATCTCCATATCCACGTCAATCTGTGCAAGTGTCAGCAATTTTGTACAATTGGCATTTGGCGCAAGAATTTCAGAACTAGAAGAGAAGAAGTTTGTATGTAGATGCTACCAATTTGTACAGATAAGAAACCAACTACATCTTAATTTAGTTATAGTGTTTATTGTACCTCATTTGATGTGACTTGAGAACAACCACTTGCCCGGTTATGGATTTCACTCTTTGCACTGGTGGTGGTACGGAAAGTAACTGGAGCTTGATTGGACACCTTTCTCTTATATCTTTGCAACAAACCCCAAAGATAATGTTCCCCATTTATACCTGTGTTAGGAAATATGTTTTTTAGGAAAACAAACGATTAAAACAATAGCTGGTCAAACCCAACCTCAATGGGTATAGTCTACAAAGTGACTTCGATGTTTTTTTTCCCCTTGTGGTTTCTACCGTAGAACACCAATTATGAAGCAGAAGTGAAGAAAAAGCAAAACAAAAAAAAATCAACAAATTACGGCCTCATCATGTTAAGTAAAGCATACAAACTTGTATGCCAAAAGAATTTCCGATAAAGAGGTACGCAGAATTGTAGATTACATACATTGGTTACATTTGGGGAGTATTTGGGAAGGAAAAAGGTATAGACCGAGGATGCCTATTCTACCCAGCAGTACTTGATTAGATCTGTACAACCTCTCCACCATTCGATGAAACTTCTCTTTAGGCCTGTACATTAAAAAAATGGTACAATACAAAAATTCATGAGAATTACCAACATTTTCCCTTTTATGTTTTTTAATCATATTACCTGTCAGATTCAGATGAGAACATATAGAAGCCAATATCCTCATGAGAAGGACTTTGTAGTTTAAAGGCCTCAGGCCAGACTTTTGATATAGGCATCACTGTCAAAGAAATCTTTTGAGGCATTTCCTTTGATATTTCTTCTACTTTTTGTGATGCCTTTTCTGATAGGTGCACCTGCACATTGTGAGTATGACTCACATGCTCAAAGTAATTGATTACACCCCTGCAATATTAAAACAATTAGATTAAAACTTACAAAAAGAACAGTTTAGCTGAATGTTATAAAAACTGAAAAAAATTAGAGTGAATATGCTTACTTCCAAACCACCTCTGAAACAGGGAGGTTACTGAGCTTTTCTTTTTCAGACTTAAGCTCTCTATTTTTTTCACTTGCTTCTTTAACTGTCACAACATGGAATAACCAGAGAAAATTACAAAGAGTTGAATTTCGTGGATCATTTGTCAGATGCATGAAAACTATAGAAATCAAAAGTACCCATGTCTCTAGTCATGACTTTCTTCTTTTTGTTATGGCAAGGCAAAGCCAAAAGATCCATCATACACCTTGTCTTTGGCACCTTCTCTGGAACTTTATTCAAGTAACAAATGCAAAAGCACGAATAAAAAGATAACTTAGTGTTGCAAAGGCCATAATGCGCAACATTTTATAGAGGTAGTTGAAGTGTTGAACTCAAATGATGCAGCCGAAACCCAAAACCTGATGTCCCAATTCAGAAAGGTCCAAGGGGCCCAATCTGACCCAAAAAAAAAAACCTGATCCTCAACCGACCCAGGATTTTGAAATGTTTTTTCTTTTTTTAAATCAGGATTTTGAACTTTCAAGTACTGTAACCAATCCTGACCAAATCCAATCACTCAAATAAACCCAAAACTGAAAGGACTCTGTTCTAATCAAAGTTATGAAGCAACCAGAAAGATACCTGAAGACCTTTTGGCGTAATACTTTTTGTTATTCAACAAGGTGATATCTCTCTCAGAGATAAACTTCACTTTCCCTGTTTGAGGTGGTGCACGAGCTTTTGTTGGTGGCACAGATTCGAATTGCGCTCTATTCAGTCTAGGCTTGTCTAACTGGGAATTTCCCTTGGGGTCATTTGATGCTTGCTTATGGTCAATGCATTCTTCACAGTACCACTGTTCCGGAATTTCAGGCGGTAATACTTTGAGGCAGTACCTGAAAATATGCCAAGAAAATAAACTGAGATGCAAAGAATGTTTGCTACATACCCCACGAAACACAGTAAAGAAAGACTTAGGATATGGCTAGTCCGTTTCATTGTGTATTTTATGCGGATTTCAAGTTGGATTTATTGGATTCATTGTACCAGAGACTAGTTCAATGCTTCTACCAGAGTTGTAACTCGAATGGTACCGAAATTCAAGATGGCGAATATTGGTTTTTAAGGATAAGAATAAGATAGACATACACATGTGTCGAAATCTTCTTGCATTTTTGACAAATAACAACAAGTTCTAAATTACCGGTACCACCACATGTGTGACAGATCTCCCCCTGCAATTGTGGAAGATAAAAATTGAAAATAAGAACAGTGACAGATGCACAATAAATATTGTGACAAAAATGAGGACACGAGGAAAATATGTGCCACTCCACATTTTGAATACAGGGTTTCTTTCGTGAAAGAGAAGTCCTCGTAACAACATTGAAGTACAATTTAACACCTGAACCTCTAATTAGAAGACCAATTGACAACGGTTATGTAACTAACTAGAAATTGAATAACCAAACAAACTCGTAACAGATATTAGATGAGCCTAATTGCAAAGTTCTGGGTTTGTTACTGAGTTAGAAATATTTTTGGCAAAGACAAGTTAATACAGTCCATGCTTAAAGAAAGCATGGCATGTGATGGGTATTTTCTTGAGTAGTAGTATCACTCTGTTCGAGACGATTGAGCAAAGGCTCTCTACTTGGGATTCAAGAATGGCAGAAAAGAAAATTTTCTATACAATTAGAGGTTTTATTGCTGTACAAGGCATCTAAATAGACATGGATGCCAGGATCAACACGAGCCCCTGTTTAAAAAAATGAAAAAAAACAAAAAAAAAAAAAACTAGGGCTTTTGTTTCGTTTTCTTCACTTTCTCGAATTGTATTATTTTTATTGGGTTTAATGAAAACAAGAATAAAAAGAAGAGAAAAGATATAATTAATTTAAGGGTAGAACGGAAACCCTTTGAAAGAAATTATAGATGAAATATAGGAGTGACCTCTTAAAATTTCATCTTTTTTTCATAAAAGCATAGAAATTCCACTATTTCATTTTAAGGATGCAAAATATATGAAAATGCATCCTCCAAGAAAAGAAAAAATTGGGCGATTTTACATTTTTATAAAAAAAAAAAGTTGGGCGATTTGAGGCGATGCTGTGAAAAGAGTAAAGTTATAGAAGTAAAGAGGCATTGTTTCCGAAAAATAGGATGGTGGAGTTAATAAAAGATAATTAACACATTGTAATTGTAAGTGAAAAATAAAGAAGAAGGAGAAGGAGAAGGAGAAGGAGAATTTAGGTAGAAAAGACTGACGGCGTTTCTCTCGGCCATGTTTTCGCCGAGACGCCGAGTGCAGGAGGGAGGCGAGAAGAGTGCGAGTGCGAGAGTAGCTCAATTCGCTAACGACAAGTTGCGTATTTGTCTTTTGTTAACAAAAGGAACGAGTCACGCGGAAAGCTAAGCCCAGTTTTTATCTGTAGCATTTTAAAAATTTAATTTATAAAATTAGCATACTTGTGTTGACAAATTCCAAAACATAGTAACAACGTTACAGTTTACAATATTAATTCTACTTCTAGTTCTAGTTCTAGTTCTAGTTCTAGTTCTAGCAGCGTTTTTTAAAAGCATACATACGCTGTTAAATAGTTAAAGTGGCTATGTGCTTTGGTTCTCAACCTTGATTGATTGATGTCCTGGGCTTGATTCACGCCAAATGCAATTTTGAACATTTTCAAATAAAAGTAGGCGCCAGTGAATACGTTTATATAGGACAAGTATCCTCTCCATTACTTACTGTAAAAGATTCTCTTCACTTTACAGTTTGAGATTAACTCCCAACCGTTTTGGGATTCGGGCTGACGGAGGGGGCAGTATTATTTGGCTTTGAGATTCGTGCCAAGTTAAAAAGAACGGTCCAGATCAAGTAATTGTAAAAGATTCCCTATTACGGTACCGCGGAAGATCTGAATTCCGTTTATATAGGCATCTCGCACCTTATTGTTTGCGGGTTCGGATTAACTTGAGACTTTGCGGATATATTATGGATATTAAAAAATTATCCGAATTCGGATCCATGAATTATCCGCTCTGGACAGAACGGATACGGATCATAAACAGATACAAAGCGGATTCAGATTGGATAATCCGGATCCGTTTACACTCCTACATAATACATTCATAGCATTCAGTTTTTTTTTACATAAATGCTACTATTTATTGTGGACGCTATTGTTTACAGCGTCTAGCTAGACGCTTTATTTTTACGGTTGATATGTCTGGTTAAGTTGATTGAATATGTAAAAAATAATGATTTTTAAATTAAACATTATTTTCAAATAAAAACGGAATAATTTCTATTTTTATTTTTATTTTCTGCAGCTTAATTAGACATGTTAACGGTTTACAAAAATTAAAAATAAACAAAAGTTGGGCATCCGCGTAAAAATAATAATGCTGCTGCTCTGATCTGATGTTGTGACTTGTGAATCAAAATTTCCTTGCTATGTTCCGGGATTTCTCGAAAACAATGCTAGCTAGCTAGCTAGCTAGCTAGTTCTTTAAATATATTTGTCTAAATGCTACAAGTAAAAAAATCAGAAAGTTAATTAGAAGCTCGGTTTAATTATTAGTAGTGTGTAATAAAATAAAAGCTTTGTGCATCATTGTTGGGTGCTGTCACGCGTGACATTTGTATCTTACGGTATTGGTAATTTACTAATTTGGTATGGTTAAACAAAACCACGAGTGTGTATATATATATATATATATATATATTGTATCGTCTCATAGTATCATGTCTCATTAATATAGAAAGATCTGATTCATTGAGTCCAATCTTTCTATATTTGTTGAAAATGAGACACTCTTTCTATTTTTATACGTCTGGATATATAATTTCTATGAATACAAAATTTCTCATTCTATTATCCCATTTCTGTGGGTTACTTTTCATTCAGAAAAAAAAGCTATGTCCTAACATGACCCGACATTTTTATTAATATCCAAAGTTTAATACGAATTAATAAATATACCCAGAATCCGGCCCAATATCGATATATACCCAAGCCGGTCATTTTCTGGCCGGCTATGTACCCTCCCTAAGCCGGCCAGAAAATAGCCGGCTATGTACCTTTTTTTTCCGTTTTTTAGAGAGAGACACTATGAAGATCAAAGTATTGAAATTTAACACTGAAAATTTGAAATTTTTTGTAACCATATGACAATTCAATATGAAGGACACGCTTAATTATTACTCTTGTCGAAAACATTGATTGATGATATTAATGTAATGATATTGATGGGACTTGTCTCATAGTGAAAACAAATACCTCAAAAATAACATCAATATCATCACATTGACTGACGACAGTACCTATCTATTTTTTTTTAACCCACATTATTCAACTTCTAGATATTAATAAAAATGTCGGGTATTAGTTCATAGAAAAATTTTCCATAAAACAATATAGCACATATACTCTTATAACTACATGATATACGGCATTCTATAATTTACGACTTACGATTTATAATCGAATTTTTTTTCAAAATAATTTATAACATGATACGTTTCGAAAATAAAATGATAGATAAAGGGTGAATTTTGACTTAATTGCATTATTTTCATATTTTATTTATTTTTACAAAATTTCAGCCTTTTTTTTTGGTTAATTACAACCAAGGCGTGATCACATTTTCATATTCGAACTTTTGAAACCCCATATGATGGTTTTCTGACTAAGCTCAAACTTTTGAAACCCTAGATGATGGTTTTCAAACTTTTTATTCAACTTTGGATATTAATAAAAATGTCGGTTTAATCTTGATGAGTTTATTTTTGCTGTTTAACATACTTTTCTGTTTATTTTTTATGTTGTGCTATTATTTTAATGTTGTAATATTTTCCGTTTAGCATTATCATGATAATTTTTTTTATCTGTAAATATAAAAATAGTACTATAAAAGTACACATACACAAGAACCGAAATATAGGATAATCCAAATATACCAAACATAAATAGTATATCAAATATAAATAGTACAAAACTAGTAAAAATACAACTAAAACGGAGAGGGGGAATATCGCTGAGGCAGTACTCCGGCGTTCGCCCGGCGCCAGCGCGGCCAGCCTCCGTCTCTCTCGGGCTCATCTGGGGCATCGGCAGACCTCAGTATCTGCTCGGCAGTATCCCATCTGGCATCGCCCGTGGAGACTGTCGGTACTGGCGGAGGTGTAGCGAAGATAGATGCGGCAAACCCAGTCCCAAAGGCAGGCTGAGTATGAGACCCGCTACCACTAGCCTCTCCATCATGCGGCATCTCTGTGCCATATCAGGGCCATGCCGGTGCCGACATGAAACTCTCATCGAACTCATGGAGACTGCACGAGAGGGACTCGTACTCAGAAGTATCGGTCTCTGCAGGTGGTGGCTGTGGTGGCATCTCTGCTAAACCCTGCAATCATACACATAAATTATTAAATTTGATCTGAATGAAGAAATTTATTAAAACCTGACAGATACTGAAGTATGACATACATATGGCTGCACCGGACGTCCATGCTCGTCGTACCATGCCGTCCACCCAATGTCGGACAATACCCAACGATGGTAGTCCCACTCTGGATGTGAATCGGGGGAAGATGGCATATCATCTAACAGAACCGGGCTCGGATCGGGCTCCTGCGGATCTATCTCACGCCAGTTGATGTTCTCTCTGGCGTCTCGCAACATACCGATGATCTTTCCACCGTGCCCGACATCCTCAACCACATTCGCATTCTTCTTGAGGGTGCGGTACCCAAGCCGTCTCCAGTTCTTCTTTCCCAGCATGCGGATCCCATGCCCGCACTCCTTGATCGCGGCCAAAAGCTGAAAAAAATTTAGCATGTCAGATCAAACCTTGATGTATTACTAAGTTAGATCAAACCTTGTGGTTGTAGGTGCTTTACCTGGCGAGCCCATCCACGACCGTTGGGATGGTAACCATCATCCGTTTTGATCCTGTCGCGGAGATGGGCACCGTAATCACCCTGCAGATAGACACTCGCCATGCAGACCTGCGTGTACCATACATCGTACCTCAACTGGGCAAAGATGGGTCAATGGGAAATATGGGTCAATGGGAATCAACGCCGCTCGTCCAAACTGGCGGAGTACCCGATCTGGGTAGTGGTGCTCCACTATCCAGAAATGTATGAGTGGACCTCGATAGAACCACATCTCCCGCTCGTGCTCGTCAGTCACACTGCCCGGCAAGAGGAACTCCTCGTACAACTGATCGTACGACGTCCACTCAACAAGAGGCTCAGGCAAACTCTGAAGCTCTGACCGGACTGGCCTGATCCCAACGGTAGCACCGTGGGTCCGATCCTGGTAGTGGTGGAAACCGTACCACTTCTTGGCGTATGCCGGGCAGTGAAACACATCTGGCTCTCCCCAATCCGGCGCCTCATTGGGGATAGGACGGCCCACCGGTAGCCGTGACCACGACCAGTGCTGAAGCAGGAGTACCGGCCCGTACATCTGCTTCGCCGTCGGCTTCATTTTCAAGAACATTACACGTCAGTGTATTTTGATGGATTGATTGCTTAAATAATTTATTATAAAATAAGAGTTGGTGACTTACCTCACTACTACGACACAGGTGGTAGTACAGATGCGCCAGGACAGCTCCACCCCAGTTGTACGACGACGGCCGCTCAATGTCCACCAGCAACGGGAGATACATCATCGGTATCTGATCACCGCTGGAATCAGAAAACATGACAGAACCAAAAAGGTCCATCACGTAGCCCCGTGTATATCTGCAATACAAAACATATAAAAATTCTAATAGAATCATCGTATTATAAATTAATTAGTAGATATTAATAAAAATTTACCTCTGAATCTCCAGCTCGGTGGAATCTGCCGAGAGACCCGCGATGAAGTGCTGCCGTAACCTCGTCATCCGCAAATGGAACTTCGACCTCCCATGTTCCCCAATGATATAGGAAGGATCAGCTCCCAATAACTCATCGACATAACCTGCGAATCTGGTGCTGTCAGAGACGCCGCCGACGGGTGTGCCACGGATAGACAAACCCCAGAGAGCACTCACATCCTGGAGAGTCACTGTCATCTCTCCGAATGGCATGTGAAATGTGTGCGTCTCGGGACACCATCGCTCCACCAGTCCAGCGATGAGAGATGCATTGATGATGCTCTTCTCTGTCCGCACGATGTCCACAACCTGGTAGAGACCCAGGTTGACGAGGTACGGCTCCATCACCTCGTAGTACCTCATGTGAACGCACCTCAACTTCACATCTAGAAGATCCGTGTCCTGCGTTGAAAAATGTAATCCGCATGGTGACAACATAATAAAATTTAAATCCAACAAAATTTAATGAAAATATAAGAAAAGGAACGTACCTCACGAGAAGCCAGTGAGACTCGGTGCTCGCTGTGGGGAATCCACAGGAGAGGACTGATGTGCTCCGTGCTGCTAGTACTGATCGGCTCGTCCACTACTGGACGCTGGGTAGGCCGTGCTCTAGGCATCCTGATATCTAAAATAACATAAATTCGGTGAAATTACGCTTGATCAGCATAATTATGGTAAAAAAGGCCAAAATAACCTAAAAATTGGTTATATGTGCTAATTACACTAAATTACGCTTAATCAGTCTAATTAGGGTAAAAAGACCAAAATACCCTAAAAATTGGTCAAACGTGCTAATTTCGGTAAAATTACGCTTAATCAGCATAACTATGGTAAAAAAGACCAAAATACCCTAAATATTGGTCAAACGTGCTAATTTCGGTAAAATTTCGCTTAATAAGCATGACTATGGTAAAAAAGGCCAAAATACCCTAAATATTGGTTATCGGTGCTAATTACACTAATTGCGCTTAATTAGCCTAATTATGGTAAAAAAGACCAAAATATCCTAAATATTGGTCAAACGTGCTAATTTCGGTAAAATTACGCTTAATCAGCATAATTATGGTAAAAAAGGCCAAAATACCCTAAATATTGGTCAATTGTGCTAATTAAACTAAATATTGGTTAACTTAGCTAATTACACTAAATTACAACAACATAATCTAAATTATAACACCTAAAACTTAAATCCTAAACTCTAAAATAAATAAATTAAAAATTAAATTAGATAAAAAAAAATTTACCTCAAAGAAGAAGAGAGAATTCGGTTGGGATGAGAGAATTGTGAGAGGAGAGAGAGAAAAAAGGGTATATATAGGGGTTAATGCGGAAAAAAAAAAGGTACATAGCCGGCCATTTTCTGGCCGGCTTAGGGAGGGTACATAGCCGGCCAGAAAATGGCCGACTTGGGTATATATCGATATTGGGCCGGATTCTGGGTATATTTATTAATTCGTATTAAACTTTGGATATTAATAAAAATGTCGGTAACATGACTCCATTCTTTCTGCAGAAATTTTTTATTGATAGAAATAATATTAAAATAATAATTTATGATTCTAGATAAATCACATGAGTATTTTGATTTGGTAGAAAAATATCGAAAAATAATTCGGTTCCTTCTAAAGGAACCGAATTTTTTTCGGTTTTTAGAAAAAAATATTCCAAAAGAAACCAAAAAATTATTAGCGGACCTTTCTAAAGAGAGAAAAATTTTGGTGCCATTATAAGGACCGAAATTTTGTTTTGGTTCTTTCTACCGAATAAAAATATCAATGTAATCGTCTAATTTTATATATTATTTTAATGTTATTTCTATAAGTAAAAACATACTGTTGTTGATATCCTACGTATCAGGCAGGGGCAGGCCCTATCGCCTTTTTTAAGGCATTTTTTCCTCAAAAAATAAATAAATGAACTTTTCTAGGCTACTATACAAGGAGGGATCAAATGCATCATTATTTTTGTGCTCCAATATGCTCTACATTTTTTATCTCTATTTTCAAAGTCCAAACAATCGATCTGAACCGCTCAACATGATTTTTATAATAAAATATGCTTGGATACCAAATTTTATATTTTTTAGAATTTTTTTACTATTTTTTTAGATAAGTACAAAATCATTTTTTAATGAGATTATGGACCATCTCATAAAGTGATATTGTACCTATCTAAAAAAATAGTAAAAAAATTCTAAAAAATATAAAATTTGGTCTCCAAACATATTTTATTATGAAGATCATGTTGAACGGTTCGGATCGACTGTTCGGACTTTGAAAATAGACATAAATGATGTGGAGCATATTGGAACACAAAAATTATAAATGATGTTCGGACTTTGAAAATAGAGATAAATGATGTGGAGCATATTGGAACACAAAAATTATAGTGCATTTGAACCCTCCTCAAGAAAACTCCATAGTTCCAAACCCTTTTACCACCAAATTTCTATTAATATCCAAAGTTTATTGATACCTCGCATATTTAGTCTATTTTAGGCCTGTTTTAGTACCAGATTCGTGCCCTAATTCACCAGAATCATGTGCGTTTCATCGATATATCTTTAGAATTTGGTACTGCTGAGTGTTTGTTTGTTTTCTGCAGGCTTGGAGCAAAACACACGAAGAAACGACGATTTGGGATGATCTGGTACGGCCCTTACCAAGTCTGGTACGGGTCTTACCGGACTTAGCCATTTTTCAGCTCATCACGCCTGGTACGGCCCTTACCAAGTTTGGTACGGGTCTTACCGGACTTAGCCATTTTTCAGCTCATCACGCCTGGTACGGCCTGGCCGTACCAATTTGGTACGGGCCGTACCTAAAGGCGGCCTGACAGATTCAAATTTTGGCAGAGGCTATTTAAAGCGGGGAACTCTCCAATTTCGACATCCATTCCATTCCAGATCTATTTGAGAGCACAGTAAGAGAGAGAAAGAGAGCTAAGGAGCTAGGAGCAAGAAGGAAGGAAGAGGAAAGAGGCGAAACTCGACGGATCTAGCTTCCTCCTCTCGATCCCTTCGATCCATGGCTATCTCTATCCCTTTTATTGTATTTTTAGATCAGATCATGTGCTGTGAGTAGTTATTTTAGTTTCTAGGGTTTAGAGATGGATTCTTGATTTGTTTTGACTTTCTTTGACTTGTATCTTGTATGAACTCTTTTGATTGATTGATTGTGATTTTCTTTGCCATCTCTTGCTTTGATTGCTGTGATTGTGTATGATGAACCTCTAGGTCTAGATCGAACCTATCAAGGTCATGTGATCATCTCAATCTCTCAACCAAATCAATTGTTTAGGGTAGACTTGTTCGAATTGAAGCCGAGAGGTTGAATTCTCCTCTAATCGACAGATTAGAGGGTGCCTTAGGTCTCCAATCAACCAGCTAGGGTAGATCTGTACCAACACATGAGAATTGAGGTGTAGAAATCCCTAAAAGGCAATCAATTGCATTCCAACCTAAATCTTGATCCAACACACGACGGTTGAGGCTTAGGAACCTTAGGTATGGTCAATTGAACCTTTCTAAAGAGTTTAGCACAAGGTACCAGCAAGGAATGCATCAACTCGAACTGGTAAGCTCTGTTCTGGCAAGCCAGTACGGGTCTTACCAGAGTGGTGCGGCCTTGCCTTACCAAGTGGAGTACGGCCTAGCCGTATGATACCTCGCATATTTAGTCTATTTTAGGCCTGTTTTAGTACCAGATCCGTGCCATAATTCACCAGAATCATGTGCATTTCATCGATATATCTTTAGAATTTGGTACTGCTGAGTGTTTGTTTGTTTTCTGCAGGTTTGGAGCAAAACACACGAAGAAACGGCGATTCAGATGATGAGGTACGACCCTTACCAGGCTTGGTACGGGTCTCACCAGACTTAGCCGTTTTCAGCTCTTCACGCCTGGTACGGCCAGGCCGTACCACTTTGGTACGGGCCGTACATAAAGGCGGCCTGACAGATTCAAATTTTGGCAGAGGCTATTTAAAGCGGGGAACTCTCCAATTTTGACATCCATTCCATTCCAGATCCATTTGAGAGCACAGTAAGAGAGAGAAAGAGAGCTAAGGAGCTGAGAGCAAGAAGCAAGGAAGAGGAAGAGGCGAAACTCGACGGATCTAGCTTCCTCCTCTCGATCCCTTCGATCCATGGCTATCTCTATCCCTTTTATTGTATTTTTAGATCTGATTATGTGCTGTGAGTAGTTCTTTTAGTTTCTAGGGTTAGAGATTGATTCTTGATTTGTTTTGACTTTCTTTGACTTGTATCTTGTATGAACTCTTTAGTTTGATTGATTGTGATTTACTTTGATATCTTTTGCTTTGCTTGCTGTGATTGTTGTATGATGTGCCTCTAGGTTTAGATCGAACCTATCAAGGTCATGTGATCATCTCAATCTCTCATCCAAATCAAATGCTTAGGGTAGAATAGTTCGAATTGAAGCCGAGAGGTTGAATTCTCCTCTAATCGACAGATTAGAGGGTGCCTTAGACCTCCAATCAACCAGCTAGGGTAGATCTGTACCAACACACGAGAGTTGAGGTGTAGAAATCCCTAAAAGGCAATCAATTGCATTCCAACCTAGATCTTGATCCAACAAACGATGGTTGAGGGTTAGGAACCTTAGGTATGGTCAATTGAACCTTTCTAAAGAGTTTAGCACAAGGTACCAGCAAGGAAATGCATTCACTCGAACTGGTAGGTTCTGTTCTGGGAAGCCAGTACGGGTCTTACCAGGGTGGTACGGCCTTGCCTTACCAAGTGAAGTACGGCCTAGCCGTACCAACTTGGTACGGGCCGTACCACTAGAGGCAGATCAGAGATGAAGTCTGAAACCCTGGAAACGCCTTTTATCCATAATCAAAACACAATTTACATTTCTTCCAGCATTTTATTACATCTTTTTGAATTGTTTGATCTGACCCTTTAGGAAATTAAACACCAAACCAAACCTTTTTCACTTCTAGTTTTTGATTGAGTTTGATAGAATCTAACCTCGCAATTAACCGTTCCTGTGGATCGATACCCGAATATACTACACGATAGGGGTTGTGCACTTGCATCCCTTACTCGTGGAGTGTAAACGCGGTTTTAAAAGGTACGCCCTCAAGCGTACCGAAACTTGCGTTGCGCTTCTGCGCGAACACCGTACCAACTTGGTACGGGCCGTACCACTAGAGGCAGATCACAGATGAAATCTGAAACCCTGGAAACGCCTTTTATCCATAATCAAAACACAATTTACATTTCTTCTAGCATTTTATTACATCTTTCTGAATTATTTGAATTGTTTGAATTGACCTTTTTAGGAAATTAAATACCAAACCAAATCTTTCTCACTTCTAGTTTTTAATTGAGTTTGGTAGATTCTAACCAAGTAATTGCCCGTCCCTGTGGATCGATACCCGATTATACTACTCGATAGGGGTTGTGCACTTGCAACCCTTACTCGTGAAGTGTAAACGCGGTTTTAAAAGGTACGCCCTCAAGCGTACCGAAACTTGCGTTGCGCTTCTGCGCGAACATTTATTACAAATTATTTAATATACCCAAGTTTGCTGAGATTTAATAAAAATGACCCTACCAGCTAGAAAATGGCCGGTACCCTATTTAATCAACTATCGGCCATTTTCTGGCCAGTACTCTATTTAATACACTACCGGTCATTTTCTGACCGGCACCTCTGTTATATATATGTGTGGAGGGTTGGCCGAATTTCTCACAATTCATTCTATCAAATTTCACCCCATGTCTCCTCAGTTGAGTTTTTTCTCTCATATTTCTCCACTTCTTTCTCGATTTGCAAGTAAGTCCCTATAATTTTTTAAAAATTCAATTTTAGTGCAAAATGGTTGTAAAATGTAAGGATTTGTTAGTAATGTACCAAAATTAGAATAATTTAGTTGTACTTAGTGTTAAATCTGTTGTAGTTAGTTGTAATTATTAAATTTAGTATAATTTAAAGTAATTAGCCAAATTTAGGGTTTAGGGTTATGTTTTAGGGTATTTTATTGTAATTTAGTATAATTAACATAGTTCAACATATTTTAGCGTATTTTAGCATTTTTTACCGTAATTAGGATAATTAAGCGTAATTTAGTGCAAATTAGCATAATTAATAATCAGAGTTTAGGGTTTAGATGGTATTTTAACCTATTATAGCATATTTTAGGGTCATTTTTACCGCAATTGGTCTATTTTAGCATGTTTTAGCATAATTAAGCGTATTTTGGCCCATTTTAGCATATTTTACCGAAATTAGGGTATTTTAGCCTATTATAGCCTATTTTAGCATAATTACGCCTATTTTGGCCCATTTTAGTATATTTTACCAAAATTAGGATATTTTAGCCTATTATAGCATATTTTAGTATAATTACGCCTATTTTTGCCCTTTTTTGCATATTTTACCAAAATTAGGGTTTAGGATATTTTAGCCTATTATAGCATATTTTAGGTTATTTTTTCCGCAATTGGCCAATTTTAGCATGTTTTAGCATAATGAAGTCTATTTTGGTCAATTTTAGCATATTTTACCGAAATTATGGTATTTTAGCATATTTTAGGTTATTTTTACCGCATTTGGCCTATTTTAGCATGTTTTACCGAAATTAGGGTATTTTAGCCTATTATAGCATATTTTAGGTTATTTTTTCCACAATTGGCCTATTTTAGCAAGTTTTAGCACAATTAAGCCTATTTTGGCCCATTTTAGCATATTTTACCGAAATTAGGGTATTTTAGCCTATTATAGCATATTTTAGCATAATTAAGTTTATTGTAGCATAATTTAGAGTTTTTTTTACCGAAATTAGGGTTTAGGGTTTACTTAGCATAATTAAGCTTATTGTAGCATAATTTAGGATTTACTTAGCGTAAGTTAATAGAATTTTATTTTTGACATTAGGATGGCTAGGGTTTACTTACCGAATTTTATGTTTGGTTGGGTTAGAATAGCTACAATAGTGAATTTAAACTTTTTGTCTTATTAGAATGGACTATTCCTAAATTTTTTAGATTTGCCTATTCTAATAAGACAAACAATAGCTATTCTAGCTATTCTTGTTTTAAAACCAAACATACCATTAAAATCTATGATCTTGGAGACTGCAATATTAAAAGGGGTGAGTTAACAGGTTTTGATTCTCAATTTATGTTCAAAAAATCGCTACGAGCTTGATCGGTTATATAAGAAATAGTGGATGTAACAGGGAAATTGTAGAATGGAGAACATACATTTTTTTTTTTTTTTTTCAATGTATTGCACTTGTGTTCCGTAAGAGAAACAATAGGAACAATGAAAATGAGCACTGATTAAAGTATAAAAATGGTAAGAAATGATCATTATAGCTTCTCTTCATTGACCCTTGTGCTTATATTCTGGTTAATGGTTATTGCATAGTATATTGTTTGTGAGAATGATTTGTTGCAAAGGAAACCATGACTTGTTGCTCCAATTTGATGTGAAAATAATTGTTTGTTAATTAGTATCAATATTAGTAATTGTTTGTGAGAATGATCATTGTTATTTAGTAAATTTATGATCATTTTATCAATTCTCATGCATGATCATTGTACCAATTTGATTTGTGATTTTTTTTCTTCAAATTGTCAATAGAGAATGGACAAATACTATAAGAAAGAAGGAATCTAAATTTTCAGTTGATTCATTTTCACAAGGATCACAACAAATTAGGTCTAGCTTAGGCCCTAATTGTTCTTATGAAGTTGATTCATCATCACAAGAATGTTCGTCCTTATGATCCCACTCTACCCCTGGCAAATGTTCGCTTATTCCTGACAAAATTTCTGGCTTCGCCACTGGGTACTGATATAAATTCAGTTCGACAAGGATAATAATAAAGTTCATCTTTCTATAAAAATAATGCCCGCTTGATTTGCCTGAGTGAAATAGAAAATAGATGAATACTGAAGTTAATAGAATTTTAATTTCAAATTTTATTTCAATATACATACATACGTCATACGTACATAAATACATGTTCATGAATTATGGTATTTGTGTGCATGCGTTGCAACGTAATCCCACAAACACAATATATAACACACTGAATAATATTATATTAACATATTAACCAAGATTAATTAATTAATTAATCTGTTACACATGCTATGATGAATTACAAGAAGTAAACTAATTATGCATATCTCGAATCCAAATATGTTAAATATTGGATTCTGGACCGTATCGATCGAGATACAACAATTCTCACGTAATCTATAATATTTTATTTCAAACTATATAAAAAATCATATTAAAATGATAAATAAAAAAAAACAAAAATAAGGTGAATTGACCCCTTTTTAGTTTTTACTATCTCCGCCGCTGAGTGCCAAGTTCCATAGACCATAGCCCATAGGCCATAGGCCATAGGTGAGGAATCCATATCCTCTGCATTAACGCAACTTTTGAGTTAAAATAGTTTCACCGTCCGATTGAATCTACGGTTCAGATTTATTAGACCCTACCCATCAAAATTCGCGTCTCTACTCTTCTCCAATTCCAATTGCTGGCTCTTTTCTCCAGTTGCGCGCATACTCTTCTGATCTTCTCCCTCTTCGTTCTTTAGAAAATAAAAGAAAAAAACGAGGCGAGGCCGCGAGGAAGGTGGAAAAAGCCGACTACCCGAGTCCCGAGTCCCGAGGCAAGCATCTGAGCCGCGAATAAAAAGAAAGAAGACCTCTCAGTCCTAGGCAAGGGCCAAGGGTATCTACAATTTAGAGTCGAGATGCTGGTTCAATTGCCTCGCCTAACTGGCGCGCTGAGAGGTCATTACGACATCGACGACGCCTATCTCCGCCGCAAAACCCTCCTCCAAAACCTCAAGTCGACAAGGTTTCACATTTTTTTTTTATTATTTTTTTTTTAATTTGCGCTTCTGGTACCGGTAGCAACTTATCAATTATGCACCAGTGATGTATATAATGTTTGCGGCTGTGATCTGTACAGTACAATACCAGTTTTTTGGTACTGTAAACCTTGATTTATGGACCCCCAATAATCTTTAGGGCTATGATTACATATGGAAGGAATATACCTTCGTAACAGGAATATTTAGTGACCACCCTTATATTTTCATGCGTTCTGAGAATACTAGTTTTGTGCATATTTTTCCAGGTCAACTGATGATTCAGAACTTGCCAAGAAATTGGTGCCTAATTGGGAACAAGGTAAACATCACCATTCTAAACGGAATCAACCAATTTAGTTTTTTGGGTGATATGACTGACCCGAGGGGCTGCAGGCTTGGTATATTGCTTATACAACTGTAATTGTATGGTCTGAGGTCTGCTACCATATATTGGTACAGGTGTACCAATACTACCTAGCTTGATTAAAATGATATCCCCTTACCCATAACTCTAAAGTTGTTTAGGTTTCCAGAATCCTTTTTTTTTTGTTTTGTTTTCTGTAATCCCAATTTGATTTTTATATCTTGGCAGCTTCGAGTGATGTGAGACAAGCATATAGGCAATTTCTCGGAGCCTTGGCTGAAATAAACAGTGAGATGGTCTCGGAGGAGTTTCGCCAGGTTGCAAAAGCAGTGTATGATTTATTTAGCAGCCTAGATGCTGGACATGATGAGATTAGGGTCATATCTCCTGAAAAGAGGTATAGTATTTTTCCTATATTATCATGGTTGAAGTGCTAAAAATTGATTGCAATCTTGTATGGTGGTATTGTACCAGTCAGATCAGATACTTAAAGTTCTAAGTAGTGACATATAGACTGGGTTGATCTTGGGCTGGTAGCAAGCTTCTTTAATGTTAGCATTTGAACTTAATGACTGGGACATAGTGCTAATGTGTGTACAAGACCTGAATCTTGCAGTCGTTCATCCTTGGCAGTATAATTATTGCTTATTTTCACCAAAATCAAGCTAGTGGGTGTGCAAGTGCTACTGACCAGTGTTATATTAAGATCCTTGTCAAGCATCTCAAATTCGTTATGTGTTTCGAAAATTATTGAGTCTTCCTTTTGGAAGATGCACCCTCTCTCCTATGGCTCCTCCTGTCTCTATGCACCCGTGCATCGGTGCATGTCCTTGTGTGCGCATGCATTTGGACGGATTATATTTATTTATGCAGTCCTTATTACAGGTCTGAGATGCAGAGGCTTGTTGGATACCGCATCTCAGATGCCAGTATACTGAAGGTAGCTTCCTTAGCCCACAAATTGTCCTCCCTCCAGCACATGGAAAATGAGGAACGACCGGCGTCAATCATTACTAGTGGGTCCCAAGATAGCTCCTTCGAATTTGGCTCTGACTTGAATTTTAACACCCCTTCTCGATTCCTTGTCGATGTTCTGATAGAAGAAGATGATGATAAATTTCAAATGGGGCTATATGATGATCGGCCTATGTTGCAGAATTATTATGCAACTGATAAGAGGGGCTCTGTGAATCTTAGGTGGTTGAAAGAGGCTTGTGACAGGATAGCTGGAGGTGGAGGCTCGCAGTTGTCAGGTGACGACCTGGCAATGGCCTTGTCAAGGGTTCTAATTTTGAACAAACAAGGAGATGAGGTAAACCCATAAAATCACTTCTTAATTATGGCATGACTCTTTCCTTGAAGAAAAAAAAGAAAAAATTATTCCTATGACTCGATATCCTTGCAATGTGTCAAAATTGCAAAGTTTGTTGGACGTGTTATGGAGATGATGTATAGAAGGTTCCATGATATTGTAAAAAGACAGATTTGGTGGATAGCCGAGGGTAATTCTTACCTTGTTAACAAAATAACTGTAATTTAGTTTACAAGTTATAACAACTTGTACAAGCTTTTCTTTTGTAGATAGCAGGTGATTTGTTGGACTTGGTTGGTGATAGTGCTTTTGATATGGTGCAAGATATTTTGTCGGTAAGAACAGTAGAGCATGTCATTTACTATCTTATTTTGCTTAGTCATTTCCTTTTTTTTCAGAATCAATTTTACGTACTAATTTTATTTCTTTTTTATTTGTTTGGTAGCACCGAAAGGAACTTGTCAGTTTAATCCAGAATGGGTTACATATACTGAAATCTGAGAACACAACTTCCACTGGCCAATCTAAGATGCCGAGCTATGGTACCCAGGTAGACATTTGATTCTTGTGTATGTCCGAACTGTTATTGAGCTAGGATAGTATCCAATAAAATATCTGTTTGGTAGGTAACGATACAAACAGAATCCGCCAAACAAGTTGACAAGCTCAGAAGGAAAGAAGAGAAGCGCAACAAAAGGGGTGCAGAAAATGGTGCCACTGATGAGTTAGCTGTGGCTGATAGCTTTACCGCCCTACTCTTAGCAAGTGAGAGAAAACAACCATTTGATGATGTGATTGGAACTGGAGAGCGGAATTTACTTTCAATAACAGCACTTCCTAAAGGAACAAGTAGGTCAAACTATCCTGGCTACGAGGAGGTTAAGATACCTGCAACTCTAACCTCTGCAATGGGACCTAATGAGAAGCTGGTAACTTCTGCGAGTGCCTTTCATTTAAAAAAAGAGTCATCTTTTTTCTCCAAATTTACTTGCTTGTGCGTTTGACTCTTGGTTGCCGTTTTTGTATTATTAGATTGAGATAAAGGAGTTGGATGAGTTTGCACAAGCTGCTTTCCATGGTTACAAAACTCTCAACCGCATCCAAAGCCGCATTTATCATGCCACTTATAACACAAATGAGAATATCCTGGTACTAGACTACTCTCTTGCATTATTTGTATTTCATTTACTTTTGTGGAGCATGGATTTTTTTTTTGGCACTGATTGATTTGGTAAACAAAATTCCAGGTTTGTGCCCCTACTGGTGCTGGTAAAACTAACATCGCAATGATTGCAATTCTTCATGAGGTAATATGATTTAGAATTTGTTTGAAATGTAAAGAAATTGTTTTGCCCCTTGTTGTTTTATTCAAGACTTGTAGGCCACAATTATACTCTCGCACATGTTGCCTTTATCTCTAAAGCTAAGTTATTATGAGGAATACCTGAGCTGACAACATCATGGAATTTGCAGATTAAGCAACACTTTAGGGAAGGCATATTGCATAAAAATGAATTCAAGATAGTATATGTAGCTCCAATGAAGGTGCATTTTTTTTTATTCTTTTTCAATCTTCTATCTTGTTTGTTTTAAGAGAGGTATGAATTTTTGGCATTGTAATATTGTAAGATATGCTCATTCGTAGGCTTTAGCAGCAGAGGTGACAGCTACATTTGGCCGTCGTCTTGGACCGTTAAACCTCTTGGTGAGAGAACTCACCGGTGATATGCAACTATCGAGGAAAGAGCTGGAAGAAACCCAGATGATAGTCACAACTCCCGAGAAGTGGGATGTGATAACTCGCAAGAGCAGTGACATGTCTTTGTCGATGCTGGTCAAGCTTTTAATCATTGATGAAGTACACTTACTCAATGATGAGAGAGGCCCTGTAATTGAGGCACTTGTTGCCCGGACTCTTCGCCAAGTAAGCTCTCTTATGTATGTCGCTGCATGTGAGTCCTTTTCTCTCTTGTTCTTTTGGAACAAGAAATAATATAAACTAGGGCCTGATGTACACTGCAAAAGAATAATTTGGGGGAACAAACTTACTGGATAATAGAAGGTAGGATGTGCTATTGGATAAATGGAACCGATAAAAAAAGGCACACTGGCCATTTTGTAAATGCCTTTGCTATCTAGCAAAGTTGTTTCCTACTATGTAAGGAAATTTTTTCGATTGATTTTCCCACCACTGATGTGACCCTTAAATAGAGTTTGATTGTCAGGAATATATATATTTTCTTCGTATTGCGCATGTATAGTAAAAACATAATAGAAGTCACCTCATTTCCTCCTTTCTTCTGATGGAAACTTTTGTTAATGCAAAATGTATTGATCACCTCTTTGAAATATAGTTTTGCAAATTATTTTTTAAGTATTTTATTGCACCTCTTTTGCAGGTTGAATCAACCCAATCCATGATACGAATTGTTGGCCTGTCTGCTACCTTACCAAATTATCTAGATGTATGTATTTATTGTTAATTACCACCTTATTTCTTACTATGCTACTTTGGTCCTATTGTATTTTAACTTCTATTTAATATATTTAACAGGTTGCACAGTTTCTGAGGGTCAATCCAAGTACTGGCCTGTTCTTCTTCGACTCAAGTTACCGCCCAGTCCCTCTGGCACAGCAATACATTGGAATAAGTGAGAGGGACTATGCGAAAAGGCTTGATCTCTTCAACAGAGTATGCTATGACAAGGTGGTGGAATCAATTAAACAAGGCCATCAAGCCATGGTGTTTGTGCATTCTCGCAAGGACACAGGGAAAACTGCTAGAACATTAATTGATTTGGCCGCTAACGCTGAGCAGCTAGAGCTCTTCATGAACAATGATCATCCGAAGTTCTCTCTTATGAAGGTTGAATACTTACACATTTTATTTTACACTTTTGCATTTTTCTCTCAAGATTTTAATTTTTGTGCACAAATCCTGAGTCCTTTCAGTATCAGTCAGTAGTCAGGATACTCATCCAATTTCCGTTTGATCCACCATCCCAGGTTTATAATTGGTGGTATAACTAGATCTGAGCTTTGAGTTACAGTGTTCAGTAATTTTTGTTTAGCATGCAGTCAATATTGGGGATTAAAATTTTTACTTTAAGATACTATGTTATGGATATAGGCTATCAGTCATCATGAGTTGGAATTGTCATTGCTTCAGAGAAATCTCAGGCATTAGATATATAGGGAACTATTCTTAAAATGATAAGATTGTATTATCTTTAGTCTAAGTTTTGTTCCTACTTTTAGTATTGCCATGTCGCAGATCTTATGAGGAACAAACAATTGGGATTAAGAAGCAATTATTTGACATATATATCATGATAAAGTGTCATTTCAATTTTACAATGCCTTGCATGCAGGTTGTTTTGAGATTCTCTTTCAACTAATCATCTTTTCCAATTCTCAATGTTATTCACTCACAAATACCCAGAAACATATGCTAAAATATTAAAATGCTTTGCTAATCTCCAATATTGATCCAAAGACATAAGGAAGCAATTTATGCACCTTTAAGTTATGAGGTTACTTCACAACATACCCACCAAATAAGACCATGATTCTGACCATCGTGCCCCAGCAATTTGTGTTGATGATATGGACAATCATCAAGTTTTAAGCTTTTGCTCCACTTCTAAACCTAGTATTATTAATCGCATGTAAAATGCAAGAAGACCTGCTCGTCATATTTTTGCTATCTAGTCTAGAAGGGATTATGCACAACATGATTTAAATAAGGGGATCATTTTGGGAGCGGTTTTTGGTTTTTGTATATGTCAGAAAGGTCACCTTTGCGAAATTAGACCTGATTTCTGTTTTTAACTTCTCCCTGGAACTGATTCTCAAAGCTTTTTCTTGCTCTTTTTTTTTTAATTTTTTACCAGAAAGAAGTTTCAAGATCAAGAAATCGGGAGGTGGCGGAGTTCTTTGAGGCTGGGTTTGGAATTCACCATGCAGGCATGCTTCGTTCAGACAGAGGCTTGACAGAGCGTATGTTCTCTGATGGACTTTTGAAGGTCCTTGTGTGTACTGCTACACTGGCCTGGGGTGTGAATCTACCAGCACACACTGTTGTCATAAAGGGTACACAAATCTATGATCCCAAGGCTGGTGGATGGCGAGATTTGGGAATGCTTGATGTGATGCAGGTACAAATAGAATGTAAAAGTTGTTCAATTTCTTCTTCTGAAAATCGTTATGTATTGTGTTACCATGGGAGCTAATATCTATACTCTCCTCTGTCAATTTCTTCAAAATATTCTAAACCTCCCTTCCCTTTGTGGGGGAGAGAGACAGTATTAGGGGGTCCTGTAGGCCTCTTTTGAAGATGAAAAGAGGAACAACACAGTTGTAGAGAGGATTTTACTCTATTAGGAATGCGCTTCCTATCTTTGCTGGGGATTTTGTCTGATGTAAAAAAAAAATTATTCATTAATTTGAATTGTATCTAATTCTGATATCCTTTTCTGTAGATCTTTGGACGTGCTGGAAGGCCACAGTTTGACAAAAGTGGGGAGGGAATAATAATCACAACTCATGACAAGTTGGCATATTATCTAAGGTTGTTGACTAGTCAACTTCCTATTGAAAGCCAGTTTGTTGAAATGTTGAAAGATAATTTGAATGCTGAGGTGGCACTTGGGACTGTAACAAATATAAAGGAGGCATGTGCATGGCTTGGTTATACATATTTATTTATAAGGATGAAATCAAATCCCTTGGTCTATGGCATAGCTTGGGAGGAGGTCATAGCTGATCCTTCTCTAGGTGCTAAACAAAGATCTTTTATAGTTGATGCTGCACGAGCTCTAGACAAAGCAAAAATGATGCGGTATGATGAGAAAAGTGGCAACTTTTACTGTACTGAGCTCGGTCGAATTGCTAGTCACTATTACCTCAGGTACTCTAGCGTGGAGATGTATAATGAGATGCTCAGGCGGCACATGAGCGAAAGCGAGGTGATCACCATGGTGGCACACTCGTCAGAGTTTGAGAACATTGCTGTGAGGGAAGAGGAGCAGGATGAGCTCGAGAATTTGTTGAGATCGTCTTGTCCCATTGAGGTCAAAGGTGGCATGGTGGAGAAATACGGGAAAATTTCAATTCTCATTCAGGTTCTTCACTTTTCCAATATGTTATGTCAGCTTAATAGAGTTATAGCATATTTGTGTATATTAATAGAATATGCAACCATATTGTTTATTTGCTAGGTGTTTATCTCGAGGGGTTCAATCGACAGCTTCTCTCTAATCTCTGATGCATCCTACATAAGCGCAAACCTGGGTCGCATCATGCGTGCACTGTTTGAGGTTTGCTTGCGAAGGGGGTGGTGTGAGATGTCTTCATTGCTCTTGGACTACTGCAAGGCCGTAGACCGGCGGATATGGCCCCACCAGCATCCTCTCAGGCAGTTTGACCAGGATCTCTCACCTCAGGTCTGTTTTAGTGTAAATATGTTTCTTTTAAAGAGAAACTCTTCCTCAGCACCTGGGTTAGGTAGATTAAAGAAGTGAACCTTGTGATATGAAAACCATGTTACTATAAATTACAGCTATACCCCAACAGTTTTGATATGTTACTGAGAGTGCAATTTGAAAGTCTGCACAATTATGATAATACCGCAATGGTTTTATTATTATTAATTTTTATGGTCTGTCCACATGCCCCCTGAAACCTTAACAATATATACATATATATGAAATCAGATAATAAGAAAGATTGAAGAGAGAGGAGCTGATCTTGACCGGCTGCATGACATGGAGGAGAAAGATATTGGTGCCTTGGTTCGTTATAGTCCTGGAGGAAAATTGATCAAACAGTACCTTAGTTACTTCCCTTATGTCAACCTATCTTGTTCTGTCAGCCCCATCACTCGCACTGTGCTTAAGGTTGCAGTTCTTCATCTGATTTGTATTTGAGAGGGTACTAGTTTTAGTTAATTTTTAATTTTTAATTTTTTTAGTTATATCTGATATGTGAGCATCAATTGAAATCTCCCCGAAGCATTCAATAAACAAAAGGTAAAGATGGCAATTCACAAAACTCAAGCAAGCACTATTGTAATCAGTTTTTCGGTGTTGCAGTTAAATAATTCAAGATTGTCTAATATCTTTACAATACTCAATCTTTCTTGTTTCCTTCTCATAAAATAAAGTTTAATTTTTACAAGTCTTCAACTCATAAGATCAGCTTTTTACAGTGGTTAAATTAGCATTTGCTTTTATAATTTTTTCGTTTGTAGGTGGATTTACATATGACTCCGGAATTTGTATGGAAGGACCGCCACCATGGTACCTCCCTACGATGGTGGATACTTGTTGAAGATTCCGAAAACGATCATATTTACCACAATGAACTGTTCACCTTAACAAAGAAGATGGCAAATGGGGTGCCACAGAAGATCTCTTTCACCGTGCCTATATTTGAGCCACATCCACCTCAGTATTACATACGTGCTATTTCAGATTCTTGGCTACAGGCTGAGTCACTCTTTACTGTCTCCTTTAACAATCTGACCTTGCCAGAGGTGATCATTACTTTTTTTAGTTTTTGTGATGATTTTTAGTAACTTATTAAGTAGTGACTTGTGTAGTTCTAGTGTATATAATTTGTTTTATATGATTTCAGACTCAAATATCACATACTGAGCTCTTGGACTTGAAGCCTCTTCCTTTAAGTGCCCTTGGCAATGAGACCTATGAATCTTTGTACAGATTCTCCCATTTCAATCCTATCCAGACTCAGGTTTGTCAGCAGTAGTTACTTCTTGTTAGTAATATTTTTTTTGCATTCGAAAAAATTTTCGTTGGCTTTTGGGACGATATTGATGTTCTCTCTCTCTCTTCCCCATTATAAGGATGCACGACTTAATTATAACTTTAGAAGGCACGTCAGGAATTTATAGATAAGTTAATTTCCCTTTTTCTCTTGTAAATTAATGTCAGGCTTTTCATGTTCTGTACCACACGGATACCAATGTCCTACTTGGAGCTCCTACAGGAAGTGGTAAAACCATATCTGCTGAGCTGGCAATGCTTCATCTTTTCAGAACACAACCTGACATGAAGGTGGTGTACATTGCTCCTTTGAAAGCCATTGTTCGGGAAAGAATGAACGACTGGAGACAACGGCTTGTGTCTCAACTGGGGAAGAAGATGGTTGAGATGACAGGCGACTTCACTCCTGACATGATGGCACTATTGTCAGCAGACATCATAATATCTACACCTGAAAAATGGGATGGTATTAGCCGGAATTGGCACAGCCGAAGCTATGTCATGAAAGTCGGGCTTATGATCCTTGATGAGATTCACCTTTTGGGTGCTGATCGTGGTCCTATTCTTGAGGTAACCCTTTAATATTAGGAATTTTTATATATGCATGTATATTCTGAAAATCACTTCTTCCGTAAGTGCCCTTCATGTCAAATTGGTTTGTCGAGTACAGCTACCTGTTGTGCACCAATCAGTAAATGTGCTGAGAGCACATTGTGCATTGGTCGTTGTGCAAAACTGCAGATTAATAATAACATTTTGCTTGATCTACTTCGGTAGGGATGTTTAAGACTGCTTATGCAAAAATCATTATAAAAAAATGTCAGACAACTAACAAACTCAGTTCCTCATTTGGTGTGAATTTTATTATTAACATTACAGGTGATTGTGTCTAGAATGAGATATATTTCTTCACAAACAGAACGAGCGATACGTTTTGTGGGGCTTTCAACAGCTTTAGCCAATGCGCGGGACTTAGCAGATTGGCTGGGTGTTGAAGAGCAAGGTCTATTTAATTTCAAGCCCAGTGTGAGGCCTGTGCCTCTTGAAGTCCACATTCAGGTATGTAACAAAATGGTTTTATTCGATTTGGAAATCAATGCATGTTTTTTAATTTTTGTGTGTGTGAATATAGGGATATCCTGGAAAATTCTACTGCCCCAGAATGAATAGCATGAATAAACCAGCATATGCAGCAATATGTACCCACTCCCCTGCAAAACCAGTTCTTATTTTTGTCTCATCGCGCCGACAGACTAGGCTTACTGCACTTGATCTTATACAGGTTTTATTTTGAATCTGATCTTTCTTTGAATACCTAGGTGAATCTAATATGTATAATCTTAAGCTTTCTTTTATCCTCAATTGTACTCATTAAAAACCAATCAACCAAAATTGGACCAATTGGTAATAAATTGGGTATTGGCTCCACACCAGGTGCATACTGAATTGTTTTCCATGATCTTTATTTTGGTGGTAGTACGCGTCAAAGAATAACCAGAGGCTCTTCACATCCACATTTGGAAAAGAAAAGTTACATACTGTTTTACTTTACAAAAGAAATTGACATACCCATGAAAAACCCACCAAAATTTGGCCTATTGGTACCAAAGTGGTTATTGGTTCAATACCAGGTGTGTATTGGATTATCTCGATCTTCATTTTGGTGGTTGTGCATGTCAATATAATCCGGGGCATTAACGTCCTACTTGAAAAGCAAAGAATCACATATTGTTATACTATACAAAATACTTTTGTATCTTTTCAATTATGTGTCTCTATTTTGTTTTGTAGCTCGCAGCCTCAGATGAAAAACCAAGGCAATTTTTGAACATAGCTGAGAACACTCTTGACATGGTTCTTTCTCAAGTGAAAGATAGTAATTTAAGGCACACCCTTCAATTTGGGATTGGGCTCCATCATGCAGGGTTGAATGATAAAGATAGGTCGTTGGTTGAAGAACTCTTTGCAAACAACAAGATCCAGGTTCTATGTTATTAAATTTTCCACTAGGCATGTATCTTACATTATGATACCACAATATTTACCGTTCTTCACTACTGTATATACCACAGATACTAGTATGCACAAGCACGTTGGCATGGGGTGTGAACCTTCCTGCTCATCTGGTGATTATTAAGGTGAAAAGAACCACCAAACTGTTATTATCGAGCCATTCAACCTGTGCTAAAAATAACATAAGAGTAATTTCTTAAATTTAATAATGTTTTCAGGGAACTGAGTTCTTTGATGGGAAGACGAAGAGATATGTAGATTTTCCTATTACAGATATTTTGCAAATGATGGGGCGTGCGGGTCGTCCACAATTCGACCAGCATGGTAAAGCTGTTATTCTTGTACATGAACCGAAAAAGAGCTTCTATAAGAAGGTTGGTACATATTTATTGATAAACTCTAACAATGAACTAGAAAATTTTATTGATTTATTTGCCCTTCTATATTTTTAATTACAGTTCCTTTATGAACCCTTCCCGGTTGAGAGTAGTCTGAGGGAGTGCTTGCAAGATCACATAAATGCAGAGATAGTTTCTGGTACTATTAGCCATAAGGAAGATGCTGTCCATTATCTCACTTGGACCTATTTGTTTCGTCGCCTGGTATGAATTTTATGATTATTCTCCCTCATGATTAGTATTGTGCAATGCTCTGAATGGATTTATAAATATAATGTTGGTAGTTACTGATAAATAATTTGTTTTTCAACAGGTTGCAAATCCATCTTATTATGATTTAGAAAATACTGAAGCTCACTCTGTGAACTTGTACCTCTCAAGGTACCTCACTTGCACCATGGACTCTAAAGAAAAAGCATCACACTTTTATGTAGATGTAGTTTATATATTTGCTAAGAAAAACATTTATCACAACAATTAGATTAGTAGAAACTACATTTGAAGACCTAGAAGACAGTGGATGCATAAAAGTGGAAGAGAATTTAGTGAAGTCTTTGATGCTTGGTTCAATTGCGTCACAGTACTATCTTAGTTACCGAACTGTGTCTATGTTTGGCTCAAAAATCGGCTCAAATACATCCCTTGAAGTAAGTACATAAGCCCAATTTTAAAAAAATACGCATTTCTGCTCTATTTTGGCAACTTTTTCAATTAAAGTCATGAATGCTGTAGGTTTTCTTGGATATCCTTTCTTTTGCCTCAGAATATGATGAGCTACCTGTTCGGCACAATGAGGTGAATTCTGCATTCATATCTTAGTTTTTATTTAGATAGTTCCTTTATTCCACTATAACATTGTTTCTTTTACTGTTATTTTTAAATCTTGATGCTCTCAATATCTAACTGCTGATAAATGTAATCTCAGGAAAATTACAACAAAAATTTATCTGGAAAGGTGCCATTGAAGGTTGATGAGCACCACCTAGATGACCCCCATGTTAAAGCAAATTTGCTCTTTCAGGTACCTATGATTAGTTATTATCGTCGTCGTCATCATTGTCACTATCATTATTATTATTATCATATCAATTAGAGGAGGGTTCAAATGCCTCCATTTTTTGTGCCTCCACCATGCCTCCATTTTTTAAAACTTTAATAACTCAAAATTTAAAACTTAAAAGTCAAATTAAAACCATTGGATATGATCTACACCATTTTATCTATGTGCTCATAAAAAATTATCACATTTTGATTTTGTTTTTATGTGAATCAATAAGTTGAAAAATCAACGTCTAGAAATTATCCACATTAGTACGTTTTTTACAAGCTCTTGATGACAACCAAAACAAAACTGAAATGTCATAATTTTTTACACGTGTATAGATAAAATGATGTAGATCATATCCAACGGTTTTATTTTGACTTTTAAGTTTTAAATTTTTTTTTTTTGAAAATTTGACAGTGGCTGTCAAATGCATTAAAGAATAAATTACATCCAACTACAGAATTCATACTGTTATTCTACTTGGCCCTCTACAAATCCCTCTTAACAAAATTTGACCCACATCTCAAACTCATGTATTATTTTCTCTACTAGAATTCTTGGGAGCATTCTTCTGTCATTGAACACAATCTGATTTCTGTGTTTCCACAGCAACCAGCACACCGCACTAAGTATTATCTGTCTTTTTTCCTTTGAAAATTGATTGCCCCGTAACTGTAGCGAGCTGAGCCAGATATCCTGAACCGTTCGGCCATGCGCTAAGATTCTGACGCCCAGTCTTTGTTGCACCCCACGCCAAACCTGAATTGCATAATTGCATTGGAACATTAAGTGTTTAGCTGTTTCAATGGTAGGTGAGCTGCACACCACACAATTTGTTGCACCCCCGATATTCCTTCTGAATAATACATCTTGAGTTAGTATTTTCTTCCTCAATAAGAGGAAAACAAATACCTTGACAGTAGTTGGAATTTTATAGCTCCATAATGCCGTATCCCTTGGATTAATTTTACCAACTCCCATGAGCATTTGGTAATTGGACTTGGCCGTGTAGACACCCGTACTTTCCCATTTCCACCGTATGCAATCCTGTCCCCCTGTGAGCGTTACAGAACTCACTTGTTGGGCTACATGTGGTGCCAACTGTTGCACGATCGGTATAGCATCCTTAAGGGAGATACGTGACCGTATCGGCAGCGGTCGTCTTGTGAGGCATAGTGGTGCATCATCCCAAGCATCGTACCAGAAGGAGATTCTGGTGGCATCAGCTATTTCCCACTTCGTGCTTTGTCTAAACAGTGGCAGCAGCTTATGCAGCTGCTTCCAGAAAAAAGAACCATTAACCGCCCAGTATGCCGGGCCGTCTCGGTTGGTTCCTATCCTTTTGATGTCCGTGATAACCTTTGTCCATAGAGAGTCCGGGTTTGTGTACGCTCTCCACCACCACCGTAGTACCAAGGCTCTGTTATGAATCTGCAAAGTTTTGAGTTATTATTTTGAGTTATTAAAGTTTTAAAAAATGGAGGCATGGTGGAGGCATGAAAAATGGAGGCATTTGAACCCTCCTCTATCAATTATAATATTATTGTTTATTATGATTGTGTTGTTGTTGTTGTTGTTGTTGTTGTTATTGTACAAGTATCATTATCATTACATTATTATTATTGTCATAATAATCATCGTCGTCATATTAATATCATTTTTATTTGGGGGTGGTGTGGGGTTCTAGTTTAGTTAGGCAATGCTTATACTGAAGTATGTGTTCCATTTTTTTTTGTTAGGCACACTTCTCTAGGGCTGAACTACCGATCACAGACTATGTGACAGACTTGAAATCTGTTTTGGATCAAAGTATTCGAATTATACAAGCTATGATTGACATATGTGCCAACAGTGGGTGGCTCATGAGCACTTTGACTTGTATGCGTCTCTTACAAATGATTATGCAGGTACACAACTCTTCTTTGTTTTTCTTTTTACAAATGATTATGCTCACCAAAATCTTTTGATAGCGAAATGTAGTTATTTATATGAGACTATATTTTGTGTTAAGATATATAGTTTTATTTCAGTGGCAAATAAGATATAATGAATTATGTGATGATAATGAAATAACAATAGTAATTAAGTATAATTATTTTTATACAGACTGTTGTATTGTCAGTATGTATGCTTTCATTTTGATTTTGGTTAATTTGTTGGTAATATTTGCAGAACTGTAACAGTTGATTTTTTCCCTTTTTATATGCTGAATTTTGCTTTTGGGAATATATAGATCAGTTATATGTGTTAATTTTTTTATATATATATTTTCCAGGGAATCTGGTTTGAGAGAGATTCACCCCTTTGGATGTTACCGTCTATGAATAGCGATCTCCTATCTCAGCTAAATAAATCTGGAATTTTTACAGTACCAGAGTTGTTTAATCAATCATATGAAAATTTACAACGGCTGCTTAGGCCCCACCATTCTTCTGACTTGTATAAAGTACGTACTCTATTACACTAATATCCATTTCCAATACTTGGGTGCTTGATAATCACTTTTCTTCTCAATTTTGCCCTTATTGAAGTTTTATTTGGTTTGTAGGAACTACAATACTTCCCGCAAATACAAGTTAAGCTGTTCCTTCAGAAGAGAGAAACTGGAGAGTCAAAGTCTACAATTCTGAAAATTAAATTGGAAAATACAAATATCAGGAGGTCTGGATCAAGATCATTTTCCCCAAGATACCCCAAGGTGAGATCTTTCTTCAGTAATTCTGATGAAATTAAATTAAATTTTGCATTTGGAATATAAACAGCTCCTGGAAATTCCTAAACATTGCCGTCAAATCATTTTTAAGTACCATTTAACTCTATTTATAGTATATTAATCTGCTATTAACTTTGATCTGCTAGAGCTTCTTGGTTCAATATATATTTTGTAGCCTTGTTGACTCAACACACACTATTCGACTGTTGCTTTTTTATTTTTTCATTTGTCATTCTTGGACCTCTTTAAACACTCACATGCCTTCAATCATGGCAATTTCCTTCTTGGGATTTATTTTGCCTGCATCTGTAATTACGTGAGAAGATATAATAAGAAGGGTAAATTTATTGGACAAAATTTTGGGAACTGAACTTCAATTTGTTCCTTGACCCCCCCCCCCCCCCCCCTCCTCCAAAGACTATTGGAATGCTGACATCGCCGTCCATGTCAGAAAAACAAATGTTCTAGTAAAATGGAAGTATCTCCTAAGGTTCTCCAATGTGAGCAAAAAAATGGTCTGCATCAGCAAGAATGATGAAGCATGTATTTCTAGATGCAGGGATTACTAATTGACATAGTGATATCTATAGGGAGACAATGCAAGTTTAGCAAAGGACGAACAAAAAATTGAGGGCCAATTGGTGCCGAGTTAAAGAATATTTTCTAGTTTACATTCTGTGTTTGTTTGGTTCTTTTGAGTTTTCAGGTAAAAGATGAAGCTTGGTGGTTGGTCTTGGGTAATGTTACGAATTCAGAATTATATGCTCTGAAAAGGATAAGTTTCACTAGCCGCTTAGTTACTCAAATGGAATTACCAAAAACTCCTTTTGACCTTCAGGTTAGGATACCTCTCTTTCATGGTGTTATCATTTTTCTAGTTTTTGAAATGAGATGGGCTAATGTAACATCGCTTCCATATTTTGTGATTTCAAGGACCAAACAGCTGATCCGAATCGCTTAACATTATCTCCATATTAAAATGTGCTTGGAGACTACATTTTACATTTTTTGGAAATTTTGTACTATTTTTTTAGATAAAGTACAAAACCGCTGTTTTTTTATGGTCCAGAATTTTCCGAAAAACAAAGATTTTGTACCTCTTTAAATTTTTTCCATAAAATGTAAAATTTGGTCTCCAAGCACATTTTAATAGGGAGATCATGTTAAGTGGTTCGGATTAGCTGTTTGGACCTTGAAATCACAAAATATAGGGGAGGATTACTGTTAATTGTTTTTTTTTTTTGGATATTACTATAGATTTTTAATTATCAGAAATTTCTCCTGTTACAAAAAAAGACTAATTACTGCCAATTAGTAACCTGAATACTTAACAAGCCAAGAAGACAGATAAACAACTGAAAAAGAAATGGCCTAATTGATGTTCTGATTCTCCCTTTATTTATTTTTTGCTTCAGGAAACAAAACTGATACTAGTGTCAGATTGTTACCTAGGATTTGAGCAGGAGCATTCCCTCCCGAAATTCAACTGATATTGTTTGTTCGCCTTTTTAAAACCTATTTGAAGAAATGCAACAATAGCTACTGTTGTAGAATTTCAATTTTGGTGGCACGAGATTGAGAACGGATGACTATGATCTTTGGTTGATGAGGGCAAAATGGTAATTTGTACAAATCAACAGAGATTGACACCAGCACCAAACTGGCAGTAACAATTGTATTAAAATAAAAAAGTGTGTACAACACGTCTGACTAATTTGTAATTACAATATCTCTATATAGCACATGAGACAGTTAAGTTAACACAAGTTACATAACACGGAATAATGCTGCAAAATTCCTCGTCAGGCATGATGCTTCTCAAGGATGCACCTAGAGGACAGTATAGCAGTATACCATTGTTGTATTTGAAGGCTTGTGAGTTGTGTCACATCCTTGCTATGTTGGGAGAATAGTCTTCTATTCTTCTCTTGCCATAATGCCGGCCATCCTGCCGACCACAATTCTCAACAGTCGTGTCCCATAGCAATTTAGTATTTCAAATCTTAATAAATAACATCATGAAATTCTGATCTATACAAAAGCAAGTACTCAGCTTTGTTTCGCACCAGTACACGAAGAAGTGTACATTCCGCTATTGCTTTCAGATTTCTGGTAATTTCTGCTAGTTTTTGTGAAGGTAATTGTGTTGCGCTAATTCTAACTTTGATGATTTTGTAATTCCAACTTTGATTTTGGTGATCGGATGTGTTCGCAGTTTGATGTTTTGGACGTTTAGAAGGTTTGTGATTTGTATGATATTGTTCGGTCACATTTGATATTAAGAAATCCGAATTTTTTTTTATCAATATCCAAAAAAATAATCAAATTTTACATTCTACACATGTTTTCAACAAAATTCCAAAACTAACCAATTCGCTGAATAATTTGGCAGAAATTTAGAGAATTTTTGCCAAATTATTCAGCGGATTTCTATTTCCGTTGGATTATTCAGTGGAATTAGGATTTTTTTTTATTTTTTATTTTAATTAAATAGAAGATGTTCTGATTTTTTCTATTTTTTCTATTGAAAATTAGAAATATTTTTATATTTCTTGAAAAATAGATGGAATACTATATAATTGAATTTACTAGAAAGACTGCGACAAATAATCTGGATCAATATTTTTTTAGGTATAATTTTTTGCGGTTGTAAAAAAAAATATTTCTTGGTGTGTTACTGGAAAATAATAAAAATTGTTTTTGAGTTATTGATCTCGGTTCAAAAATCACTTCTGGGTAAATAAAAAAAATATCCTGGTTCTTCTAGTAAATTTAAATTCTAAGGTACTCCATCTATTTCTCTAGAAGTGATTTTAGGAAATATTAAAATATTAAAAATATAAAATCACTTCTAGAGAAATAGATGGAGTACTTAGAATTTGAATTTACTAGAAGAATCACGATATTTTCTTTATTTATCCAAAAATAATTTTTGAACTGGGATCAATAACTCAGATCCAAAATATTTTTTATTTTTTTCTAGTAACAAACCAAGAAATTTTTTAATTTTTTTTACAGCCACAAAAAATCTTGCCTGAAAAATATTGATTCGGATAATTTTCGTAGTCTTTCTAGTAAATTTAATCTATAATATTTCATCTATTTTTCAAGAAATATGAAAATATTTCTAATATTTCAATAGATAAAATAAAAAAATCAGAACATCTTCTATTTAATTAAAATAGAAAACCAGAAAATCCTATTTTCGCGAAATAATTCAACGGAAATAGGACATCTGTCAAATAATTCAGCGGAAAACATGTGTAGATTGTAAAATTTGATTATTTTTTTGGATATTAATAAAAATATCGGTTAAGAAATTTGATGACGCAACGAGTTTTGTGAATTGAAAATTGTTGATGATAATATTAGAGAGATTGAATGATAAGGGTTGGAAAGAAATAAATGAAATGGCTCTCTTATGATTAAGTAATTGGAGTTTTGAAGAAGTTGTCATATTTTCAAAAGGTGAATAGCAATTCGCATGAAATTGGCGAAAACGTCAAAATTAAAGATTCAGGCTTAAGTCTTCATGCTACTAGGTGCATGAATCCATTCCATTTCCATTGATCTTTCTTCAACCCTGGCGAAATAAGGTGCATGAATCCATTCCATTGATCTTTCTTAACATCAGTAAGAACGGTAATGATTGAGAAATCTTTCCAGAGCTATGTCGAGAGGATGTGAGTTCAAGCACTTGACCACCATCTAATGTATCTCAATCATTTGTTGCTATTGAGATTCATTTTCTTTCCGTTTATTAAATCAGGATCGAGGTTTGTACCATCAACACAATTGGTACGGAATTTAAATCATTGAGATTCATATTCTTTTTTAAATCAGGATCAGATGACTTTTGGCTGTCCAATAGGACAATAGGGAATACGGATGCATGTGCCTGATGGGATATGACGTGGGCGGCTGGTGTGTGGGCACTGTGGAAGGAGAGGAATAGACGAACATTTGCGGGAGATCAAAAGAGTGCTTCCCGGTTGAAGGATGACACCAAAATACAGATACAACAATGGATCGCGGTCATCTGATCGAGAGCGGGGACCGGAGCTCAACTGTGACTCCCGGTTTTCTATATTTATTGGTATTTTGTATACGTTGTGATTGTTAGATTAAGGCACCTTATTTATTATTTCTTTCCTTTTTTCGGCCGGTGGGGGTGTAAATAACTGTGTACTTTCATTTCTTTTTTAATGAAATAGTCGGTAAGCGGTTTGCTAACTGACCTTCAAAAAAAAATTCTCGACATCCACATCGGCCAACGACTAGAATTTGTGGTTGTGGTAAAACTCAGAGAATTTACCAGTTATTAGACTCAAGTGAAGATTGGGACCAATTACCAGGTTTCGAAAAAAAAAACAATGACAGTTAGTCAGTCATGACGTACGAGTGAACAAGGTCCAAACAATTAGTCAGTCATAAACCCTAAACCCTAAACTCTAAACCCTAAACACGGGACTCAAGCCAGGAGATGTAACTCAAACAATTGAGGAAGACAATACAAATCGCGCTATAGTACCGGTACTGGTGTGTGAACAAGGTCCAAACAATGATGAAGACATGGAGGAACAGATTCAATTCCCTATTACAGATGATGAGTGGGGCTCCGAGGAGGAGCTGTTGGAGTAGAATTACTCCAAGTTTTTACAAGTTGTTGTCTCTGTGTTGTTTATCTCTTTTAAATGAATAGACTCAAAAAAATCAAATGTCTGTCATGGAATACTAGAGGTCTAGGAAACCATGAAAAATGCAATGTTGTTAGAGATTTAATTAGATATTCGAGATGTGATGTTTGTTGTTTACAAGAAACAAAATGAAATTCTTTTGATTTTTCTCATGTTGTTAGAGTTCTTCCATCCTTTTTTGATAAAAATTGTGTTACTATAAATGCGACTAATTCCTCAGGGGGCATGCTTATCTCTTGGAAGAGGAATTACTCTCTTTTGAACAGTTGGGTCACTCCGCACACATGTTCGGCCTTGCTGGTACAAATCACAACTGGGGTCTGTTTCCTAGTCACCAACGTGTATGGACCATCGGTTGACAGTAAAAAGATGGAATTTTTAAGTGAACTCGAGAACTTGAAGCGGTTTTTCAACTCCCCTTGGATGTTAATGGGCGACTCAATGTGGTGAGATGGATGATAGACCGATCCGGTGGCAATAGAGGTTTTCGACTGATAGATAGATTTAATAAGGTGATTGACTGCCTACAAATCCTAGAAGTCCCCCTAAAAAACAGGGAGTATACATGGTCCAGCAAACGGCCAAACCTGGTATTCTCAAAATTGGATAGACTATTTCTAAGCACTGAATGGTCTATGAATCTTCCATCTATCACTCTGCAAGCCTTAGAAAGGACGGTATCATATCATGTTTCATTATTGCTCATATGCAAACAGTTGCAAACTGTTCCTAAACCGTACAGGTTAGAGAAAGGTTGGTTCCAATACCCAAAACTTAGAGAAGTGGTTCAACAGTGTTGGCAAGATGAGACACGAGAAGACTTCTAAGGCTGATGTGCTAAGATGCACAAGATCATGCAAAATTGGCACACAGAAAAATTTGGGAAGTCGAATGAGCAACTAGTTTTTTTGAAAAAAGGCAATCTTATTTTTTGATCGCATAGAGGAGAAGAGACCTTTAGATCCAAGAGAATTTCAGTTAAGAATAAAACTGAGAGAAAGGAGAAGTTGAACATGCCGTCAAGTTGGACCATCTTGCCCTCTCTTTTACTGAAGGAGAAGTTGAACATGCCGTCAAGTGTCTCGCATCCGACAAAGCATGTGGTCCTGATGGACTCCCAAACAAATTCATAAAGGAATATTGGCAGCTAATCAAGGGCAACATCATGCTCATCATTGACAAGTTTTGGGCTAATCAGCTTAACCTAGCAGAGATTAATAGAGCAAATCTGATCCTCATCCCAAAAAAGACTCCACAGCCACAACACAGGACTATAGGCCCATAAGCATAATAAACCTTTTCCCTAAGCTAATCTCCAAACTCATGGCGAACATACTTGCTAAAATCCTACTCGACATGATCTCGATTCACCAAACCACATTATGAAAGAAAGACACATAGCATAAAATTTTCTCTCAACTAGAGAAATTCTGCAATATCTGTCATCAAAGGGGCATAAAGCTATTTTGGCAAAAATAGACTTTTCTAAAGCATTTGACTCAATCAGTTGGGTCTTTTTGCTTAATGTCCTACAAAGAAGGGGTTTTCCGCAGAGATGGTTAGATTGGATTAAGACCCTGTTGTCAACAAGCTCTTCGAGAATCATCATGAATGGGATACACACTGATTATTTCACCCACAAAAGGAGTCTCCGTCAAGGAGATCCTTTATCCCCACTCCTCTTTATAATTGTTGTAGATGTCCTACAAAAAATGGTTAGTAATCTCAATGAAATATCCTCGATTCAATTGGCTCTTGATTGAGACAATCAATCTCGGCACTTTAGTATGCAGATGACACAGCGTTCATACTAAGTGCTGAGATAGAAACAGTGGTACAATTCAAGCTACTGCTCAGACTTTTTTCAAAAATGTCGGGTTTCAGGGTTAATTTTGCAAAAAGTGCCATAGTCCCCTTCAATTTGCAACAGGGCCAGGTATTGTTAATTCAAGCAATCACTGGTTGTAAATCCACTCAGCTATCGATAGTGTATCTTGGTATGCCTCTGACGATTAAAAAGCCAGATAGACAATCGTATTGGTCTCTAATTGAAAAGATGCAGAACAAATTGCAAGGGTGGCAGGGGAAATTGTTGACTAGAGGAGGCAGATTGCAGTTAATGAATTCGGTCCTCTCATCAAATCTAATTTATTTTATGAGTTGTTTTAAGCTCTCGGCTTGGGTAATAGCCAAAGTTGACAAAATCAGAAGAGATTTCTTGTGGGGTAAAGGAGCATATAACACCAAGGGTATTTCTCTATTAAATTTGGGAAACTTGTCGTTTTTCTAAGAAGAATGAAGGCCTAGGGATATCTGATATAGAGGTCTAGAATATTTCCCTTTTAATCAGATGGTGGTGGCGATTATACCATGTCGAGGAAGAGTTGTGGGCACAGACAATGAATGCATTGAATTCAAGGAAAACCTAAGGTGTGGAGATTGGATGGTTCATTTTTCTGGAAAATATTGTGCAAACTGCAACCTATTTTTCATTTCAGCATCAATTGACAAGTAGGTGATGGCAAGACAATAGCCTTCTAGTACGATCCATGGGATGGTAAGGCGATCATCAACTACCTTGATACCAACATACCTCCTCTACCTTTCATGTCGCTGAGAGAAGCCCTCCTGTTACTGCAATTAGTTGCCCCCCAATTCCAAATGCTGTTATCAGATCAGAAAGACCAAATAATTTGGAAATGGTCCAGTAACGGGCTTTATTCATCCAAATCCATTTACAAAATTCTGACAAAAGGGGGTAAAACAGATTGGAGTTTTCCAGAAGTATGGAAGGCCAAAGTACCACCGTCAATTCGGACTTTGGTTTTCTGATACTCGAAAACAAAATTCTGACAAGAGAGGTGCTCAAACGGAGAAACATTAACTGCGATATACACTATGTCATGTGTAATTCGCACAGTACAAGACGATTACACACCTTCTTTTTACTTGCCACTATGCCAATTCAGTGTGGAGTTGCATCCATAATTCCATTCAGAAAAGGCTACTGGTACGAAACCTAATACCAACAATGAATACCGGGATCTGGGAATCATCTTGGCAGGAGGTAAGCAGACTTGGGTCAATGCAAAGAAAAGAATGGGTAAACAGAATACTCTGTGGATGTTGGTTGTTGTGGCGACAATGCAACGAGGTGGTTTTTAGGGCGAAGTGGATGAGTCCAGAAGTGCTGGGAAGGAAAATAATACAAGAAGAGGCGTTGTGGTTTAAATTTTGTTGAACTAGTCTGGAACAGAGACTAAATAATTTTATTTTCTATTTTGTACCCTTGACAGCCTCTGTCAAGAATTAAAAAAAAAAAAAAAAAGTAGAGTACCCATCCATCTTGGTCCCTTGTCAAATTTAAGATGGTCCCAAGGGCATGGGCAGTACCAATACATAAAATTGACAAAACCAACCAAGTATAATAATATCACTTTCTATTGTGCACCGCAAGTTAAAACAAATTATATGGATCAAAACCAAAAGAGTAAGGAGTCGTCAATTTTGTACGGTGCGCCACGATTAAGCATCATGGTTCACTTGTTCAGACCTCGGTCAATTTATAGTGCACTGAAGACATGTGCGGTCGGGTTTGGATCATGTCAGACGAGGTGACCTGTAAATTAAAGCTGTGACTAAACTTTTTTTTTGCATTAAAGTTGTGACTGAACTGGTTTAAATTCTCGTAGTCACACCACACCAGTGAATTCCCTCACGTGTGGAGATCGTCAAAGAAGTAGTTGTGCAGCAGATTCAAAATGTGTTTATCACCGGAAAACCACCGAAAGAATGGATGTCCAGCAATATATGTCTAATCCCAAAAGTCGATGAGCCAAACCGCCCAAAAGACTTCCGGCCAATCACGGTTGGGAATGTGATGTATAGACTGTTCATGAAATTGCTAGCAACAAGGTTACAGAAACATATGGGGAGCATAATCTCAAACTACCAGACGACATTTTTGAAAGGGAGATGTATATCAGATAATGCTATCTTAGTAAGAGAAATATTGCACTCATTTGGGAGCCTTGAATACAAAGAAGAAGGTTTCCTGTTAAAAGCTGATGTTGCGAAAGCGTTCGATACCGTTCGATGGTCATTTATTTGGGAGGCGATGCAGATGGTAAACATGCCGCCTGGATTGATAACTTTGGTCCGCGAGTGCATGCAAATGGGTAGAGTGACGGTATTGATAAATGGGAATGGAGATGGTTTCATCACGCCAAATCGGGGACTAAGACAGGGATGTCCCTTGTCTCCATACCTTTTCATATTGGTCATGGAGTGTCTCACTAAAAGATTGCAAAAGGCGACAGAGTTGGGGGAAATTTCAGGTGTCAAGTTGTCACAGACGGCACCAATTCTAACACATGCTATTTATGCAGATGATCTCGTAGTGATGGGCTTGGCGAACAAGGAGGAGGCCGGGGCTTTTAAAAATATCTTCGAGGAGTTTGCTACTTATTCTGGTCTGGCGATAAACCCGGAGAAATCCACGGTTTGGTTTAGTAAGAGGTGTACTGCCACAAGAAAACAAGAAATCTTAGATGTTTTGCAAGCAAGGGTGGCCGAAGAAAAAGAAAGATATCTTGGAGTGGTGCTAGCGCAAGGAAGGACCCAACAAAAACACACGGGGGAATTATTGAACAAGAAATTTCAAACCAAGTTAGCAGGTTGGAAGGTTAATCTGCTATCTCATGCGGGTAGGACAGTACTCATTAAATCCGTCTTATGTTCAGTACCGGTATATTACATGGCAGTAGAGAAATTATCCAACAAGACTGTAGAGGAGTTAGAGGGAATCATGAGGAGATTTTTGTGGGGAAAAATTGGTAGAGAGCGCTATATGGCAATGATAGCTTGGCAAAAGATTTGCCAGAAAGAAGAGGATGGAGGGTTGGGTGTAAAGGATTTGAAGGTGTTTAACAGAGCATTGCTGCAGAAACTTGTATGGCAAGTCGTGTCAGAACAAGACCGGGTCTGGGTCAATATAGTAAAGGCGAAGTATTTTCCTCATGAATCCTTTTGGGAAGCCGGTACAAGGAGAGGTACCAGTAATCTGTGGAAAGCATTGCAAGAAAACAAGAGTGAAATGGCGGCTAATACAATTTGGCAAATTGGGGACGGCTCACATATTGAGGCACAAGGGCAACCGTGGTACGGGGAGTGGAATGGGGGAGACACAAACAGAATAAATAGGGCTAATTTGAAGGTACCAATCTTTATGATCATCATACCAAGCAATGGAAAGAACAGTTGATAGTTGATGTCTTGGGGGATGGGGTACTGCCATTAATTAAACAGTCGGTACGTGAACCGGTTCAGCAACCGGTACTGGAGGATAGGCTGATTTGGAAAAAAGGAAAAAAAAGGAAGCTTTACTGTGAAGGAAGGGTATTCGGCAAGTGCATTAATAAACCAAGTGCGCCCTGTATACAGTGAGTTAAAAATTAGGGCCCTCAAACGGGTCTGGAAGTGGAAAAATGTGATCCCCAGAGTCAAACTGTTTATTTGGCGTGCGCTCCATGATGGTCTGACAACTTCCATGGAAATGGCAAGAAGAATCCGAACGGTAGACCCAAGATGTACTCGGTGTGACCAGGAAAATGAATTTACCATGCATTTACTTTTCTTCTGCCCACTGTCACGGTTAACTTGGTATATTTCATCACTTGCACTACGGGTACAAGCACTCCCCTTGCATTTCCCGGCGGCTCTGATGGCTACCACAGACTGTTTGCAACCGGAGCAATTACCCTATTTTTGCAATGTGCTATGGTGCTTATGGAAGGCAAGAAACGAAGAAATTTTTGCTGGAAAAAAATCAACTCCTCAGATGGTGCTGGCACAGGTAAAAAGGTTGGAAATAGATGGCCTCATCCCATCACATGTGCAATGCGTAGAAACGGTGACACCGGCAATCATACCGAACGGCAGTAGGGTCATACTAGTCGATGGGTCATGGGATGTGCAGGGAAGGGCAGGGGTAGGGATGGTAATTTACAACAGGCGTGGTGATCTGGTGTACACGCAGTTTCAAAAAATTCAGGCACTAGACCCGTTGCATGCAGAGGCCCAAGCAGTGCTGATGGCAGTCAGGTATGTGGAGGAGGAAGGCAGTGCGGGGAATTTCTTTATCTTTTCAGATAATAGGAATATGGTACAGGCAATTAAGGAAGTAGACATAACTGAATTACAATCATGGAAGGCTGCAGAATTGGTTATGGGTGCAGCAAGAAGAATCAGACAAAGTAATCAGGCGATGAGTCTGCACTATGTCACAAGAAAAGCACTGCAAGCACCCCATAATTTGGCTAACTGGGCAAGAAAAACAGGAAGAACTGAGAGAGGGACACCCATCCAATGCATCATATCCCATTTGGAAATTGAGCAGAATTTAAACATGGTGTTCTTTAGGTTAGAGGCAGAAATAGAGCACGAACCTTTGGCTGGGCGCAAGACTACATTGAAACTATTGGGCAAAAAAAGTGAAGACAGTGGTTCAGTACTCAGTACTTTGAGAGTAAGGAGGAACTAATAGATGGTAAGATTTAACCATACCTTTAGGCAGACGGAAGTGTGGGCAGTACAAGGGCGTGCTCGTATCAGGGTAGTAGCCAGCGAAATGGTGATTCTGGTAAGGGGAAGGGACGATGTCAGAAGCAAGGAGTTTTTATGCAGTTTGGCCCTCACATATTTCAGTTAGGGAAAAAAGAAGGAGGCGGAATCATATGGCTAGTTTAAATGGGTCTGTAATAGGAGTAGAAATTGTTTACTTTTCTTTTAAAGTTTTTATTTTTACTTTCCGGTCTGTAGTTGTAGTGTTAATGTAACTGCAATGTTTTACTGTTGAATAAAATATACCTACGGGTTTTAAATCAAAAAAAAAGAATTCCCTCACGTGTCATATTTATCTGATATCAGTGTCAAATTAAAATAAACGATACTGATTTCATTCTACTATGTTAGATACCTGACGGGTCAGGTTTCTGAGAAGACCGCATTCCAAGGCAAAAGAACTTATGACTAGCTTGATCATGATTAATTATACCGGACCAGTGTTAGCTTTTGTGTTTAGAAACACCAGTATTTATAATAAAATGCAAAATATCTTCTTAATCATTAGAAGAAATTTTTTGATGTATACTTATTTTTTTGTTAAATGCACATCTTTTTTTTACATAATACAAAGTACTTGATTTCTATCCCACACATGCTCCCTCAATTACAATCGTAGTTAATCTAATAGTATTTATCTAAAGGGTAAATAGAAAACTAATTACAACAAATGAGTTGAGGGATAAACAAAAAAAAATTGAGTAAGAGGTGAGGGACTTAGGGGCATACAGAAAATTAAACCTTTTTATTTTACTGAAACAAAATTTATCTTGTAATCGTCTGAATCAGAGAGAGAACAAACATAAAAAGTAAAATATAACAGAACAAATTAATTAAGCAAACAGCTCTAAACAACTTTCTACACCAGGTTCTCAAATAAGAAAAAAACCATAGAGAGAAAGAGAGAGAGAGAGAGAGAGAAAAGTAGGCAGCCTCTGCCAGGAATTTTCTCAAAAAAAAAAAAGAGAAAGAGAAAAGTAATAATTTAGGTATGGCAGAAAAATAAATGGCAATTTGCAGAAAAGTGGTAATTAATTAATTTGCCATTTCATATGCGACGGGTTCGAGTCTTGGCAGCGGACATGCCACCAGTGGTACGGCCCGTTGCAAGGTGAGCCCGTAGGCCTCTTCCATGTCCAACTTGTCGGGTGTCTGACCGTCGGGCAGGTTCCAGTCAAAAGCATGGATCAGAGTGGCTGACATGATATGGACCATCCTCAGGCCCAGGCTCATGCCGGCACAGATCCTTCTTCCGGCACCGAAAGGTATCAACTCAAAATCGTTCCCCTTCAGATCCGCATGTGCGTGGGAGCCACCCGGAAGGAACCGCCCAGGGTCGAACCTTAGCGGGTCCTTCCAAACCGCCGGGTCCTTGGCGATGGCCCACACATTGACCAGAAGGGTTGCATTTTTGGGAATGTGGTAGCCGTCGATCTCGCATGCATTGTCGGCCATTCTAGGAAGGGATAGGGGTGTCGAGGGGTGGAGTCTAAAGACCTCTTTGGTGATGGCCTGAAATACCGGTAAGTTTGGCAAGTCCTGCTCCGTCACGATACGGTTTCGGCCAACAACCGAGTCGAGCTCCTCCTGGGCCCGCTTAAGGACATCTGGGTGGCGGATCAACTCGGCCAGTGCCCATTCCACTGTGCTCGATGACGTGTCTGTCCCGGCAGTGAATAAGTTCTGTAAATTTAATTTGACAAATTAAGTTTGTTTCTTAATTAGTTGCTATATTATATACACACATGACATGACATGATAATTACAACGAGAGATGAGCTCTCTCAGCTCTCAAGCCTGTCGGAATGTTTGATTTCTATTCTATCAATTTATTTTCATTTTTGGTAGCTTGCAATTGATTAGTTGTATTAATTATTTAAAAAATAATATAAGCTAGGTGGGGAGAAGTCTGGGGGTTAGCTAGTCACGCATTTTGAAATAAACAATAGAAAATAAAATATCTGTTGAATAAAATAAACAATTAATAGAAAGGATAAGTTAACGCTATTGAAATCCAAGAAGTCATCCGTAGTTTAATAAATATATATTTTAGAATATGATAGGCAGATAGGGATTAGGGAGAGAATTAAAAGAAAACAAAAAGAGACTAATTTAATTACCAGCATCAACGCCTTGATATCAACATCACTGAGCTTCCCTTCTTCAAAATCACCCCCCTCTCCTTGAAAATTAAGAAGAACACTGAGCAGATCTTTTCCCTCCCCTTTGTTCTTCCCTGTTCTTCTTGCCTCAATCAGTGAGTCAAAGAACACATCGTATCTGTTCCCCAAAAAAATCAAAATCATCAGAATCAATCCAAAAACAGTCCCTTTCTTTCACATAAATGGCTCACCAGCCAGCCATCATCGTCCAATATAATTAAATTGAGCAGCAAGATAAATTACCTCTTGTGAAGTTTCTTCATCTTTCCCACAACCCCTTGAAGATCCATCCATGCCAACCCCTTAACAAAATCCCCCACATTAAACACTCCAGCTAATTGCATGAGCTCAACCACCATGGCCTTGAACTCACTTGCCTCCTTCCCTTCTCCGAAAATTTTCCACCCGACCGTGACTCGTGACAGCGCATCCATGGCACAGACATATGTCGCCTGCCCGAGATTCACCGCCGCTCCCTCTTTACCCTGCAAATACACCTCCTTTGCCATGGACATGACCTCGGCTTGCCTGATCGGTCTAAAATCATCTATGGCTTTCGCCGAGAACAAATGAAGCGCACAGATTTTTCTCAATGCACGCCACCTCGAACCATACGGCGCAAACACCATGTCTTGGTAGTTATACGCGATGTGCTCTGCGCCGGAGTTCGGTGGCCTGCTGCTAAAGATCGCATCATGGGTCTTGAGAAACTGAGAGGCCACATGGTTGGACGACGCGACAATCACATCAACAGACCCAAATTTGAGATACATAAGGGGCCCGTAATTTTTCGCGATGGCATACAGGGACTGATGCGGTTTCGTGCCGAGTTGAGGCAGGTTGCCAAGTATAGGCCATCCTTTGGGACCGGGTGGAAGCGGCCGCGTACCCTTGTTACGGTTTTTAAAGAGGAGGTTGTAAAGAATGGTGGAGAGGATGATGGTGGAGAAAAGAAGGAATAGAGGTGACATGGTTTAAGAGTTTAATTAGACAGCTAGTGTTGTTACTTGTTAAGCGATGGATGAGACGATGGAGGGATTGAAATGAAGGTGTGAAGGGTTCAGGTCTGTTGAATTTGAAAGAGATAAAATTGATGGAAATTGAAATCTCTGTTATGTTTATTATGATTGTACAGTGTTGCTTATATAGCAAAGGGAAAGAAAAAAAGACGTTAGAGCCTAGTATTGTACTGTAGCCTACTGTAGCCTATAAAATCAAAAAAGGAAAAAAGTTGAGTAACTTTCCTAACTAAGTTTAGTTACTCCTTTTTAATCCTATAATAACAAATGATGAATTAAATCTGATGCTATTATTTAGTCTCTTAATCCTAATTATTTTCTAGAAGGTCACAGGGGGAGTAGATTTATAGTAGTTGGAATTCTTTAAAGTTTAAACATGCAAGTCAGAAGCACACATAGGGGATAGGGCTTGAAATTTAGTTGTAGCGGTTAGGGATTCAATGAAAGAGAAATTCAAAAGATAACATAAAAGTTGAAATTTCAAGCGGAATTGAATTAATTGTGCCGGTATTTTACTGAACTCTGCCTCACTAGGAAGGTTTATTACGGAAAGTAGTACGTGGTTGTTGTGCAGAAAATTTAACTTTTGAATTCACAGCCAGTTTAAGTTAACTAACTTTTGAATTCAGTGACAGTGGACCAGTTTATAGATATATTATATATCTATGATTGTATACAAGGAATAATAGATTCTTTTTTTTTTTTTTCTGGATAACACTGGTACTGTACTGATATTGAAGACACAAACTATAATGTTTCTTGAATACAAGCTAGCCCGTAGGCACACAAAACTATAATGTTGCTCTGTCGGTTTAGTAGTTAGATGTCATGTGCGATTCTTGCATTTGCCACGTGGCCCCCCCGCATACTCTAGATCTTTAAAAAAAAAGAAATCAATTACAATTACTTGACTGTTGTTGGGAACAAAGAAAGTGTGACATACTTGACTGTTTGTTTTGATGAAAACGGAGAGATGCCGCCTTCAACCTTCTAGTCTTACTCTTACCTACTTCCTTCTATCAACTACCCCTGTATTAATTATTTCTTCTTCTTTTTTTCTGTACCTACCTGACCTCCTCTTTGTCAATTTGATCCTTCGTCGAAAGGACAAGTATCCTCTCCATTACTATAAAAGATTGGTTTGAGATTAACTCTCAGCCGCTTTGAGATTCGGGCTGACGGAGGGGGCAGTATTATTGGACTTTGAGATTCGTGCCAAATTAAAAAGAACGGTCCAGATCAAGTAATTGTAAAAGATTTCCTATTACGGTACCGGAGAGGATCTGAACTCTCGTCGAAATTGAGGTTTGATGTATGATGTATCTATCATCCACGAATAGTAAATAACTAAAGATGTGCATGCCTCCGTTGCTTTAGCATTGAGTACAGTATAAAATTAAGGAGTATGAATTTTGCTATTATAACAATATCAGAATAATTAATACAGTGCAGAGTGCACTATTTAAGGTAATTGTGGGGGGAGCTAATAAAGGCTCTAAACTCTAAAATTATCACTTCCATTGAAAATGTTGTATCAGCAAAATATATATGGTACACTTTGAAAAGAATTCTTTAAAAAAAAATGAGGATATATAGTACGTACTATGAAAATTTATTTTACAAACTAGCTACAAATATGGTATAATTGTTCTTGGATTCATCGATGGTGTTATGCACAGCACAGATTGGTCGAATGAATTATCTGAGCTGTTCAATTTAATTTATACAATGAAACCTTGTACACAATCAAAATATTTTTAGGATTTTCTTTACTTTTTCTTCACAAGAAAAACACATTCCTGTTGAAATGTCTATTCAAATCTGTTCTTCCGATTCAGAAAAAAAAAAAAAACCTCGAGAAAATAAAATTTGTTTACTAAAAGATTTTGATATGTAAATTAAATTGAGCGGTTCAAATAAGCTATTCTAATCACAAAAAATCGAGATTGAAATTGAAAGTTGATTGATTGCTATGCACATCACCATATACTTGCTCATTTTTCTTTGTCAATTTAATATATTTGGTACAAATTTATATTTGACTTTTCAAACTTTTTATTCTCAAAGTAATGACATAATACAGCCGAAATTTTTAGAAGTTAGCATCCCAAAAAATAATAAATAAAAAAAACACGGTTTCTGGGCAATTTTAAATCTACCACGGCCGCACCGGTGTTCTGCGGCCCCCTTTACTGGAGACAACAGAATACCGATGCGGACCCTGAAAAGGGGCAACATAATGCCGAAGCGGTCCCTGAGTCCGCATAATGCCGGTGCGGCCCCTCTTCTTTTATAATTCCGTCCAGGAGAGAGAGATTCAACAATCTCTGATCTGTAAGTTTTTTTTCCTTTTCTTTTCAATTTTTTTTTATTTTTCAGTAGGTTAATAATTAATTTAGTTAATTTTTAATTTTAGGTTTCTTGTGTATTTGATTCAAAATGGCTCTTATGGTATCCATTTATACTGGTGGAGATGTTTTAACAGGTCATAATGGGATTTATTATAGTATCAGACATGTTACTGTGATTCCGGTATTGCCAGGTACTGATTATGTGGGGCTTAAATCGAGTATATGTCAGAGTTTGGGGTTGGATCAGGGTCAGTATGACCTTAAAATTGAGGCTAAAATTAGCATGCCGACTAGTTCAGCACAAACCTGGTTCCAACTCTTTCCAGTTCAGAATGAGAGAGTCTGGCAGGTATTGTACAACCAAACCATGAGTTTTCTGGAGTTGCATACAAGATAATTGACCTATATGTGGAGGTTACCAGAGTCCGGCGTACCAACCCAGCTATGAGGCTAATCCAGGGTCGTAGTCGGGGTAATTCATCTGGCTCTAGTCTGTCCCCTGTCCAAATTGACCATAAGTCTAGTAGCTGGGCCCAGTTCAGAAGGACCGACCGTCCAGTAGTCGGCCCTCCCGTCAGGTCCCACCTCGGATTGACCTGCCTTCATCTAGTCGGACCGCTCATTGGGGTCAATCTTGTGATCCGGATGAAACCGATGAAATAATGGATCCGGAATTACAAGAGGAAGAGGAAAATTAGGGTGATGTTGATCCTGAGGGTATGAGCGATCATAGTGACGAGGAAGATATCAGGCCTGTGCTTGGACATAGGTTTTTCAGGGTCGATCGCGGGTTTGAGCACCCGATTGTGGCTTTCAACGACACATCAGGGTTTCAGGAAGCAAATTCGAATTTGTTTGAAAGGGCAGCAGAGTATGAGAATGAATTGTCTGAGGGATAAACATATGACTCAAAAGAGCAAATGAATAGCGCAATTGCTAGGTTTCACATACTTTACAACAAAGAGATAAGGAATACGCACAGTGACATGATCAGAATTAGATTCAAGTGCAAGGATAGTAGATGTGGCTGGTACATACTCGCAAAGGCCACCGGTTATGGTACACAATGGCGTGTCTCTAAGTGCCCAATACAACATTCTTGTCACGCGGATGCGATAACAATAGATACAATGGTTGCCGATTGCATATCAGCTCACATGAGGAACGATGTTGATTTGAGTATCCAAGCTGTCAGGATCGCTGTTGCTGAAAGATACAATGGTCATATACCGTCGTACAACAAACTGTGGCTTGGAATGGACATGTCAGAAGCCTCAATTGGACAGAATACTGTGTTCTCATGTTCTGTCCGTGTGCCGTCTTTGAGGCATCGACCCTAGCATCTTTGTAAGTCACTACTACCACATCCAGACACTGATCAACATATGGAGGGCTGAATGGCATGTGTATGAAAATCAGTCGGAATGGCCTGAACACGAGAACTTTGTCCTTGTTCCAGAGGATAAAAATATTTCTTTAGGTAGAAGACGACACAACATGATTCCAATGTGGTTGGACTTACTGAATAAGAGGAGAAGAGGCCACTAAGCCAACCGAGATACACAAGAAAGACAGAACAAAGCTGCTTGAGATGCACGAGGTAGTTAATGTTTTTTACTAATCAATTTCAACTTTTAATAAAATATTGAAACAATCAGATATGACAGTCACTATTTAAAAATTTGCAAGTTGAGAGCCTATCAATGGATTGGATGTGTATCTAGTTTTAATTGTATTCGTAAGAACATTGTTTATTTTCAGTGTATTAGACGTATTTTTAATGTACTCATGAGAACATTAGCATTATATTGTTCTATGGTAGGCTTCTTTATATTTATTTTTAGATTTCTATGGCTCCTTTATATTTATTATTAATGTTTTTTTTGTATTAGATCAGACAAACGAACAAAAATTTCAGATTAAACGACATTTAAAACAAAAACAAATAAACAACTTTAAAAACAAAACCCTAACCAAACAAATAAACATTTCTGATAAAAAAAATATAAATTGGGGCCGCAGAGGCATTGTGCGGCCCTGGGGCCGCATTGGCATTGTACGGCCCTCTAGATGGGGCCACACTGGCATTCTGCGGTCCTGGAGAAATGGGACCGCACCAGTGTTCTGCGGCCGGTGTAAATTCAGAATTACCCAGATTTTGTGGTTTTTTGGTTTATGTTTTTTCAGCTTAGGGTACCTTTAAAAATGGCGGCATAATACAGTATAGCCGACCTTATAAGCTCCAATGAATTGCTAAGATTAGTAGTCAGAAGAGTGTGGTAAATCACAAATCTTCTTCATTAATTCTACTTTTTGTTTTGATGTGCTCATGGTTTGAATAATTTCTCGGACTTCTCCAACTGGCCGCCCCTCTGAATTTCATGTATATCCCATAAAAACCTCGAAATACGTATATTCCTATCTACAATTCATGAATTCATAATATCATATTTATCCTTCTGAATTTCAAACACTCATAAATTTATCTAATTTATTGAATTTTCTATTAAAACTCATTTTAAATTTATAAAGTACATATTTTATTCATTATTAAAAATAAAAAATATTTAGTCTGTGTAAGAAAAATATTTTGTCTTTTAACTTATCGGTTTATGAGGACAAATGGTTAATTCCTCTACTTGTGACGCATACATAGTGGCATTAAGCATATGCTTGTGTGTGCGTCACAAGTAAGAAAATGAATAATTTGCAGTCAACATTGGCCAATTAGAAGACCAATTTTTTGTTAATTAGGCTACATATTTTTATTTTTTTTTAAATAGAGGGTGAAATATATATTCTAAATTTAAAATAATTTTAAATAGAAAAGTCAATAAATTGAGTAAATTTGTTAGTTTTTGAAATTAGAAGGGTATATAAGATATAATGAATTTTAGAGGGGGAATCAAAATTTCAATGTTTTTTAGGGGTACACATGAAATCTCTCCAACAAATTATACGATGATATTTATATATCTATAGAACAAAATTGAAGTTGAAATTGGTTCCGTTACAACACTTTTGAGTTACCACAACTATTTTTTACATTTTCAAAGTCCAAATCGTCAATTCAAACCGTTCAACATGATCTCCACAATAAAATGTGCTTGCAGATCAAATTTTACATTTTTTTTAAATTTTTTTACTATTTATTAAGATTGGTACAAAATTCAATGGTCTGAATTTGACTAGATTTTGTAAAATACTGAATAAATAGTAAAAAAATTCAAAAAAATGTAAAATTTGATCTGCAAGTACATGTTAATGTGTAGATCATGTTGAACGGTTTGGATCGACGATTTGGACTTTGAAAATGTAGAAAATAGTTGTGGTAACTTTGTGATAACTCAAAAGTGTTGTAATCGGATCCCTCCTCTATATATATATATATATATATATAGAGAGAGAGAGAGAGAGAGAGAGAGAATGGCTAATATACAAACGTTGGTTCCTGGACTCAGGAATAAACGGTTCGGTTCTCCGATTTTCAAAGTCCAAACAGTCGATCCAAACCGTTAGATATTCAATATATATTAAAATGTGCTTGGAGACCAAATTTTATATTTTTTAGAATTTATTTACTATTTATTAAGCTGGTTTGAAAACCGCTGTTTTTCAATGTTGCATAAGTTTTTCAATGGTGTATAGGTTTTTTTTGAGAAAGCCAATGGTGTATAATTAAGTTCAATGAGCCCCTCGAAACTACCATTTGAAACATAAGGAGCTATATAGGAATTAATTATTTATTCCACAAAGTCCATATATTCCATGAAGGCGCATGATGAAATTTCACCAACATATGATTTTACGAATTAATTTAAAATAGCTCACACCCACAGAAATACACATGTATAGGTATAGCATATTCAAACTCTTTTTTTCGATCGGTTACTACGTACGGTTTCACTTTCACATGATGAAACACCAAGTTTGAATTAATATTTTTCCTTGTACCTACGACCATCATTAATTATAATTAATTATAATAAGAAACGGAGAATAAGTCAAGAGTAAGCAAAGCAAAAGTAGTGATGTGTATATTTTTATTTAATGATATTAATTGTAACGAAGTTGAAATTCTCACTAATAATTAAGCAAAACTGATCGATCGATGTGGAGATTGATTGTACCATATATATATATTCAGCCTACCTACCTCCAATGAAACCAAACTCAAACTAGCTAGGTTGATATACTTGCATTAGTTGCTAGGCTAGTAATTAATGATGTTAAACTTCTGGCGGGTGTTTTGTGACAATTGAAAATATGTAGCTGTTCTTTTCAGTCGATTCTAAAATAATCTCAGCAGCATTAATTGAATTTCCTTATTTTATAAATTATTTGGACAACTATCAAAATTAATTCAGAGTTGCAAGCGCTAGCTTTTTCTCAACCACCAAAAGTGTATTATTTGATATATTAATTACCGAAATTTTTATTTATACCATTAAAAAAAAAAAAGTTAACCAAATGACCATCGTTTGGTGAGAATTCGAAATCTAACACGACCGCACCGGCATTCTGCGGACCCTTTTTCTTTTTTTAATCCGTTTCAAACTTTTGAGATATCTCGTTACACACATCCCTAGAAACCAAAAAAATATAAGAAAACAATTTTTATATATTATTTTAAGATGTGAGCGGTTGGGCTTTTGACCTATCTAAGGGGTGCCGTGATTTTTTGGAATCACAGGATTATGTTATTCTAAATCCATCCATTTATTTGTTTGGAGATTCGTGTACGAAAAATAAATGTTGTTGAGATTCGTGTATTCTAAAAAATGAAGAGATAGATTTGAAATTACATATTTATTTCCCTTTCACACACACACACAATCCTCACTCCCATATTTATCTTATGGCACGCATTCCTATAAACCAAAAAAGTTTTAAAAACAAAAAATTTGAGATATCTCCTGCTTTACACCGGTGCATCGATAAAAAAAAAAAAAAAAGGTCCGCAGAATGGTACTGCGGACTCATTTAAGGGTCCGCAGCGGCATTCTGCGGCCCCGCTGAAATGGGTCCGCAGAATGCCGGTGCGGCCGTGTTAGATTTCGAATTCTCACCAAACGATGGTCATTGGGTTAATTTTTTTTTTTTTAAATGGTATAAATAAAAATTTCGGTATTAATTACGATGGATGAACCGTACAAAAGTGAGATTGGGACTTCTAGCAAAGTCCGTGTAAATAAACTCCTATTTTGTATCTTTTTCCTAATATATTTTCGTTGACAGGCTTCGCCGTCAGCCATAAAAAAAAATAAGATATTGTTGTTTCCCAACAAGTGGAACAACAACCAACACGTCATTTTTTTTCTAAAATAAAATAAAATAGCAAGGCATCTTTTGAAGGATTAGATATTTTTGTTATGTGATGAAGAGTAAATAAGCCTGCTTTCTTTAAGATTTTTGTTTTAAGCATATAGAGCACATACATATATATATATATTCTTCCCATCTCATTCACTAATAACATTTGTTGTGCCGTAACTAGTGCAAAAAATTCTTTATAGAAAACGATAAAGCTAAGGGTAGGAGTGGAGGACACTATTAAGAATAGTTATAAAATATTTTTGGAAGCATATAATGGAGATCTCCGTTTACTGAGGTACTGGATCTAGTACCGAATATATATTTAATGCACTTCCTTTTTTAATTTGAACGATTTTAATACTCTTTGGTACGATCAGATATGAAAAAATTATCATACGGTGAAGTACTGAAGTGGCTATTTGTACGAGTTATGGTGCCAAGCCGTTTGGACTAATTCCGCTCCCGTCTGATATTGGTACAATGGAATCAAACTATTAAATTGACCTTCCATTGTGCTCTTTTGCATGATATATAGAAATGGCCTTGGGTCGAATTGCCAATTCGGTCTCCAGGTATTACACAAACGGTAACATATTTGTTCTGAAAACTGTGAAATCAATATGGACCGAATTGTCAATTCGGTTAAAAAAAAAAACCAAGCGGACCGAATTGACAGTTCGGTTCTTATGGTTTTTATATAAAAAAAAAAAATAATCATGTTGGTTGGTAAAAATATTTTTTATTTATGTTTTTAAAAAAAAATCCCAAATTGAGTATAAAGAGAAAAGTTTCTCTCAAACTTTAATAATCAAAATAGTGCTCTAAAAATAGACCGACATTTTGATTAATATCCAAAGTTTAATAGAAATTAATTAATATACTCAGGTCCCCTGAGTATTTATAAAAATATTCCTACCGGCCATTTCTATTTATTTGCCTACCGGCCATTAAATGGCCGATACCCTTAATTTTTTATCATTTTTTATTTTTTAGAGACACTATGAACTGCAAGATGCTGAAATCTAACACTAATAATTCAAATTTTTTGTTTAAATTATTTGTTAGATTACTTCTTTTGATGTATAATTAGCATATTTATACTAAATTAAGCTAAATTACTTGAAATTATGTTAAATTACGCTAATTTCGATAATTATACTGAAATACGTAAAATTATAATAATTATACTGAAATACGCAAAATTCCGCTAACATAATTTCAAGTACTTAAATTCACTAGCCGCATGCAAACACTAAACTACGTTTTTTTAGGTACTAAGTTTTAACAATTTCACTAGTTCAGGTTGATCCAGTTGTTTTAATGTGATTTAGGTTTCCTATCCTTCCTAATCATCAGCCGCATACGGGTCGTTGTGTGTCTACCGATGATAAAAAAACTTTAACTCAATTTTTGAGGCACTAAACGATGTTTTTTTTTTTTGCAATTCTGATTTCGTCAGCCCCTTGGGGATGACCCCGAGGGCACCATTGCCCCCGTCTCGTCCCAAGCTTTCCGAATTGAGATTGTACACGCAAATTCAAGTTTCCTAGCCAAAGTTATGGCCGTTTAAAGTTTCCTAACCGATGACGCACCGATGCTTTATGCACGGCTTAACGACTGTAGAAGTGCATCGATGTTTCATTACAAAAATATTGGCGACGCACCGATATTTTTTAGCACTACCCTGCTTAATTGCCAATACTAAGGCTAATAAAAGATCGATGTTTCATTGGAAAAAACATCGATGATGCACCGTAATTTAGCGTAATTTAATATAATTTAGCGTAATTTAGTGTAATTCAGCGTAATTTAACATAATTTCAAGTAATTTAGTGTATTTTAGTATTAATATACTAATTATACATCAAAAGAAGTAATCTAACTAATAATTTAAACTAAAAGTTCGAATTTTTAGTGTTATATTTCAGCATTATGTTCTTCATAATGTCTCTAAAAAAAATTAAAAGTACCGGCTATTTAATAACCGGTAGGCAAATAAATAGAATACCGGCCAGAAAATGGCCGATAGAGGTATTTGTATAAATACTCATGGGATCTCGGTATATTAATTATTTTCTATTAAACTTTGGATATTAATAAAGATGTCGGCAAAATAGAACTACATGTATATACATAGAGTGTCTAATTCATTAATTAAGAAAAAGATATTTGATGTAGATATATCACCTATATATATATTTTTTAATGTGATATGATGTGGACTTGTGTGAATGCATTTATGTCATCAACTTATATTACATCAGATCTTTTCACAATATCATGATATGTTAGGCTTCTCTATATTGACTTCCACAATTTATGGGTGAATTACTGTATCGTAAGCTTTGCATTTCTTGTTGGTTTGATCCGGTTATTTTTTTTCAGCACTAGTTTTTTTTTTTGAGTAAAAGTTGAAGTTCAAGTCATCTAACTATTTAATATCCACAAAAGATTGTATTTTCTAGATTTAAAACCTGCAACTTCTCACACGGAGAGCATTATATTTTTTCATTAGATCAAAGACTGATTCTCATAAGCATTGAATTGTTAAATTGTCAGATTTTGATAAGATAAAATATGTACAAGTAAATAAAAATAGAATCTTTCTGATGAATAAAAGAGTTGTGTGGTTGAGTAAGGTTGCAGTGCCATACATTTTTTTTTTTGTTGTTGAGAAAAATAGGGGTCATATATCCGTATTTCTAGTGCCATATAGTTATTCCAATTTATTTTTAATAAAGGACTAAAACAACATATCTAATTAACTAGTTGATCTTGATTTGCTTTAGGAGGGTTGTGTCCACATTAATTTTAATATGTAATATTTTTTTTGTACAACAATAAATATACCCAAAATATGAAAACCCTAAAATAATTTTACTTTAGTTAATTTAAATTGTTTATTGGAAATACTTTTAATATTGTTTGAAACAAACTAAATTAATGTTATACAAATTTTTATTTACATGCATTCTTGTGAAGAGAACAACAGCAATAATTTATATTTTTTATTCGAACTTTTAAATGCTAACAGAATATAGAGATTGTGGAAATTTGTGATATCTTCATGCATGATTCACTGTTAGTACAACTCATAATTTTTTTGATTGGGTTCCTCTTGATCACTTTGACGGGATTCATTCGAGAACCCTAAACAGATGAAAGTCTCTATTTCGAATTAAATAAATAGATAATATTGAGTCAAACTAAATATACTCACATGTCACTAGCTTCAATTTAGTTTGAATGTTAGAAGATCAAATTCAGATCATGTGTGGACTATTCAACCGAAACAAACAAACAATTATAATCAGTAAAAGTTTTACCGATTTTTTTTTCAGTTGCTTTGGATCATTTGTGGCATTCATCTTGTGATGAAAAAATGTTTGGAGGTGGAAGAAAGTTAAGATTCCATCGGTGAAACTTACGCAATCAGATTAACTTACAGCTGAGCTGATAAAAATTTCAAACCTATTTATATTTAAATTTATAAAACCGCATAAAAATTCGTACAAAAATATAACTAACAGTTCGTTTGGATCTAACTTATCCATGTCCGATATTATATAAAAGGATCCGAATTCTCTACCAAATCTCAAACATAAATAACTGTGTTGGGAGGAATCCAAAATAGCTACCACTACAGTGGGAAAAATGGCACGGCGGAGCGGCTCTGTCACGGAACGGCATGATTACGGTACAGTTACGGCACATAACGGCACGACACGTGTGACTATTATGTATCGTGACTCGCGTGTCACGTGCTGTGGCCATCTTTTGAAAATTTGACACGACACGGCACGTCACGCGAAAGATCTGGTTATGACACTACACAACACGTGATCACGTGGGTCACGTGTAATTAGAACCGTTAGATCTTGATCAAATAGTGAATCTTGAATAAACTAACCTAAATTATAAAAAAATTAATTAAACGTAACAAATCATGTTTGGACACAGCACGTTTAAACACGACGTGATCGTGTGCAGTGACTATTCGGATGCCGTGACTACTTTCGACATTTTGATCACGACACGGCACGACACATATGACTGTTCACTTGGTCACTGTACGGCACGGCACGAAACCAAAATCATAGCGTGTTTGTCACGACACAGGACAGAACAACATGCTTTTACCACTCTAGCTACCACTGGCAATTTTCGGAAGGTGTGGAGCTTATATTTATTTTTTATAAACGGGTCAGAAAAATTATATCCTAGTCCTATCCGAGGGGTCAACCTGGCCAACTAATTTATATTGAAATTATATTAAACATGAGGAGGGATCAAGTTACAACAATTTTGAGTTACAACAAAGTTATCATAATCATTTTCTACTTTCAAATCGTCGATCCAAACCGTTCATCATGATCTCCACAATAAAATATGCTTCTAGATCAAATTTTACATTTTTTTTGAATTTTTATACTATTTATTAAATATTTTACAAAAACTAGTCAAATTCAGATCATTGAATTTTGTATCCATCTTAATAAATAGTAAAAAAAATTCAAAAAATATATAATTTGATCTGAAAACACATTTTATTGTGGAGATCATGTTGAACGGTTTGGATCGAGAATTTGAAATTTCAAAATATAAAAAATAATTATGGTAACTTTGTTTTAACTCATAATTGTTGTAACTTGATCCCTCCTCATTAAACATATTGTGCACTAATATTTAGACGGTGAAAATGAGGTTCATTGATTGATAATAATGTTGACTTTCGTGATATTTCATGTTCAATATTCACATGTAGGTTTTTCTTCAAACTCCATATACAGGCTACACAATCGTGCGAATTTTTTATTGTTACCACGCCAGAAAATCCGAATTAATTCGTTACCATCCGTCTGACCCTTTATTCAATCCTACCACCCCCGCTAACCCAGTTTGCGCACCAAACTGGCTGGTGCGCGGACTGGGTTGGCGCACAAACTTGGTGCGCCAACTGGGTTCGCGGAGCTCTCTTTTGGGGATGACTGGATTTGGGTTTAAGGTTTAGGTTTAGAGTTTAGGGTTTAGAGCTGACTGGATTTTAGTGTTTATTTTTATTTTTGCAACGGGTGTCTGAAAATCCTGTTTTATTTTTAACGATGTTCATTCATCAGACGCAAGGCAGCAGGCAGGTAAATAACGTAAAAACTAATGTGTTAAATTGACGGCGGAAGAACTAAACAACAGAAAAACAAAACAACATAAGAACTAATATCAAAATAATATCGAAATAACATCCAAATAACAAGAAATAATACCGAAATAATATCCAAAAACATAAACTACAACAAGTAAGTCTATCATATCTGCTCGAGGGTGTCCACGGCTTCTTCTCTCTCCTAAGTCTCTTACCCCGCCCCTCCTCTTGACGCTCTCTCTCCTCTAGCGATGTGTACTGTCGTGGTGGCTGTGGTGGGGTCTCCTCATGTATCTCCCCAAAAAGTGTCTCCTCGTGTGGTCCCTCATCTGCACCAGGTCCGAAAATAAACTCGCGTGTATCTGCAGGGTACACGGGTCCATATGAGACATCCTGCTGGACAGCTGCTGCACTGGACTGTGGGAGTGACGTCTCCTGTGGGAGTGGCGTCTCCTGTGTGGGAAACGGAGGGGAGTCTACATCCTGCGTGTAAGCCCCGTACTGAGAGCCCAAGTTAAACGAAAAATCTACGGATGGGTCCGGCTCGTCGTACTGATCTCCGCAGGGTATATCTCCCTGAAACAAATAGAAAATTAGGTTTCACAATGAAGATGATTATAAAAATAATTACAAAAATATACGTACCGCTGCAAACCCAGCAGCCTCAAATAATTAATTTTAAAAAATAGACATCAAATAATTAATTTTATAAAATAAATGTTACCTGAACCGCTCCCGCAAGTGTGATAAACTGATGTCATTCTTCGAGTAGACGTACCCCTTCTTGGTCGCCCTCCGCTTCATCAACCCGTCTCCCAGCAGGTCGAGGACGAGCTGCGTGAAGTCTCCGTACTCCACACCTGTGACCGCCTCTCCGGTAATGGGCAGACCCCAGAGACAACTCACGTCCTGGAGAGACACCGTAATCTCTCCGATGGGCAAGTGGAAGGTGTGGGTCTCCGGTCGCCACCTCTCGACCAATGCAGATATAAGAGTGACATCTGCATTTAAGTCACTGAGCTGTGACACATGCCACAGACCCAGCCTCTGCAACGCGGGTGCAAATCGAGGGTCGTAGAGGATATTCATCTGGTTGTTCCTCGTCGACGTCAGAGTATGAGTCTGCATTTAATTTCAAAATAAACACAAATACAATTTATTATTTTATTCAAATGAAAATGTATATTATTTGCAAGTGGTATAGAGATGTAAACTTACATATGAGTTTCTGATCTTGTGCTCTTTATAAGGGAACCAGCAAACGGGACTGATATACTCTGTCGTCAAATGCGGAAAGACGGTCCGAGCTAACACTACATCCAACTCCACATCATCATGAGGCAGACTGGTGTGCTTGGTGCCGCTGGATGACGCCATACTACAATTTGGTGCATTTCTAATCAAATTTGGTCTTAAGTACCTCAAATAGGGTACTTTAATAATTTACTAAAATAATTTGGCATAAAATACAACATAATATAGCTAAAAACAATTCTACTCTATTTGGACACCATTCTAAATATTTAATACAATTCTACTCTGTTTGAACACCATTCTAATTATTTAATACAATTCTACTCTGTTTGGACACTATTCTAAATATTTAATACAATTCTACTATGTTTGGACACCATTCTAAATATTTAATACAATTCTACTTGGACATCATTCTAATTATTTAATACAGTTCTATTCTATTTGGACACCATTCTAATTATTTAATACAATTTTACTCTGTTTGAATTTATTTTGAACACTATTCTAATTATTTATTACAATTCTACTCTATTTGAACACCATTCTAATTATTTATTACAATTCTACTCTATTTGGACACCATTCTAATTATTTATTACAATTCTACTCTATTTGGACACCATTCTAATTATTTATTACAATTCTACTCTATTTGAACCTATTTTGGACACCATTCTAATTATTTGGACCTATCTCTACTCTACAAATAAATAAATAAATAAATAAAAAAACTTACTTTTTTTACTGTGCGGAGTGCGCGGAGTGCGGAGTGCGGAGTGCGGAGCAAAATGAGCTCTCCGCACCCTTATACGGTGAATGGATGCCTACGCGAACCCAGTTGGCGCACCAAGTTTGTGCGCCAACCCAATCCGCGCACGAGCTAATTTGGTGCGCGAACTGGGTTAGCGGAGGTGGTAGGATTGAATAAAGGGTCAGACGGGTGGTAACGAATTAATTCGGATTTTTGGCCGTGGTAACAATAAAAAATTCGCCACAATCGTATATTCTTGAAAAAAAAAAGAGATAATAATAAACGGGTTGCGTAATGAGTCATTGGGTCATGACCCGACTTTGCCTACGGGCTTTGAATAAAAAAAATAAAAAAAATGACCCGACTTGATCCAACTCATTTGTTGACTATTAAAAAATATAAGAGTTAGATAGACTCAATTATCACGGGTCGGATCTTGTATATGTACGGTCGATCCGTTAAAGTGGTATCGTTATGAGAGAGAAAACAACGGCTCTACTAACAAGCAAACAACTATATTACGAAATTTGCATAAATAGTTGGAACGATTTATTAAACTGTTGAAGTCATTTATGAATTTTTGTGTGTCAAAATGAACTAACAATTGCAGTAATTTTGAAAGCGTTGTGACGATTATCTAAATTTTCATGTTGGATTGATTCTCTGATTACCATATTCATAGGAGATTTTTGAGACGTTTTCATATTAATCCAAATCATTGCTAAATTACCTCTTTCAGAAAGTATAGTTATCCCATCAATTTTTTCTTAGTTATTGAGCTTGGACACATTTTGTATTCTAACCTCAAATATTCTTAGTTAGTGTGAACTTTTTTGTAAATTAAGATTATTTTGTCTTGTTGATTTGTGATAGGGTCATGTACTGAAAGCCCCATAAAACCACTATGAGCTGAGTACTAAGCTCATGTAGCAAGTCCAAGAAGCAGGTCTGTCCGAGTGGTCCGTACGTGACTTCGCTTAAATTGCCAGCCCGCGAGATAAGCCCGTTCGAGCCCTCCGTACGAGACTCGAACCGACTTGCCAGCCTGCGAATAAGCTCAATCGAGAATCCGTACAAGACCCAAACCGACTTATAGGCCTATATATACCCCGAAATTCAATGAGCTCGGGACCACAATTCAGAGATACGTAGTACATAGAGGATAGAGTTACATACTGAGGAGATCCGCAACAAGCTTGAACTCGGATATGTAATAAATACACACCTAACACGCTCGGACTAATCACTCTCGGGTTAGGATGTGCTTAGACACACTACGTCTTAATCTTTCCGGAGATAGAACATATCATCCACCGTGGGGCTAATCTCTTTCCACAAGCTAGCAGTCACGGACATAATGACAACCAATGTAAGACAAACTGAGTCCAACGGTAGTACCCCCCCACTGAACAAGACCACTCAACCCCCCGGGCAGACCAACTACTGATGTTCGACCACCCCCAAGCCCACAACAAGGTCCACATTTGGGCATGCCATATGCGATGTCGACAGCCGCGAACCTTAACCAAACTAATCCACGCCCCCACCCCTACGACAGCAGGATCTGTCATACCACGACCAATTACACCAATAATACCCGACCCGAGACCTACCTCCCAACATCCATTACAGTACCAACACCCACAATTATGTAGCGATAACGATGTTATGTAGCCAGCTCTGTCTCGGCCTTCAGTCCCCAAACAATTTACAACTCCCCGCAATTACCTTTTAATTCATTTTTTTATGTCGAAATTTCAGTTAGTAGTATGTTTATGTATGATTATTAGTATTTATGATGTCATAAGAGTTCTTTTTTCCTTTTTAATTGTTATTGCTCATTATATATCATTTGGCATATTATCCTGAGCTGATTGCTACTCGGGGACTGACCTAACAATACATGCGAAATCGAAAACCCTGCGAATCAAAATGCATACAGTAAGGGTCGGGCACATACAGGAAAAATACATACAAAGGCAAGGCTTCTTTTCGCAATATATTTTGAAGCTATTAAGACAAGATACACAAAACTAACCTCCGCTGGAAGGGGGGACATCATCACTTATTTCTCGCATTATCCATTTTAACCTTATCAGGAGTAGTAATTTATATATATGGATGTTTATTTTATGTAATGCAAGTTTATTTCTTCTTTCATTTTTACAATTATTGAATGCTATACATATATCATACGACACCATATGAATATCGCTTTACGAATGAACTATCGTCGTCTGAGTTGATTTTGATTGCATACATTATCCATTCCTGACTTACAACATACAAATACAAAACTATCATAAACAAGGCACCATTATCGGAAAAGAAACCGAAAGCACACGCGTATCAACAACAAAAATAACAAAGCGACAAGCGAATAACATTATTTAAAGATGCATTTATGAGGTGGTTGGCAGTTCAACTACTGCATTTATGACATAATATTCTATAAAAGACCCACCAATTTGACATACTGCATAAAGAACGAGCCCCTTGACCCGAACAATCAAGTTAAAACAGAACCAAATAATCACACCGACAACCTAAAATTTGAGCCAAAGTTCAAGGAAGCAAAACCAAAGATAGAATCAACACAGACAAGTGAAGTCCAGAAAGAACAGCCCGACGAAGCCTTTAAGGACCTCCCGCCAGAAAGTTTGGAGGTGCTCCTGAAACACCATTCCCCGGAAGAACTAAAGGCCATGCTCAAATCAAAAGACCCGAAAACCCAGAAGTTTGTTCAAATATAGATGAACCCTGACGCCTATTTTAACGATGATTCAGAAAGAACTACGAGCGACACCACAGATAACGACGAAGACATTACAAACAACAAAGAAAACGACGCCCGGGATATCCACTGCAGTACATGCTGCGGATGGCTCCACCTGCACTGCCAAGACGATGTGTTTTTAACTTGGCTGCAAGACCCCAACTTCAAGAATTGGATGTGCTCGGAATGTCAAGCAACCGAAGACACTAAAGAGAACATAGAGGATGATTAGGACTACCTTGACAAAGGCGAGGAGAGCAGCTGTGAAGAAGAAACTGGTGACGAGATGAGTATCGAAGAGTACTTCATTGATAGTAACTTCGATGAATAAGCACCTCAAATCGTAATGCCTTTAACTTTGCATAGATGCTAACAAATTTTGGATACTTTTTGCAGGGATAGTTAGCATTACTCTACCTTACTTGTTTATGACAAACTCTAACGACTGTCGAATAATTCTTATATTTTATTTTGTGGTTGCATGAACAAACTCTAAGACATTATGCTTGTTTAAAATTGGTATTATTTTGAGAAGAAAAACTCTGTAAACCACTTCGGTTATCCTCGAAACAAAAAATTCGTAAACACACTAAGTAAAAGAGGGATAAAAGTATCATACCTAAATTTATAGGAAAAAGATGGGCAGGGATAGTACTCCCAAAAAATAAAAAAACTTGGCCAAAAAAACGTCTCTATAATACTTAGAGTAGCAACAGCACACTTGGGTACTGACTCGTAAAAGTTAGTCCCGAGAATAGAAACAATACACTCGGGGGATGACTCGTAAGAGTTAGTCCCGAGAATAGAAACAATACACTCGGGGGCTGACTCGTAAAAGTTAGTCCCGAGAATAGAAACAATACACTCGGGGGCTAACTCGTAAAAGTTAGTCCCGATAATAGCAACAACACACTCGGGGAACTGACGTCTGAGAGTACCAATAACATACTCAAAGAATAGTCCTAGGAACAGAAAAACACAAAGGCAACAAAGACTTGTCGAAACCAAAAATATCATACTGACACATTCTGACTTAGGGGCTAATGATAGGCCCATGTACTGAAAGCCCCATAAAATCACTATGAGCTGAGTACTAAGCCCAGGTAGCAAGCCAAAGAAGCAGGCCTGTCCGAGTGGTCCGTACGCTACTCCGCTTAAACAGCCAGCCCGCGAGATAAGCCCATTCGAGTCCTCCGTACGAGACTCGAACCGACTTGCTGGCCTGCGAATAAGCCCAGTCGAGAATCCATACGAGACCCAAACCGACTTATAGGCCTATAAATACCCCGAAATTCAATGAGCTCAGGACCACAATTCAGAGATAGGCAGTACATAGAGGATAGAGTTACGTACTGAGGAGATCCGCAACAATTTTGAACTCGGATACGTAATAAATACACACCTAACACGCACGGACTAATCACTCTCGAGTTAGAACGTGCTTAGACACACTGCGTCTTAATCTTTCCGGAGATAGGACGTATCAATTCGTATGCTACTTTTAAGTTAAAATACTAAACTGAATATATTTAAATCTCAATCAAAATAACTGTCATTGTCATCTAAATCGCCTACAGAAATAACAACATAAACTTTACCGTAACAGGGACTTAGGCACCTAGCATTTATTTCCTTCTTTTATTCTTTTGAGAAATGAACGAACCCTTTTATTGAACAAGTCTTGATTTAAGTGACGTATTTAAATTAGTGGACTTCTGACTTCAAAATAACACACCGGTGTTTTGGGTTGACTAATATAATTTAATTGATATTTTGATCAAAATGAAGTAGGTACGTCACAAAGACTTGCATGTTTGATTTTTTCAAAGATGATATCTGAACACATGAAAGCTAACTTTTCTTGGAAAACCTATCCCGTTGACCGTTGACAAAGCTTTTAAGCCTCTGACCTTACAGTATTAGCAACTGGAAGACTTTTATATGAAAGCTTTTAAGCTTTTAAGCTTCTGTGAGGACCTTCTATGACAATCATATTTTTAAATAAAATCTGTCAAATTCATAAAATTCGATGATGTCAAAGAAAGTTTCAATTTAGTTTGAAAGATTTGTTGAGACCAATTGTGTTACTAAATATATGTTTGAAAGAATTGTCAAGTTTATGGGGCATCGGATCCCTAGCTCCCTACGCTTCTTGCAACAAATACATACATATACCTTACTCAAGAAACAAAATGGATCCAATAATGCATAAACAAAACATGGATGCAGGATGCAGGATCAAGAGGAAGAGGACCATCTTTTAACAACATGTGCGACAAAAGTCTTAATTTAGAAGATGAATCAGTAGCTTGACTCACTGGGCCTGCTATCATAGCGGAGATGGCCCAAGGGCCCAAGGCGAGTAGTAGAATCGAGGCAGCGCAATTTGTTAGCAAAATCTAAAATCTGTCGATTGGCTATAGAACTCACTCGTAGCAAATGAATAGAGAGAGATGGGCCAAGAGAGCATATGACAACACAGAGAAAACAAGATCTTGATTTTCAGCCTAAGAGATCTTTAGTCTTTTTATTGGAGTCAAATTTGCTCTCCTCTCTTTTCTCTCTTTTCTCTCTCTCTCTCTCTCTCTCTCTCTCTCTCTCTCTCTCTCTCTCTCTCTCTCTCTTCTAAAAGCATGGTCATGTTTTTCTCAAAGAGAAACAACGGATTTGAATCCTTTTTATTAGTTTAGCTCCTACTGTGCAATCATCTAATAATTAACAACATATGTCAATAAAGAAATCGGTAGGTTAAGGTCAACTATTTAATTTCGTTATTTGAAACTGATTCCATAATTCATGAAATTAAATTCATACTCATTTAGCAAGCTTGAAATTCTACTAGTTTTACTCCTCATACATGTACAAATAACTCTATTACACGAGATTGATGACATCTCGCAGTTAGGCCTCAGGCGTGAACCACTCTTTTTTTCTCAAAGATTTAAAATCTCGTCTCTTTTGTTGAGGTATCAACGGAGATTCAGCAGCCGTATGGTACGGTGGTGTGGAGATGGGAAGCCGGTGGTCTTTTCTCAACAGCATCGACCTACAAAGTGCTGCATAACAAGGGCAACAATTGTCCTTTCGCTCATCGCCTATGGAAGTTCAGAACCCCACCAATGGTCAGAGTGTTTATTTGGGTTTTACTTCAGGATAAATTGCTGACAAGGGAGGTGCTCATAAGAAGGGGTTGCCCTCCAATTGACGGATGTGTAATGTGTGGGCAAAACAGGGTCGAATCAAGTGTACATCTTTTCTGGAATTATACTTACTCGGCCGCATTCTGGTGCACACTTATGCACTCACTGCAGAGGTGCCCACCCTCGCGGGCTATAGCTTCACACGTTTCCTTCTGGATAGCACACTCGCAACACTTGGACAAAATACAAAAGAGAGAATGGGACGTCATCTGGGCAGCGGCGCTATGGGCACTCTGGCGGGAAAGGAACAACAGGTTTTTTTCTCAAAAAAACTAAGACGATCCGCATTATTTTGGGAGAGACAGTGAGAAATATACAACAGTGGTTGGCATATTGTTAGAGAGTGGAGCTCCTTTGTAAATATATTTTTTATTATTCTCTGCATCTTTAGAATTTTTGTGTTTTGTTCTTACGGCCTTTTAGTGCCGATGTAAACATTTTTTTTAATCAATGAAAAACCGTAAAATGGCAACTTGCCACTTTACTCTAAAAAAAAACGTGTGTTTTTTCCTCACCTGATTGTAGCTTAGAGAGACTACTAACTAATACTTACTTAATTTGACGATTATGCTGATAGTAATAAATGACAAAACATTTGTCAAATTGTATAGATGACAAACATTTTCCTTGATAATTTCGAATTTACTAAATTGTATAGATGACAAACCATTTATGCCATATTATTAATAAAATTTATAATTTAATCATTTTAGGGAATATCAATATTATAATATATTATTTACAATAAAAAAAACAATGAAGTATACTTAAATCATATTATGATCGTGGCCTCAGAAGTAATTGAGTTGGTCGCGGATTTGCTGGCGAGATCACATGGACCTTGATACGTCCTATCTCGGGAGATGAGGCCGTATGGAAACTTGGGCTAAGCTGGATTCGTCCTGCCAAGGAATGGCAGGCCGAGGTATAGATCGAGCTAAGAACTCGGGGTGGTTTATGAGAGATTCGGACTCTGACCTGTATGATCTCTCTCTTAATGAAAATTGCGTCCCCTGTTTCATGGGAATCACAGCCTTATATAGTCCAGCCATAACTGCCATCTCGGGCGTTTATGGAGAACGTGGGCAGTTATGTCAGCCGTTACTGGGACGTGGGCATTAAGCTAACCGTTACTGGGACATCGGCATTAATCTGGCCGTTTCCCGGCTATCCCGTATGTCGGTTGACCTGGGCCTATTTTGAGGCTCTGGTTTGGGGCTGGCATATTGGGCCCCGGCTTAACGAGCTTTTTGGGCTTTTTCATATGACGTCGGGTTGGCCTTGTTAAGGTCCGAATCCCAGTCTTTCATGACCCAGTTTGGAACAAGTAAAATGGCCTGTGGAACATGGCCCTATCATTAGCCCCCGAAGTCGGAATGCATCAGCGAGATGCTTTCGACTTGAGGGTGGATAACTCGTAAAACATACTTTATTAAATGTTATCTGTGTTAGTGATGTACTATCTAGGTCCAAACATGTCGGTCAATTACTCCGAACACGTAACCCGAAGTAAATGTGTTTTCATAATGAGTAGCCTGAGACAACTAAGCGTACTTAGTGTCGAGGAATTTTAACACCGACGTTAGTGTATTAGTCATGTTATAATAACTCGGATGTAGCATATGTCGGGTACATGTCTTGCTTTATACTTAACAATTAATGTGTTAATCTCGGTACGTATCCGACAGTTATTGTGTTAACGTTCTTCTTGTCATTCATTTTTTTTTTTTTTAGGCGACATGGTATCCGAGTTAATCAAAGATTAGTAAAAGATTAGTAAAAAAAAGTGAATCTTAGAAATGACAAGGAATCATCGATATTGTAGTAGTAGAATAAGCCTACATATAAGAAAACATCGAAATCATACAACGCCTAATTAGACTAAACATGGGACATGAAACATGTGGTGCCTGGTAGAATATTTCCACTAGTGACCCCATGCCTATCATGTCGCGCCTTCCAAGCACCGCGGTGTCCATGTTTGGCAAAAAGACGGGTGTGATGTCGTTTTTTAAGTTGAAAATCACACTTACACCATGTCATTGTCGGTATCCTCAAAGAGGTTATCCGATATGAGCTCGGGTTCAGTGGCGGTGTACAACGTTGGACCTCCGGTATGGCGTGATAAACACCCGGGACATTTTCAAAACCGGCGACGAGGGTCTGACCGACCTTGGATGTCGTAGTGGGTGAAACAACTCCACTCATGGCACCCTCGACATTTCACCATCTCGTGCTTGGCTTCTTTGTTACGGCAGATAATGCATCTATGCATCTTGGGCTCGAGATTGAATTTATAAATGTTGTTCTCGTCTTCCTTGGTGAACGAGGGTGCGTTAGCAAGGGTGAGGTCGAGAAGGTCACCGATTTGGAGGTCCTCATTCACGAGCATCCAATCCAAATCTTTCTCGGGAAAATGTTGGAGGAGGGTCCATCGCTCAGGTCGAGATAGGGCCCGTATTGAGTCCCGAGAATATCGAGGATTAGGGGGAGGTGAGTTGTGGCCTTGCCTTGATGGTTGGACATCACAACTATGACCACGATCAAGGGGTGTTTTGTTTTTGGAAGCAACTCTTTTGAAAGGCATCTCGGAAGTAGATAGGTGAAAAATGATAAGAGGTAAAGAGTGAAATGTGCCCTTTACCGTATGGTGACGCTGGTATTTATAGTCGCTAGGGTAAATATTGCCATAAATAAGCGTGGGCCATATTGCCTAAATAGGTAGCCGCCAGCTACTAGCCATAAATGTCATTGGGCAGTGTGCCTCGTTAATGAGATGACAGGCTTTCTGCAATCCCGAGGTGGTCAAATTGACTCGCATTAGACAGCATTAAGTAATAAAATGCTTATGCAAAACATGTAAGAATCAAAACAGCACGAGATAGAAACCTCGGCTAAGCTTACTATATAAACATAAATGTAAAGTTTTAAAGTTGTCATAGAATTAAAACAAGAGGCGGGTTAGTCCCGCGATAATTTATAAAGCTAATCCTATTCATGACGGGAGCGTTTAGCCCGACGTTCTTGATCCAGACATCTCCTGCAAGTGAAGGATGTGAAACGGGGATCATCATGGTTCCGAGGTGATCTGCGGGCTAGACATCCGAGATGAAAAGCTTCTTCGCATCCATCACAATGGAACATGTGCCGATAATTTCCTCGGGTTTGACAAATGGCGCATCTATCCCAAGCTAACGGGTCATCCGCAGATTCTTCGGGGATAGCTGGGGGTTGCTCGGCATTGACGTCAGGATTTTCACGTGGAGGAGACGGGTGTAATGATGGAATGGCAACATTCTCCTTTTTAATTAGGTCCATCATGAACTTGTTATCTGTCATCGTGCTAAAACCCGAGTTGGGAGGGATAGCGGTGATTATTGGGTGTCATGTTTAAAGGGAGACGGAAGAAATATTTATAGTATACCGGCATTAATTATATGACGCCTCGTCTTCCGTTACCCTCCGTCAGCCATCAAATCAGGCATCAAATCAGTCAGGGGTATGAGTGTACGGTGCAATCCGTGAGTGACACTTGTCATTATTCAGCTCGGCGAGAGCTCGAAGCACGGGAATCGAGGCGTCGTCATGATGAAAGGTGGCCACGCGACGTTTCGAGGCCTTATTTCGAAATTCGTGCAAGTATTGAGCGGGAAAAATGAGGACCCTTATATATATATACTCCGGCCCGAGTCATCATTCATTATCATTTATTTGGAGCAATTCAACCTCGGAGCCATATTTATCAATAATCTTGATTATAGCAGAGGGAGTTCAGAGTTGTCAGATAACGTCGGAACATACATCGGGCAAAGACCGAGTTACGAAGGAATCTTACTACAAGGTAATACCTCATCATCTCGGTAGTCGACTTTGTATTGATTAATTTTATAGTAACTTGTATAATTATTGCCGAGGTCAACAGTAATGTAATGACCACATAGGCATGGTGATGTTGCCAACCTAATGACTAATGATCTAACTAGTGCAATCGATTTGTATGTGATAAGTCGGTAAATATGATACCTTTAGAAATAACAAGTAACGGTTACCTAAGCCAACCATGTTTCTTCGTAAATTTAGACATGGCCGAAGAGCATGAAGGATCTCGGGACCAATCTCCTGGTGCTTTAGCAGAGTTGTCCCCAATATCGCGTCAATCTTTCCGCCCAGGTAGGGGCAAGAATCTTTTTGGTATGTCTCCCCTTCACCCTGATGCCTTGCCAGAGGATTGTGAGGAGCAGTATGGCGAAGGGAATGAGGAAAATGTCGAAAGTTCACCTCGTGGCAAACTCATAGTGGCCCAGGCGGGGACATCGCACGGATCCTCGAAGCCTAGAAAGAAAAAGTCTAAGAAAGAAATCGTGCCCCGAGATGGTCATGGGGATGACTTGATATTTCCGGTATCTGCCGGTATCTCTCCGAAAGCGGTCGTCCGATGCAAAGCGCATGCTGACGCATTTTATGAGGATCTCGTGGACGAGGCTTACAGAGAAGAGTATCCGCGACGTGCGCTCAAACTGAAAGCTCCAAATGTAAATGATCGAGCGCATGACGCGAGTCTGGGGATGTGCATATATTGGAAGATGCCGAAATGTGGTTTCAAAATCAGGGTATCCAAGTTTGTACGCGAGATATTACGACATCTCGACGTTGCCCCTGCACAGTTAACCGCACCTGCATGGTGCTATATTATGAGTTTTAAGTACCTGTTTGACTATATGCCCGAGTTAAAGCTATATTTCCCAAGTATAGGGCTGTTCTTTCATTATTTCTCTGTTTTATACAATAATGAAAGCCACCTCGCAATTCGGAAGAATCCTAATGGTATTGCGCTCTTTGACAAGCTGTCAAAGGTTGATGATTGGAATCATGGGTGGGTATATCTGGAGAATCCCTCCGAGTTGCAATGTTTCCGCGAGGTACGGAGGGAGTGGCGTCCTCTAGATAAGCAAAATTTGACCCCGAATTCACCCCCCTCCTTGACTTCATCCGAATTAAAAGTTGTCCAAATTATTGACCGTTATTTCTCAAGTTAGTCTTGTAACGCCTCTAAATACTGGTATGATTAAATTTGTACAGAATTCTATTTAGGAATAATAAGATATATTAAATCGGAAATTAACAATTAATAGAAGTCAATAAATAACAGATGATAAAATTTAGGAGAACGAATAATTGAAATTTAGTCAAATTATATTAATAGGTTTATTCATATGTTAAGCAAACTCAAAAATTAGAAGAAAAACTAATCTAATTTCAGCCACACCTCCCCAATTAATATATCCCTCTCCCCTCTCCCTCCACAGACAATCATTCTCTCCTCATAACTGTAAAAATCTCTTTCTCTCTTTCTCTCCTTCTCTCTTTTTCTCTTTTCTCTTTTCTCTCACTAGCCGCCGGCCACAAGGCCCCTCCCCTTGGCTACTGCCGCCGGCCACCACCCCTGCCCCCGCTGAGAACCCTCCCAGCCGACCCCTGCCCCGCGCGCCGAAACCCCAGCCGGCCCTGCACCCGTGGCCGAACCCCCCTGCCGCCAGCCGAACCCCCACCCGTGCTCTCCCTTCCCCTTCTCCCTGCCGGCCGAACCACCTAGACCCGAACCCAAAACCCTAGACCCGAACCCCTAAAACCAAACCCTAAACCCGAATCCATTAACCCCAAACCCGAAACCCAATAACCCAATATTCAATTCAAACTTTCTTATCTCTTGAAAACAAGTAATTTGTACAAGAATCGAGGTTAATTTCCAATAATTATGCCAAATTGAAATTGTGGGAAGAATCGAGGGTGGTAGTTTATTTAATTAAGTTTAATTGTGGGGAAATGGATTAAGAGTCATAGGTATTGTGATTTATATTGGAATTGGTGTGAATTAGGTGACAATTGCCATAAATACAAATAGAATCGTGAGTAGAACCATATCATGCGAGATTTAGGGTATTAAATTTATTATGAATCCTTTGGATTAAATGGAAAATAAGAATCTAATTAAATGTGTTAAAACTTAGGAGCAAACCGCGAGATTTTAGGAGACGCTGCGAATACGCGAGATACCGACACACGCTCAAACGAAGTCAGTGAGAATACAGGTGCGGGTTCCTGGTCTTTTTACAAATAATATAAAAATGCATGGATTAAGGTAAGTGATCCTTTTTCCCAATCTGGTAGATAAACTGCATCTTGTGAATATCGAACATTCGTTTGATTTTGTTTAGAATTGCATGGCAGGAATTTCTTGAGACATGAAATTGAATTGACAGGAATTAAATGTGAATTTGGGAATGGGGAACTTGGATGAATTGTTTTTAAATTGGGGCCGTCCGTGTGAGGCGGCTCTGCATGTGTTTTTTTTAAAAAAAGCGGGCTGTCCACGTGTGGCAGCTCAGTGTGAGAACAGAACAGAGCAGAACAGAACAGAACGGGTCGCCAAATTCGCGGCGGTTCGCCGGATGGGTCCCCGAAATGGCCCATCTAGAGTGTGATATTCGGGTCGTCCTTGCGTGGCGATTCGCCGGGTTTTCATGTACGGGCATGGATTCCCAGAGTGTGGAATTTCAACACCTTTTGAAATAAGTTAAAAGGGGGCGGGAATAAAACTGGTTATTTAAAAGTGATTGCATATCCGAATTGATAGGGACATGGGGGTAATTTCAAAAACCTTCTTTTTATGTTATTTGGGGAATTAAATGCATTGATTTGTAAAAGCACCGGGCTGGAACTAAATCCCGCACTGAGAGTTAGTTCGATCTCTCACCGTACCACCTGTTATGTGGGTTCCAGGAAATGAAGAAGAAAGCATGGAGGAAGGCCGCGAGTGAAGAATTAGTGGAAGTTGTTAAGATAGCCACTATCTGTTTATCTTTATATTTGTATGAACAATAGATTGTGTGGACATGGCAGTGACTGTTTGACTAGCCATGTCTGACATGTTATCCCTTTTCTATTTGTTTGTGAACTCCATTTACTTTTAAATAAAGTGGCTTGTTGGATGTTTTCATTGATGATGTATGTGATGTGCTTAACGCCTTGCGCATAAATGCGCGGCGGGTTGTCCGGGGGTGTGACAAGTCTCTTTCTCCTTTTGTTATTTTGCACCGATATATTCGTGCAGCGTATATGTTTGTTTATCTCGTATTATCATGAATGAATTGTTAACCATTGCCTACTTATGTCGCAGACCGTGGTTTTATGGCACTACCGTGGAAGGCCGCTCGTCCAATTCCTGTCTTGGCTAATCCCGAAGGCGGTTTCATCAAGGAGGCTGCGAAAATTCCGAAATCGGGTCCTTCTAAGGTTCAGAAGGCATCGAAGTCGGCTCCTGTCAATCCTGCGGCAACTTCTTTGAGATCAACACCTAAATCCAGATCCGCAACTGTCCCAAAAGGCGCGAAGGGCAGTGCTTCTGGTTCTTCTCAACTCGAGGTATCGCGGAAGAGGAAGGAGACTTCTGTTGACCCCCCCTCGCGTGTAACTAGACAAGAGAAGGGAAAAGACGCTGCAGTAGAGGAACCTGAACCTGAGCCTAAGAAACAAAAAACTCAGTCCGATATTGTATTGGTGACATCCCAAGTCGTTCCAAAGGAGCCTTCGCAAGCCAAGGTTGACGCTGCTGAAGCAAATTTAGGAAGAATTATTGACGAAGCAGCTGGTGACGTGTGGGATCCCGCGGAGGAACATAAGGCATTCCTCGAGTCAAAGATTTCTGAGCGAGGGCGACATACCGGGTTTGTGTGGGGGACTGGGATTTCTCGGGGATTCCCGGACAGCTTTTTAGGCTATCTTCCTGGGTATACGCGGATGCAAGAAGAGGAAGATCATCCCGAGGTCCGGGCCGCGTATGCTCGAGAAACGTTTAGACTCACCACTACTCAATATCAAAAGAAGTGGGCTGAGGAGAATCCCGATCAAGTCGTGGGCCAGGTATTGAGGTCGTTGCATGACGCCGGGGTGTACTTTGGGTTCCTCAATGATTCACTTGAAAGTAACAAGCGCAATACTCTTGTTGTCACAGCTGATCAGGAGGCGCTTAATAAGGCGATTTTAGAGAGGAACCATTTTTTACAATTAGCGCAGCAAAAAGACAAGGAAAAAAGGGTGGCCACCGGTCAAGCCGCCGTGAACTTGGCAAAATATGAACTTGCCTGTATCACGGGTAGGAAGGCCGATGTCGAGCGTCAGGATAGCGAGAAGAAAGCAAAGCGTTATAAACGCAAAGCTGAAAAGTATAAAGAGGAGATCGAGGATCTGAAATCCAAGCTCGAGGTCCAAGCCAAGGAGTTGGAAGAGGCGAGATCCGAGAATGCCCATATACGAGATGAAGCACGGGACTTGTCAAGAAAGCACCTCAGCAAATTCTTAGGCAGCCATGCCTTCGCACAAGCCGTTCCGTGTGCGGTGAAAGATATGATGACGCATACCGTATATAGTTATCTTAAAATGATGGGGGGTTTTTATCCGTTTAAACCCGAGCATGTCGGGTTTACGGCAGTGGAGCCGGAAAATCTCGTGATCAGGGATTTGTCTAGCTATGGTTGGGACGAGGAAAAGGATGTACTTTTGAACCCGGATGGCTCTTTATTCAAGGAGGAACTCCAACTCGAGAATCATCCTTCAGCGGGCATTGTTCACCCTTGGCCTAAAGACAAATGGCCTGAACATCTCGATCTTCCTGATGTTGCCCCTGAAGCTGAACTTGAAAACCTTCCTTCTGAAGCTTCGTCCGAGGGGGGAGAGGATGATACCGAGATAAGGGATGTCGAAGAATATGCCGAGGTGGAGGTTGCCGATGAGGAACAAGAAGATGAAGGAAATACTTCTCACCGTAATGAAGGAGATACCGCTCCCTCAGAGGCGAAGCTCCTTACTCCTTGTAAGTAAGGTCTAAAATCGCAATCACCGAGATGTTGGATTTATGCCTATCCATACTAATCATTCTGTTTTGTTTGTAGGAAGGACCATGTCGTGCTTTGGAAGCAACACCGGCTTATGTAATACATTTGTACCCCCGAGATGTGGGGGATTTAAAGCTGTTGTATTGTGCACTATTTTTATTTACACCCCCGAGATGTGGGGGTTATAACAGAAATTTTTGTAATAGTATTTGATACCTCCGGGATGTGGGGGTTTAACAGAACAGTTAGATGTAACTTCTTTCTTTTAATCGTATGTTTCTTTGCCCGAGGTTGAATTTTTTGTTTATTTGATATCTCGGTTGTATGCTTTGATTTTCAAGTAAAGTGTACTTGGTAATATAGCCATGCCCCCCTTTTTTTTTCTTTATGTTTGACAAAAATGGTCAATGTGGGGGACATGTACGTCGAGCAAACGTATGCGTTACCCCGAGGGGTTTTCGATAAATGTTCGCGACATAATAAAAGTCATGTTACTGGTTTACAGTCATCGTCCATTAGGACTGCATTAAGTGATGTCGCGTATCTCGGGATTTTAACCAAGACATTTCGTTGCCTTAGCTTTCGTTCATATATCTCGGACCCAATACACAAAACACAATTGTAAAAAATATCATATATATTGATAAATGCTTAGCATCATACAAAAATTGTATCGTGGGCTAAGTGAATACATGAGGAGAAAACAAAAGGCTTATCTCGCCCTGAGTATCTCGCGGCTAAAAAAAATATAAAAAACGACATACATTAAGTGTAGAATTTACGGAGATGGCAAGTGTTCCATGGGCGAGTTAGGAGGAAACCACTTGGGTCTTCCAATTCATAGGCGCCTTTACCTCGCGGGCGAATGATCTTAAAGGGATCTTCCCATTGAGGAGCAAGTTTGCTGACATGTTTGCCAGTCGCTTCCACAGTTTTGAGTACCAAATCGCCCGGCTGGAATTCCCGGGGTACCACGTGTTTGTCAAATGCACGTTTAACCCGGCGTTGATACTCCGTGGTCCGAATGCGAGCCCTCTCCCGACCTTCTGTGATGAGGTCGAGTTCAACGGCACGTGCATCGCGATTCTCGTCAGTGGAATATGTCAGAGTACGGAGAGATGGTTCCATCATCTCAATTGGCGTTACTGCTTCCATCCCGAACACCAAAGAGTAAGGTGTTTGTTGTGTGGCTTCGCGAGGTGTTGTGCGGTAGGCCCACAGGATTCCATCGAGAATGTCGGGCCAATTCTTCCTGTTAGCCGCCACTTTCTTTTTGAGACCGTCCAGGATGGTACGGTTAGTGACCTCGGCCAATCCATTGCTAGCAGGGTGACTGACCGAGGTGAAGTTGTTTTGGATACCCAAATTGGAGAGGAATGACATGGTGCTGGCTGCATTGAACTGTGTTCCATTGTCTGATATGAGTGCATGGGGTAGGCCAAAACGACATATGATGTTCCGCCAGATGAAGTTTTCTGCTGCTGCGGCGGTGATATTGGCCAGTGCTTCGGCTTCAACCCATTTAGTAAAATACTCCACGGCTACGATAATCCAGCGGCGTTGCCTGACAGCTTTGGGGAACGGCCCGACGATGTCGATTCCCCATAAGTCGAACGGCCAAGCTCCCGAGATGGATATCTGATCGTATGCCGGGATGTTGCTCAGCTTGCTGTGGAATTGGCAGCGTTCGCATTTTCGGACCAAGTTTGCCGCATCTTGCTGCATGGTTGGCCAATAGAAACCAGCTCTGAGAATTCGTTTGGCGAGAGTTTTTGCTCCTTGATGACTTCCGCAGATGCCTTCATGCACCTCGGAAAGCATTCGTAAGGCCACCTCCTCATTGATGCACTTAAGCCAAGGTCGCACGTACCCCCGTTTGTATAGATGGTTGTTGAATATGGAGTACATCGGTGCGATCCTTTTCAAACGTCGGGTTTCCAGCTGGTCGGTGGGGAGGACCCCGGTGTTAAGGAAATTCCACATCGGGGTGAACCAGGACTCACCGGGTTCCCCGATGGCGAGTACAGCTGTGGTGTCAAGGGTGATGCTGGATTATGGGACATCCATAACAATCACGGGCCGATCTTTGTCTAGGTTGCCCGCGGCGCCAAGTTTGGACAAAGCATCGGCTTGGCAGTTTTTTTTGCGGGAGACATGTTGGATATCAACCTCGTTGAAATGACTCTTGAGTAGGTGGAACTGCTGTCGGTACTTGCGCAACTTCTCGTCCATGACGCGGCATTCATCGTTTATTTGTTTTACCGCTAACTCGGAATCACTACGCAGATGAACCTCGCGGGCGCCCAATTCTTTGGCTAGCTTAAGGCCTGCTATCATGGCTTCATATTCCGCGGTGTTGTTCGTTACCGGGAATTGAAAATGGAGAGCATAATTCAGGGTTTCCCCATTTGGACCAGTGAGGGATACCCCGGCCCCCGCCCCCTGTAATGAAGAAGCACCATCGACATGGATTGTCCAACGTCCTTCAGACTCGGGAGGAGCGCCGGAATACTCGGCGATGAAATCAGCGAAGATCTGTGATTTCAGAGCATTTTGGGGATGGAAAGAAACATCGAACTCGGATAATTCGAGTGCCCAAGCTAGCAATCGCCCGGATGAGTCGAAATTTGCAAATGCCTTCTTGAGTGGGATCCCGGTGTAAACCTTTATGGAATGCGACTGGAAGTAAGGTCTCAATTTCCTGGCGGCTATGACGAGAGCATATGCTGCCTTTTCGATCTGGGAATATCTTGTTTCGACATCCCGAAGCACATGAGAGACGAAATAAATCGGCTTTTGATCTCGCCCCTCTTCCCGTACAAGGGCAGCACTTACCGCATGATTCGTTGTTGCCAAGTACAATACCAGGGCATCGCCCGCGGTCGGCCTGCTAAGACATGGAGGATTAGCGAGGTAAGCTTTAACTTTTTCGAAGGCCACGGCACACTCTTCTGTCCACTCAAATTTGGCGGATTTACGCATGGCTTTGAAGAAGGGGAAACACACATCCCCGGATCTCGCAATGAACCTATTGAGGGCGGCCAACTTGCCTGTGAGAGATTGCAGTTCTTTAAGGTTCTGAGGCGGTTTCATATCGAGGATGGCTTGTGATTTGGAAGGATGAATCTCAATGCCTCGCATAGAAACCATGAAACCAAGGAACTTACCCCCGGTTAGGCCGAAAAAACTCTTCTTCGGGTTTAGTTTCATGTTGGCTGAATTCAGTGTCGCAAAGGTTTCTCGGAGATCTCGGACATGGTCAAGGTCCGACATGCTCTTGACGAGCAGGTCATCTACATATGCCTCTACATTTCGTCCGATCTGGTTGTGAAATACAGTGTTAACCATGCGCTGGAAAGTGGCTCCAGCATTGCGCAACCCGAAAGGCATGACTCGGTAGCAGTATAGCCCCGAGTTGGTGGTGAAAGCGGTCTTTTCTTCGTCGTCTTGATTCATCCGGATTTGATTGTACCCGGAGAACGCGTCCATAAAACTGAGGTAGGCATGTCCCGAGGTGGAGTCGACCAGTTGATCGATTTTTGGCAAGGGAAATGGATCCATGGGGTATGCCTTATTGAGATCGGTGTAATCGATACACATACGCCAGTCACCGTTGGACTTCTTGACAAGCACGGGTTGGCTGTCCATTCTGGACACTCGACATTTCTGATGAAACCAGCGTCAAGTAGCTTCTGGACTTCACGCTTTACGGCCTGCTGCCGTTCTTCCCCCATATTACGTTTTCGTTGCCGAACCGGTTTTGAACCCGGTTTGATATGCAGTCGGTGTTCTGCTATTGACCTCGGAATCCCTGGCATGTCGGCGGCTGTCCAGGCAAAAACGGACTGATTTTCTCGGAGAAACTTGATGAGTTCGTCCTTCGCTTGTCCCTGGACTGCCTTTCCGATGTTGAGCGTTCTGCCTCCGCCCAAATCGAGTTGTTCGACTTCATCTGTCGGCTCGAGGGAAGCTGTAATCTCAGCTTTATCAACTGGATCCAGCGCCAGGTTTGTGTTGGGCGGTAGATACGCGGTACTCGAGCGCAACCGCTGTTGGTTGGTTTTTGCTTCCGACTGTTCGACTTGGTGGACAGAGCCTCCTTGACCCTGAATGGAAGTCATGTAGCATTCACGCGCCACCTGCTGTTGGCCACTTTCTTCCCCTATCCCGTTATCTGTGTGAAATTTGATTTTTAGGTGGGAAGGGGAGATGATTGCGCCGATTTTGTTCAGAGTTCCTCTTCCCAGGATTGCGTTGTATACCGAGGGGGCATTAACGATGAGGAAGTCCACCACGACTTCCACCGTGCGAGGGGACTTACCGAATGTCACCTTGAGTGGCATCATACCCCGAGGTCGAAGGGCATCTCCCGTAAAGCCTATCAAAGGTGAGATATGCTGTTGGAGGGCGCGGGTGTCGAGGCCCATTTGCGTGAAAGCCGACAAGTACAGGATGTCTGCTGAGCTTCCCGTGTCGACTAACACCCTCTTAACCCGGTGGGTGTTGATTTTGAGGTTCAACACCACGGGATCATCGTGTGGGCTGGAAATCTCTCCAAGATCCTTCTCGGAGAAAGATATCGCTTCTTCCGGGCGAGGTCGTTTTTTGTCGGTCTCGACCTGTAAAACGGTGGGATATGGCTTTCGATTGTCGCGAGGCAAGATTTTTCGGATGGTACCGCGATGGCCTCCACTGATCACGTTAATGACAGGGCTGCCCTGCCTTTCCGGACGCCTTGTCTCGGGACCATCCCGAGTTTGAGGACTGGCCTCTCCAACCCGAGGTCCCGTATAATCCTGTCTGTAAGGAATAGGTTTCTTAAAAACCTTACCTTTGCCATTGTATTTCCTGGAGAACTTTCTGAAGAAATCGGGGTTGATGAATTCGATCAGCTTACCCTCGCGGGCTAGTCTCTCCAGGATGTCTTTGAGTTGAAGGCAATCCGCAGTGGAATGCCCATTGAATCCATGATACTCACACTTCTTGGAGTTATCTTGTACCGTGAAGATGCCTTCAGGCAATGGTGGGGGCAGGTCGAACATCTCCTCTACGATGTTGTACATCTCGTGTCGTTTCTTCGTGAGAGGCGCGTATCTCACGAAATGTTGTCGGTACCCCTCAGTGCCAGATTTGTGTTCTTGCTCGGTTGATCGATTTGGTTGGTTTCTCCGAGGTTCCCTTTGGTTGCGAAACCTATCCGGAGCCGGCTGTCTGTTAGTTTGATGGCGGGGAGATCGAGATCTCGGTCTCGTGGGACTCCCGTTGTCATCTTCGGCACGGATGTAACCCTCTGCAAAGGTTACAAACTCCCTCAGCGTATTCATTTTCTTCATGTGGGCTTCGTAACGCAAGGTTCCTGGACCCCCTTTGCGGAGTCCTTTCTTGATTGCGGCTAGGGCGAATTCCTCATTGAGGTTCTGAATTCGCCGAGATGCTTGTATGAAACGGTTGACGAACGCACCTGTTCTTTTGCGCTGTCCCTGGACTATGTCCAAAAGCATCTCGCACGTGGCTTGCGGTGGTTTGATTATTGTATATCTTTCCAAGAACAGTTTTGCGAAGTCTTCAAATTTGTTGATGGACCTCCGGGGTAGCGTCATGTACCAGTCCCATGCTTCTCCAGTTAAGCAAGTGGTGAAGACTCGGCACATGATGGCATCGGTGGCTCCAAGAAGGCGGAGCCGCTCAAGGAACCCGTACACAGTTGTGTGGATCCTGCGTATCCCCACTACCTCGGAAGCTGGGAAGGGTTGTTGGGTATTTGAAGTCCGTCATTGATTGGCGGTAGATGTCTCTGGACAGGGGGCCGTCCTCGATTCCCATAGGCCGAGAGTAAGTGCCTGCCTTCTGGGATTCGAGTTCGGCTAGTTTGGCCGCGAGTCTGGTCTGGATCAGCTCTTCGACTTGGGCCATGTTGATATCTCGGGTTGGGGTTGGTGATCGCCGGTTCCTTCTTCGGTAATCGCGGCGAGTTCTATCCCGACCTCGGGGTGGGCTTCGTTCGCGCTCTCTATGGGAGCGAGATTGATCTCTGCGGGATGGTCTGGACCCTCTGCCGTGGTTAGCTGATTCTCGCTCGTTGTTAAGGTGGGCTCTGGGACTTTCGGTATGTGGTCCTTTCGCGGGGTGTGGCCCCCTATTCTCATCCTGACCTTCCGGGCGTCTTCCTACATCGGGATGTACCCCTGCAGGTAGGACATTTTGGTTCCTGCGTTCGGATTGGACTTGTTGGTCGGGTAGTGACGGGGTATCCGTCTCATTGCCTGTTCGGACCTGTACGAACTCTCGCTCCAGATTTCTTGGCGAAACATTTGCCGGTCGACTGTGGACACGGTTTGCAGACAAAGGTCGCGGTACAGCTACGGCGGGTGGTACGATCTGGTGGACAGGTCGCAGTGGTATTTGCTGGGAACACTGTGTTGGACCTGTCATGGGATACGTCCCGTGAGCGCCTCCCGGGCCCCATTGCACAGGTGGTGCGGCATAAGGATACTGGGGGCCCGTGGGAGTGTAAGGTGTGTAAGGAGTCGCACTGTAGTGATACAGCGGCGTTTGCTGAGGGTAATACGGTATATAGGGTATCTGATAAGCACCAGTTACCTGATTGTGATAGGTACCGGCTGTCTGATTGTGCTCGACGTAAAGTGGCCTGGTTGTGTTCCCTTCAGTGAATGAAGGTCGAGTAACGTCGGGGCGAGGTTGAGCAGGTTGAGGACCCTGAGGTCGTACCATTGAGCTGCTAGGCCTCGCCCCCGGGAATTGACTGTGGGAAGGATTTGCTGTGGGTGATGTTACCACTGGAGGTGGTGTGATTGTTTCCCCGGGCGGGGTCGTCACCCCTGGTGGGAGCGGAGTTGATGTAGTCGGACGAGCCATCTAGTTCTGCGTTTGAGCTAAGCGTGGCCCCACGGTGGTTGATACGTCCTATCTCGGGAGATGATGCCGTATGGAAACTTGGGCTAAGCTGGATTCGTCCTGCCAAGGAATGGCAGGCCGAGGTATAGATCGAGCTAAGAACTCGGGGTGGTTTATGAGAGATTCGGACTCTGACCTGTATGATCTCTCTCTTAATGAAAATTGCGTCCCCTGTTTCATGGGAATCACAGCCTTATATAGTCCAGCCATAACTGTCATCTCGGGCGTTTATGGAGAACGTGGGCAGTTATGTCAGCCGTTACTGGGACGTGGGCATTAAGCTAACCGTTACTGGGACATCAGCATTAATCTGGCCGTTTCCCGGCTATCCCGTATGTCGGTTGACCTGGGCCTATTTTGAGGCTCTGGTTTGGGGCTGGCATATTGGGCCCCGGCTTAACGAGCTTTTTGGGCTTTTTCATATGACGTCGGGTTGGCCTTGTTAAGGTCCGAATCCCAGTCTTTCATGGCCCAGTTTGAAACAAGTAAAAGGACCTGTGGAACATGGCCCTATCAGACCTCTTTTCTCATCCTTTCTTTCTTTTTTTCCAGGATATTGTCTACGGGTTTTGACCACGGTCAAATCTTTTAATATCACGTGACACCTTGGCTGTTTCTTTCGAGAGAAGTGACACCACTGCTATTACTATATGACATCTTTTTCAGCTACTTTCGTCTCACAAGTTGCGAACAAATTTTTTTTTTCACTTTGAACACTTGTCAATATAAGTTTCGCAAAGCAAACTCTCGCGTGCTGTAAAAATCTATGCCCCTGAACGATAAACGTTGCATTATTTCAATGGTACGTACATACACGGGAACCTTTCAGAAATTACAATCAAAATCGCCGAAACCTACCAGAAAAATCTGGCTATAATAATTAAGGCCCCCTAAAGGGGAGAATTGATGAAATCTCATTTACACCCGCTGAAGCACTATCCACTGAACAAAATATTCCATCTCTTTTCTTTCTTTTTTTTTTCTTTTTTTTTTTTTTTTTTGCTCAGTAAAATTACGAGCCAAACCTAATATTATAAAGAGGGAATACAAAAGAATGCCAAAAGAAACAACACATAACCCTAGACTCCTGCTCTCTAGAGATCCAACATAGTCGCACTTTTAGCTGAATAATCCTACCAAAGATCTCTATTCCCCCTAATAATTTCCTTAGATCCCACAATATACAAAAAAAAACTACTTCCTAGAGTGTAGTACAATGGGGCAATAGAATTTTCACAGGCGGGGAATTACTATACTCTGTTACCCTCCCTTCCACAGCAACAGATCAAACATGATTGAACCTGTAGATTTTTTTCAATTCTAGCCTTCTTGGGCTTTGGATTTTGATGTGGGGGTGGGGGTGGGGATGGCGGGGTGTAATCTTGCACTGAATTAAGTTGTTAGAGAGACAAACAGTGGATCCCACTTTCTTGAATGTTCTGAGGCATGGGGACTGGAGTGAAAGCTCTTGGTAATAAGGATCTAGAAGCTGATGGGTGGTCACCACCTGGCCCATCTGGTATGTGACGGCGGTGGAACTTCCCCAAACGGTTAATTACAGAGAACATCTCCAGTTCTTGGCACTCTAGCTGAAATTCCAGTACAGATGTCCTCTTGTTCAATCTGAAACATTGGAAGTAAGGAATAAGAATATGATTTGTTCTAAAAAAAACATTTGACAGGCAAATTCACGTTATGCTCCCCGGCTGTCCTTGAACAACACAATTGGTCCTTAAAACTTCTCTTTTTCATTATCAACAGAACAAACATCATGTGCTCTCTCTCTCTCTCTCCCTCTTTCTTAACATTTTCTCTTTTCTCTATTCGCTCTCCTCGTGCATTGCTTCACAAGGCTAGGGGACCCAAGAAGGTGAGCCGATGTGCTCCAGTAAGACATGCAATGCAGGCCCCATGAAGCGAGATGACAAAGAATCCCCAACAAAACCATGTGACATGGGATCCCACAGAGGTGTGATGTGGATCCTGATGGGGTAATGCTAAACAAGACTCAACAAGATGCTACAGTGTCAGCCTGGTGCAGCAGGAGCAATGTTAGGGCCTAAAGTGGTGGTCTGATGTGAATGCTCGATGCAAAGCATGCTTAACCAGGAAAACCAAAAAGGGGTCCCAATTAAAGACATGCTTAACCACAAGGCAAGAAGGACAGAGTAACGGGGTGAGTAATGGAAAGAACATAATGGTGTTTGGATCTTTTGGTCCAAAGGAAGTTCTCTGTACTGGGATCCTTTACACATGGGACCAGATACTTCTATTTTTGTAGGGAGCGGGAGCGTGTTATATTTGTTAACAGTTGTGGGTCCTAATCAGCATAGCATTAATTGAGTTCTTAGGTACCTGGTCCAGAGGATCTAGAATTGAAAAGCTGATGCAGCGAAGCAATAAAATTAATGGTGACTATAATAATAAACAGGTTGGCTTCCGCATATAGGGGAAGAGACTTTGGGAATAGGGGTCGGTCTAAATCAATGTGGCAAGGGAAACCAGTTGTTGAAAACAAAATCTCACTGCCATTTTTCACTCACTAATCGTACAGTCTAGTCGGTGGTTATTGGAAGTATGAACTGCCGATATACTCTTGATTTCTTGAAATATTAACCAAATTCCAACACATAAAATTTAACAAAATCTCACTGCCGTTTTTCACTCGCGAATTGTATAGTAGATGTGCAACTTGAGGAAAAAATTACCTTGTGAAACCGTCTTCTAGTTTTTTGAACCTCCCATTGAAGGCCTCCACAACCTTTGAGAAGAAACTCTCTCCTCTTTTTTCAATGGATGTGCTTCTTTCTGACGAACTAGATAGTTTAAAAGAAAAACCAAGTTACAAAAGATCACTTTCAATAATCTACACATAGTTCTGAACTGACTAATATCAAAGACGCCAGTACTAGGTAGCTTTACCATCGATATATGGATATAGGCTTTCAAATGGCCTTCTGTCAAAATGTGTTTCTTCCACTGAAATTAGTATCAGATTTCTGTAATGTACTAACATAGCATTGGGTAGATATAAAGATGTATTTTCCTGGAGTAAAATTGTTTTAGTTGGGTTTGTCTTTTTCCTTGTTTTTACATTACAACAACAACAACAACCAAGCCTTTAGTCCCAAACAGGTTGGGGTAGGCTAAAAATGGAACCCAACCGGAGTCACAATTCCTTGTTTTTGCAAGCAGAGTTTTCTAATTGGGAATTGGTTTCGGGCAATTACTGATTAATACAATGTGACTTACACATTTTCATTCTTCAATTGCAGACACGAATCACTTCCCATGGAACAAATCAAGCTGCATGCATCTCTTAGGGCAAAATTTGAGACCATAAAGGTAATGCTCTCATATGCTGTATCAGCTTTGGCTCTGAGAAACCGAGGAGGAACAGCCGGTATAAGGTGCTGAGTCAGCTTGGTAGTGAGAATTAGCCGTCTTCTCGGAATAGCAATAGTTGTCTGTCCTTCCTCTAGTATCTCAGCTTCATCTTCCAACTGAGTTACCAGAATTGGGTTTTATGTGATATTTTCCAACCAAACAAAAGATACAGAGTTCAAATAGAGGTTTAACAAGATATAAGTAACATGTACCTTGTCAATCAACCTATTAGTAGTCTGAGCCCAGTCCATCTCCACAACACTGTAAGAAATTAAGACTTATTAAGATTCACAAAATTTGTAAAGAACAAATATGTTTTTGTGTAAAAACTGAAAAATACATTGGCACAAAACTGTATCTTGCTGTGCAGCAGCACCTAAGAATTATTATGAGCATGTAAGATTTTTTGTTTGATTCTGGTAATGGATTGGTTGTAGTCGAGGAATGTTAATAAAATATAGCACTCTACAGCAGGTTGCAGAGGGATTAAACTAGCCAGCGACTGTATCAGAATCAAACACCAGACCACTCAGCCTTAGTTCTGGCACAACGTCTAACAACATATTGGTAAGACCAGTTTTGCAAACTAGAAGCTTGAAACATAGCAAACCAAAACAGCCACCATACAATCATCTATTCCTAACAGATGGCAGACAAGATATTCTTGCCTTACAGAACAAAAAATTCACCTGGTGCTTCTTATGCTCTCCGGAACTTCAATAACCTTGTGAAACGGGACAAGCTTCCTCGCACCATCTTTTCGCTTCTTCTCTTTTACAACTTCAGGTGCAACAGTGCCTAATTGAAGAGGAGATGGCGAGAGCTCATTAACCCCCATCTTGGCCAACGATGCGGCATTATTAGGGAGTACATTATGTTGACCAAACTTGGTAATTGGGCTTCTATCAAGTGCTTTCTCAGTGGTAACTTTATTGTTATTATTACAATTTTCATTGTTCTCCATGTTCCATGGTGGTTTTGGGAAGTTGAATTGTGGGGTCACACTTGCTCTTTGCCCCTCATAAACAGCGGGAAGGTTCTGGCCATTTCGGTTGTTTCCATACTGCCCAAACCATGAAGGGGCCATTTGTGGACTGATTTTGGGTCGCTCGGTTGGTACATTTGGTGCATTTGTTACATTGGAGGTTCTCTCTTCATTCTCTCTTGAGATAAAACTAAGCATTTTGCCATCTGGAGTAAGCTGACCTTGCAGTGCCCCACCGGCTTTACCATCTGGAAGAGGAGCACTTGGGCTTGTTTGGATCATTCTTGGGTCTGGTTGAATCATTCTAGGGTCAGTATCTGGACTGGGGTCAGGACCCCTGAGCCTCTTAGCAAACCGATTCCCTGCATCCATATCTGCACCCTTCATGGCTTGCACTTGATGGAGAAGCGAGTAAGTGCTCTGTGGAGCATTTGGAGTAAGCGGGCGTCCCTGCAAGATAGCATCTGAGCCAATGGCAGGTCCGCTTGCAGAACTACCACTTACTTCTGAGGCTCCTCTCTTGGAACCAGAAATGCCCTTCATGGAGTTGCCCTCCAACATGTGCCTGTCCTCTTGATTCTGCAAACCAGAAGAGCTTGTTCCAATATCAGGCTGAACAGTATCAGAATCCCCCTTCCTTCCTTGAGTGGGGCCCCACTGGCCAAGGCTAGCAGAATTAGCTCGTGGTAACATCATGGATTGCATTATGCTGGGTGTAAGATTACGCTGTTGTGCAACATTAGTCCACACATTCTTAAACATGGTGGCAGCACCAGGCTGCTGATTTGAACCTCGACCTGGTTGCTGAGTCATACCCCGGTTCAAAGAATCAGACGGGTTTTGATTACTTGGGGAGAAGGCGGCCTGCTTGGGTTGGTTTTGAATGTTCTCTGTCATTTCCCCCTGAGAACTTGAACCGGAACCAGTAGGTGGTCCTAGATGTTGGCTGGGAGAGATGGAAGCCAGGTTATTGTCTAGGGTTTCACGATCTGGCTGTTTGTTGCCAATGGAAATATGAGGAGAATGAGTATGACTGGAGGTAGGGTGTATCTGAGATGGGGGACCCAACATTAGGCCAAAACCTTGCATTGGAGAAGGTTGGTTTTGGTGGGGATGAGTTGTAGATGTGTCGAAACCTGATTGGCCAGGCATAGGTGTAATGGAATTATCAGTCTTGGGCACCTTCTCAACTTTCTGGAAAAGCTCGAGCATGTTTTGACTGCAGAAGGAATATATGCATTAGATGCAAGTAGAGTAATAAATCAACACTGCCTTCACAACCTGCACAAGGGCAATTTGACAAGGGAGACTACATCTGGACCACTGTTACTAGGAATTCCCAAGTACATTTGGCTGAAGTATTATGTTATGAAACCCGAGTCCGGCTACTATACCACTAGTGTCATTCCAAACTAAATAACACCACATCTTAAACCATTAGATCTATTTTAATATTCGTACCAGATACTAGTGTCATTCCAGCACTCTATCTTGTACACGAATATTAAAGTAGATCTATGGTTTAAGATGTAGTGTTATTAAGTTTGAAATAACACTAGTGGTATAGTAGCCGGACTCCTTTATAATGTGTTTCTTGAAAATTGCACTTTACAACAATACAACCCTAAACCTCCATGAAAATAATTAAATAACATTCTGTATTGATGGAACTATGGTTTAATTTTAGTACGGGAACTGTCTCAATTTAGACAAAATTAACAAGGGGACCACAATGGGATGGACTTTGTTATCTTCTATTCGTTTGAGTAGTCATGCCAATGGTTTTCTGTGCCATACATAGGTAATACATAAAAAAAAAAAAAATTAAACCATGGGATTTGGGTGTCATTTTGATAGGCATCAGGAGACGGTAAAGATTGGCAATATTTGGTTTGCTGTTTTTGTTAGCTCTTGGTGCAATGGTGAAAATCTGTGTACACAGAATATAACATGTATATGATATCAAACCTATTAGCTTGTTATTAAAACATTATACAAGGTTAATTGAAAGCTAATTTTATCTGCATTGATTTGGCACCAAAACTTTTAGCAGCGGATCCCTGCTGGCCAAACTGAAAAGACATAAATATAAAAACTTCCAAGCTTTTTACTTAGATATCAGAGCAATCATTCAAAAGGAAATTGAAGGAACTCAAAAGAATTTTGCCTTGGAAGACATCAAGATTTTACTATATCTGACTATATTACAAATTAAGGGCATTACTAGAGGGCCTGAGAGTATAACTAGGGTGTTCCTAAGTTCGCCAAGCCTCTTTGTGAACTCAACTCTAAAACCCATCGGATTGACTTCCAATGACAAATCCGAACCGTTAAAACCCGGCTACCTTACGAGTGATGCGTCTACATACAAATTTTTTGAAACTTTGAATTAATTTTGTATAGAGTCAACTAGTCAAGTGGTCAAAAAACATTCAAAAAATGAATGCATTAAAATTAATTTATGAACCTTCTAATTTTGACCGCTTGACTTCATACTAAATTAATTCGAAAGTCTAAAATTTTTGTATGTAGAAGCATCACTCGTAAGGTAGATGGGTTTCAACGGTTCAGATTCGTCATTTGAAGTCAATCCGATGGGTTTTAGAGTTGAGTTCACAAAGAGGCTTGGTGAACTTAGGAACACCCTAGTTCTACTCGAGGGCCTGATTACTATATCTGACTATATTACAAATTAAGGGCATTGCTAGAGGGCCTGATTAAGGGGGTTACCTTTGCTGACTTGTTCTGTTCTGAGAGAAAAGAGGCATCGATCCATTATATAGCATGCTACTTGTGTCCTTGTTTTGCATGCCGACCCTGGAATTAAACTCCTCATCTCCAGTATGCCTCTGCAATTGCACCAGAAATTACACTTAAGATGGTAAAAAGAATAAGACAAAATAGGACGGTACAGACCATGTCAACTAGAGCATAAACAGGTCCAATGCTCGGACACAAAAGAGATCAGGTCGAAAACTAACGCACCTTTGCCATTTCATTTGCCTTGTCAGAAGACATGCCACTGGAATTTTGGCCTTGTTCACCAAATCTTTGTTCTTGGTTTATTGGCATTTGTGCACCTGGCTGTTGGTTCAGTTGAGGCTGCAGATGAGACTGCGATCCAAAAGGGGTTGTCCCAAAATTCATTCCCAAATTACCCATCGACTGGTTATGGGACATGTGAGGCCCAATGCCCAGCTGAGGCGAGGAAAATCCACTGCCAGCATTGCTCATAGGGTTAGGGTTAGGAAACAAAATAGGGCTTTCTTGTTTGCCCTCATCAGTTCTCCTCTCGGCGACAGTTTTTCCTGATGAATCCACCCTCTGTTGGGCCCACCTTGGCACACTCATTTCCTGACTCTCTTTAGATTGGTTTGAATTCATACTACCCAAATTCTTACCACTGTCATGTTTTGGGGGTTGCATTAACATACTCGGGTTATCACTGGTTTGCAACTGGGTGTTATTGGAATTCCATCCATTCTGCCTGTTATTCCCAGACTGATTGTTAATATTTTGAGTAGGTCTGTTCTGTTGTTGAACCCACACACCATGGGGACCCCTCTGCGCGAACTGTGCACTGTTCTCAGGTCGTTGTGCCCACATCCCGTTTGGTGATTGGTTTTGTTCATGACTGTGAGTTAATTGATTGCTATGGGGCACTTCTTCAACATTTTGTTGAAAATTAGGTAAACTGGGGTTGTTCATGGTACCGCTTGATAAGGAAAGCTGGTTGGCTGCTGCTACTTCAGTTTTATGTAAAGTCAGTCCACTCCATTCCTCATTTTGGCCATTTTCACTACTGGATGCATCCAGCGCCTCTTGCATTAGAGCACTCCAGCTTCCACTCTGGAGAGAAGAGAATGTGCCTCCAAAATTATTGCCACTGTCATCCAGTGAATTTACGAAACCACCCCCAGCTGATGAGTTAACAGCACTTCTAGCAAAGGAACCAACCCAGTTGTCATCTCCGTACAAGAGTTTTTCCTCCTCTGGATCCAAACTAGACCCTCCAGTTGTGGGCCCTGAATGTGTCATTGCCTGACTTGGCTGATTTGCTTTATCCTGCAACGACCAATGGTCTTGTACCGAGCTGTTTGCATTATCCTGGACCGGTGCACTATTAAAAGAGCTCCCTAAGAAATTCTGCATAGTATTATTACTTGATGGTGTGGTACCTGTATCTGATGCAAACCCTGAGTCGGGTACGGTCTGTGGGTACGGCCTCAATGTATCTGACTGGACCCCACTACCTACTGTCTTATTCAACATGTTCTCAGTGTTAGCATTACCAGCCATGCCCATGTACTGGGAATTCTGATAGAAGGACGGGTTCATTTGTGGGGGCATCAGCCCCATTGATCGCATGGCCTGGAGCTGATTATTCTGCTGCATCAAGGCACCATTTGCAAAGTTATTCATCAATGGAGGCCCCGTGCCATACTGCATCCAGCTTACATTACCGGTCGGCAAAGTGGTCTGAGAATTTGCTACCATTTGAGGAGAATGATTTTGCCATGAGGGCATTTCCTGCATTTGTGCAGGAAATGATGAGGGGTTTGCCACTGCTATATGAGAGGAACTATTACTTTGCCATGAGGGCATCTCATTCATTTGTGCTTGCTGCTGTTGCTGTCTCTGCAGTTCCTGTAACTGCATCTGTTTGTACAGCAGCTGCTGTTGCCACAGCTGTGACATCTTTACCGAATTTCTATTGGCTATAATGAAACAACTGATTGGTTTTACATGTGATTGTTGAGTTCGGGTGTATTTTTATGGATCCTAGGACAATGTATCTTAAGCCTCTTTAATAACTTTGTTTACTATATAAATAGGCCTATCCATTCAAATTAGTCCCTCGTCCTCGTAGTTTGTGAGAAGAGGATCTGGCTGCACAGACCTAAGAAACAAAAGAGTAAAAAATAATTATAAAACATAGATAAGAAGGTATGACATTCTAAGTATAGAATGTAGCCGTGTGCTAAATTACAAGACATGCTGAAATAAGGTAACATCTGGAAAAGAAACAAGAGAAGTAACTGCTTTTCAACGAGCTTAATAGAACAAAGATGTGATTGAAGAAGTAGTGTCTTCCACACTTAGACCCAATTTTTTTTATAAAACACACTTAAGACCCTATTCTAACATGCATTTTAACTCGGACAATTTAACTGATGCAGATACAAATAAAGCCTGACATTCAGTGCTTCTTGATTGCTTTACAATAAGAACGTAACTACACAGGTTTGATGCATTTAGGTATAGTTTAAGAAGTTTCTAGAAAAATTAAGTATATCATATTTCTTTTTAATTTGAAATTTTGGTATCTTTGGCAATTCAGGTATTTACAGGATTATCTGGAAGAAAAGGGAAAGAGATAAATATAAAGCACATGCAACGTGATAAAATGAACAAAGAAGTGGTGATACCTATAATGAAAGTTGCACATCAACGAGTCATGTGAAAAAAAAAAACAGAGAGAGAAAGAGAGAGAGAGAGCTGAGCTCAAGGGGTCAAAGTTTAAAGCTCGAAACCAAAGTATCCATCTCAGAAAAGACAATTAGTACATGAATTTACACCAACAAGTAATCCCACCTAAGCTCAATGCCACTATATTGTGCTTTCTCAAAATAATAGCTACTCTTTCAGCTGAAATTAAGCTATGATCAACCAAAAGCTGTTCTAAAAGTGGCTCAAAGGAGCTCAATCACATGGAACATGAGTGCTTACTAAGCTCAAATTAAGCTAACAATACAACAACAAAAGTTAACCTGTTCTTCTAAAAAGAAGGATTTTGCAATTATAGCACTTCAGTAGCAAATAGTACATAGATCTAGCAAAAAAGCTAAATCAAGCACCCAATAGGAGCTTGGTAGCCAAAACCCCCAATCCAACACAAGCTAACCCAACAAAGAGCTAAGCTGAGAGGTTCGTTCGCAAACTAACCTCGATCGATAGGAATTTCCTAGGAGAATGACGATCGAACGCCCTGGAGTCGGCGATTAGGGTTAGGGTTTCCTGAAGGAGGATCTCGAGCTAGGGTTAGGGTTTGTAGAGAGACGAAAAGGATGCGGAGGTCTAGAAAATGATCTCTTGCTCTTTATTTCTCTCAATTTTTTCTGCTAGTGTGTGAGAATGGCGCATTTGGGGTTGGGGGTTTCGAGTCCAGCTCAAGGGCAAAGATAAAGTGTTAGAGAGAGAAACAGAGATAGAGAGAGAGACGGGGGCGAAGAATTCAACCGACTGGAGGAGACCAGTCCCGGATTTCTCCAGTCCAGTCTCCAGTTCGTAGAACGTGAACGTGAACGTGAGATTGGCAGTACTCTGCCATGTCGGACCCACGTTCTCTTTCTTCTCTGCTTCCTCTAAAAAGGTTCACACTTTAAATCTTTATTTAAATAAATTCACTCGAATCGAATGTGTAATAAAATTGACATTATTTAATTGTGATTTGTGAAAGACACTTACTCAAGTCATCTTAATTCATTGTCTGAAATATTAATTCAACGAGATAAAATCATCTATTTACCTATTCTAATTAAACCTACTATTTGTCTGAAAGATCAGCATATATGTGTATTGCTGCAACTGTGTTATACATTCTTTTCCTTGTCCATAACTTTAACAATTATATATTCTTCAATTAAATAACGTCAAATGATATTCATTCTCCATTTTAATTCAATACTAATTAAACCAATTTGTTATTTGCTAACCTAAAGATATTTTCCATTAATCAAATTAATGTTATACTGGAGCCAAGATGTTTAGTAGGGTGGGAATGGCACCCTACTAAACATCTTGGTTTAATTAGTAGGGGGTGGCAATGGCACCCTTTTATCTATTTATCCGACCCGTATCGTATCCAAAAACATGGGTAAGAGTAAGATTTTTTTTTGCATTAGCTTATCAGGTACGGACAAGTTATCGGGTACAAATAAGGGTAAGGGTTTTTTTTCCATTATCTTATCCGTTATCATGTAAGATAAATTTTAAAAATAAAATTATATATATAGATATATATTTGTATGAAAACGATACATGATACAATAAAATTTTGTATTTTATTAAATTTTCATAATACAAATTAGTTGTATTCATTATTATTATTTTTCTCTTTTTTCTTGTTTTGAAAAATATTTTATCAAAAGCACAAATCGAAATGTCAATGACACTTTCCTACTGTACCCGTACCCGTTGACACCCTAATCGATCCGGGGGCGTTATTTTTTTTTATTTTTAATTTAATAATTCATTCGGGGCATTATTACAAAAGGTGAATTTTAATAAAACCAATGATGAGGTTTTGTAGGTAAAGTCCAAACGATCGAATGTACGTATCTAGTTGATCTTGGCATTAAATAATGTAATAATGACAATAAAATAATGAGTTATGCATGCACGTGTTTTTAAAATGTTAATTCAGTTGAGTTGACACTAGTTTTTTATTTCCACAAATATATACAGGAATACACCATCACTTGGTAGCAGGTAGCAACTACCAACCGCCTATTAATTAAAGTATACAGTAATAATTAAGATTCACAAATTATTTGTGAATAATTTGAATTTAAACTGTTGACGGATCAATTCGTATATAATTTGGTTTCTCGAATTTTTCACAAATTATTCACAAATTTTACGATTTTTTCCCAAATTTTATTAATTATTCGCAATTTTTTTCCGATATTTTTTTGCTTTCTTGTGGAACTAAGATCTCTGTACAATTTCAAATTATTTCCGAATTATACTCGAATTATTCTTAAGTCACGAATTTTTGACCCCACCGAATAGGGGTGTAAACGGATCGGATATTATCCGCATTCATCCGGATCCGAATCCGAAAAATTCCGAATTCGGATATTCGGATACGGATCCGGATTCGGATAATTTTTTACCGGATACGGATAAGATAATTATCCGTATCCGACAACTTATTTAATTCGGATATCCGAATTTCACTCCGACGACTCTGTCTGATCTGGGAATTGTTTTCTTTTTAGTTTTTTAATGTAAACCAAGGAATGCGGTCCTCTGCTTTTAGTAGAAGATTAAAATCACCTAATCGGTTTTTGTTGCTTGCTTATTAATATATGAATTTTGATTTTTGAAGTTAAAAAAGAACAAATTAGGAGTGTTATTGTAACTCTCTTAGTTGTATATTTTACAACAGGACTAATTAATTAACTATAATTTAATAGACAATTTTGATACCATCGCAAATGAAGTTTTATTCGAAATAGTCCCGATATAATTAACATTGTATATTGCTTAAGTAATTTCCTAAGTTATAATAAATTTGATATGTATGTTGTCTATAAATTGAAATGAACAATAGGATATGTTCATATTCGGTTGCATGATGTTGATAAGGTTGAAACATGCACATAGTTTTCAAAGTCCAAACAGTCAATTTGCACCATTCAACATAACTACATGTGAAAATGTACTTAGAGATCAAATTTTATATTTCTAAAATCATTTTGCTATTTTATAAAATAAATAAAATATCACATAATTCAAAAAATTTGGACCATCCAAAAGTACTGATTCTCAACCTATCTAAAAAAATAAGTAAAATCCGATTTTGAACTACATTTTCATATGGAAATCATATTGAGCAATTATCTAATATTTAAACTTTAAAATATAGATATGAATTCATAATAGGGGCTGATTTGCACTTTACAAAACCTTTTATATGAGAAACCTTTTATATGTTCAAGACTTATTTGACTGTATGATCCTTTATAAAAAGTATATATTACAGTAAAAAAATTTGTTTCTTAAAATAGATAATATTCTTTTTGGAGCCAATTCTGAAGAACAATTAATTGTGTATAATTCATCTAACCTAATCAAGACTTTTTTGTTTTTTTGTTTATCCTATATGCTTTAAAAGAATGTTATTAAGCATAGGTTAGTATATTTTGATGAACAATATGACATGACTAGTGCCTATTATTTTGTTAACATTATATATATTTTGTAACCAACGAACTTCTTATGAAAAATATTAGATCTAATTTATGAATGAAAGAAGTTATATTTAGATGTTATTCTTTATTAAAATGTAGATTAGTAATTTATTTTTAATTATCCGAATTATATTCATATTCGTATCCGTTTTCGTCCGATATCCGATCCGTATCCGTTTAATATCCGATTCGTATCTGTATTCGTATCCAAATCCAAAAAATTATAACGGATACGGACACGGTAAGGCCACTATCCGATCCGTATCCGACCGTTTACACCCCTACCACCGAATCTTTCCGAGTCATTAAGTTATCACTATGCTACTGAGAAGATAAAATAAAGTTAATAATAAAAAATATTAGTTTACTCTTTAAAGATTAAAATAGAAAATGTCAGCACGATGAAGCAAAACTGGATGTGATCTATATCATGCAGCTAACATCACATTTCAGATTATGATATATATTTTGTTCTTTTTGATGCATATATATATACCAAGATCACAAAATAAACAAACATGCATGAAATTGTGTACATAAAATATTATATTTGAAAAAATGATAAAATTGGAAGTATGTTTTACTGTTCATCAAGTAATTTAAAACAATTTAACATTGACATCTATTGATGCACCACCACCACCAAACAGATTCATGTTTTATTTTTTATTTTATTTTTAACCTTATTTAAATTAATTTGTAAATATATTATGAAGATAAGTCATTATCCAGTGATTTGACGGACACGAATTAGAGTTGAACTGTCAATTTATGACAATAAGACAAAATTAGCGACTTTCCAAAAAAGAAAAAAAGAAAAAAAAAAGACAAGAGATGATATAATAGGATTAAAAAATACTATGAAGACAAGTCTTTATTAATTAAGTAATCCCTCTTTAATTGTACACAAGGGCAGATCTATGTATAGCTCAGAGGATGGCCAGCCGCCCATATGTTTTTGAAACTTTTTAATGATTTATATTGAAATTTAATTGAACTTTTATTTTTCTTAAAGTTTGTATATTAATTTGTCAGCGCCTCCTTCATGAATTATTACATCACACGTGTACTTGTAGTTTAGTTGTTAGAATTGTAATTAGTTATTATCAAAACTCGAATTCAAGTCCAGAGACCATGTATTATGTATTTTAAATTTTAACCTCCTATTCTATTTTTTATTATTTCCGGTCCTTATTATACAATAAAATATATGACAAGCAAAAGGTAGCACTAATATTAATATACGAGAGCAGTGCAGTGCAGTGGTTTAATTTCACGTTCAAGTTATCTCAGCCTTCTTGCATCACGTTGCAGCTAGAAATTAAATTATCTCACAAATTAAGCTCCAAAGATACATATTTAATTGCTAATTTAATCTTATTTCATTTTTCACAAACACCTCGCCAGAATTAATTGCTAATTTAACCTTGATAAAAAAAAAAAAACTAATATTTTTCTACAGTTGTATCTTTATAAAAAAAAAAGTAAAATTTAAAGAAAATTAGCCACATAATTTTGTATGTATGCGCTGATGCCCCTAAAAGCTGCCAAAATTATATTTGTTGAAATAGTTGCCCTGCCCCTGACTAATTAACTTTGCTGTGTCTCAACTCTCAAGTAGTACCAAGTACCAACACAACACAAGAGCAGTTGTAAAATCAGCAGTTCACCTTCACCAATAGAATTTCTATTAAGCACCCACGCTCTCATTCCCAATTCCCAATTCCCAATTCCCAAAAGATAAAATAAAACAAACTTACTTTGTCCCAAAAGCATTCATGCACTGTCTGTCCCCTCTATCCTTGCAATTGGAACATTCTATTAATACCTTTTGTCATTAAAAGAACCCATTGTACTTAATTGTACGACACCTCCTCGCTACAAGCCACGTGCCCTCAGCCCTGTAACTGTAACTGTAAGTGCACAAACGAGATCCTGTTTGTTTCAACCTAGGCAGCCCCTGCCAGGTATTTCAAAAAAAAAAGAGATCCTGTTTGTTTCTTTTTTGTACTTTCTCTCTCTTTCTCTCCTGAAATTATTATTATAGTGAATTGAATTGAAATGTTCCAAAAAGGAAATTGAAATTGTGGGTTATGACTTATGACTTGTGAGGAGGATACGTCACGCGCCATACGTGGCAATGTGGCAATGTGGCATGTCTTATCCGATCCCCTTAATTGGTTGCCATCAATTCAATTCCTTTCTGCCTGGGAAAAGGCAGTCTTTGGAGCCACATGCAGTCTTTGGCACAATGAGGTTAGAGAGAGAGAGAGAGAGAGAATACATTCCAATTCCAAGAACATGGGATAAAGTGGGCCTCAATTAATTAATTCTCTTAAAAATTACTAATGTTCGCCTCCAACTCCAAGTAATGTACAAAGTGCAACACAAGTGGACCAATTCCAAGTGTGTGTGTGTGTATATATATATATATATATATCCACTGTCACAGTCTTTTTATTATGCTTCTCTGTTTTTTTTTTCTTCAAACAATCTAAAAAGGGTTTGATTTTGACTCATACTCACTTTGCAAGAGGATGACTTGAGGCATTAAAAAAAAAAAAAGTCATTTTTAAGATGTGCAAATTGTTTATGATTTAGACATGATTCGCTTTTACTTTGATTTAATTAGTTATTATAAAAAGCATCCTGTATAACTGGTTACAAATATAAAGTACCTTTTATGCTGACTGTTTTCAGATCTCTTCTTTCTCTCTCTATATCTCTCTCTCTCCTCCATATGTCAAGATTAATTCCATTGACTATGAAAGGGTATATTTTTCCAAGTACCCGAGCTTTATAAACGCACGCTGACCTCAATACCATGAAATATTTATACTCCAAATAATTCTTTTTTTTTTAGAGAATACTCGAAATAATTAAAATTTAATCACCAACCATTTTATAAGTTTCAAAAATAGGATCAAATTTCTTTTTTCGATCCTTATTAATTGTCCATGCATCCCTTCATATGAGCACAATAACATGTCGATAATATAGATCACTGTCTTTTAATTTGTCACATAATTCTAAATTCCACTCTCAGCTAATGTAAAAATTCCTTTGTTTTTTCACATGCCAATTTTTTTTACCTTAATTTATTCGACATAACCGTCATACATAAGAATATGTATCCTCCCAGGTACCTGACTCAAGCAAATTACAAACGGACGACCTAGATTAATTCCAGCCGAGCCGAAATCAATCCGGTGCCTACAGAAACTGTAGGGGATCCGTTTTGAGATTCGTGCTAAGTTAAAAGAACTAACTTGGGCCATCCGTTTGTAATTTTCTTGAATCAGGTATCTGGGGTGATCCGAATTCCATACATAACACATAATTCATGAAAAAAAAAATCTAGTAGTAGGATAAATCAACTTGTCAATATCATATCATGAACAATGTATAAATATTTCTCAACTCTAAAGTTGGAGTAAAGAAGAAATCCGCCATAAAAAATCAAGGATATTTTAATGGCCAATGAATTTAGGAAAGAAGATGCATCAGCACAGACTTAAAATCTTAAATGGAGGCCCAATGTTGCTCACAGCAGTTAAATCTAATGGATAAAAGCCAGACCAACAAAGGCTTCTAACTGGAGCCCGAATCAAATCAACAAAAATGTCTAGTTTGGTTAGTTGTATCAGGGCTTGAACTAATTAATTTAATCAGAGTAATGTATACGGATTTAAAATACCTTTTGCTATTTTAGGACAACTCAGATATCAGATAGAAAGCTCAACGGCTCAAGTGCTTTGTTTACACCCTACAAATTGTAATGAGATATCACAAGCCAACAAATTGCGAAGAGAAAAAGAGAGGTGCATGTAAATTTTTTTACCAGTACGGTCGACACTCAGAGCTAGCAGTTAATTACAGCTGTCTAAGTAATCAAAATTAAATTAATTTTAATTAATTTCACAATCTAGATCTAGGGGTGTCAATGACACCCTTTTATCCGTTTACCCGATCCGTATACGGATCGGTATCTGAAAAGACGGATAAGAGTAAGATTTTTTTTTCGTTAGCTTATCGGGTACGGATAAGTTTATGATTTTTTTTCGTTATCCTACCCGTTATCCTATAAGATAATTTTTAAAAATAAAATTATAAATTATATATATGTAGATATATATTTGTATGAAAATAATACATAATACAATAAAGTTTTGTACTTTTGTCACACCCCATATTTTTACCATATGGAGCGTGATTATATCAGCATCTTCACACCTTTCCTTGGCCCGTCAACCTACGTCGCCAACATAAAGAAAAACAAAATAATAAAACGGAGTCAGCTACAAAGCTCAGTAACCAGTTATTTAACGACGCGTTTCTCTATAATTGACTTAATTTAACAACCACTCAAACAAGCCGGATTAATCCACATGAATACACATGAAATTATGCACACATATTTAACCAGCGATAGCTCGTCGGTCTAGGTTATTCGTAAAACAAGTCACACCATATTCACATAGTTGGAATCCCATCACACAGGCGATTCCCAACTTTCACAACGCACATGCAACCTCAGACCCGCTATACCTTTAAATATGTCATCATAATCTAATACGTAATACCAATATCCAAATCAACCATACAAAACGGAAACACAGATTATAGAGATGTTTAGTTACCTGATAGCGATATATTCGAAATTCCAAATTGGATTGCAATGATAGTTTAGAATCACTGTGACGTAGTCGAAATTCAAATCGGACATTGAAATCAAATATCAAAATATTTATCACGATAACTTTTCTTTATTTTTCTTCTAACTTATTTCTCTTTCTCTCTTTAATTTAATTTATTTTTCGTTGTTTTTTCTTTTCTGTCTTTGCTGTTTAGGGTTAATTAAAGAGGAGCATTTAGGGTAATTTATAAGGCCTACGGAAATTGTTCATACGACGAAATCAACGTGAGACAATTATTGCCACGTTGGGGTTTCCTTTTTTTTTTTTTGGAATTTGTTTTGAAATGGAAATGAATGTTGTAAATACGTGATTGACAGAATCAAATAAAAATAAAACTTATAAAGTTGGCCTAATTAATGATAATAAAACAAATTACTAATTTTACCGTTTCATTTTTTTTATTTAAATATATATTGTTTAGAAACGTTTTATTTTCACCAAAGACATATGAGTGTTAAAGAGAGACCAAATTCCTTCAAAATTTATATAAAGAGTCAGCCATAATATTTATTTATGCATTCAAATTATCATAATATTATTTTAAGACATATAATTTTGTTACAAAAGACCTATAATTTAATTATTATATTATTAAAAAAATTGTAACCATAAATAATAATACTTAACTTTTCGAGATGTTACAATTTTACTAAATTTTCATAATACAAATTAGTTGTATTCATTATTTTTTTTCTTTTTTTTCTTGTTTAAAAAATATTTTATCGAAATCACAAATCGAGATGTCAATGGTACTTTTTTATTCGTTTATTCGACCCGTACCGAATTCGAAAAAACGGGTAAGGGTAAAGATTTTTTTCGTTATCATAACAGGTACGGATATGAAAATGCCTCCATCCGACCCCGTATCGTACCCGTTGACACCCCTAACAATTGCTCTATTTTTGAAATTATTTTATGTCTTCTTTTTCTTTTCGCTGACCTCTTATTCATAGGAAGAACCTCTTTTTTAAATTCAAGTAGGAGTCAGATACAGTGAAAATAATAGGTTTATTTGATTGAAAACGGAAATTGATATTTTAATAATGTAGCTAATTATCAATTGGGAGAAAATTTTAAAAGCTTCTAAGTTCTAACATGCGTAATATACTAATTAATACGTCATATATATTGATTCTGTAATTCTACATTGTATTGAAATTTATTATCAGTGATCCCTTAATTTGTTGCCGCAAAAAGTTAGAAAATCATTCCAAAACCATTGATTCATCAATATTAATTAATTGGATGCTGCACACAGAGGACAAGACTATAAATTTGAAATATGCATCTTATTATTAGACAGTTTTCATCATGTGTCAAACAAGAATCAAGTCTGCATCTTATTATAATTAGATAGTTTTACCCTGTCTGGAGCAATTTGTGCGAACAGAAATTTCACCGAATTTAAACTTTGGCAAGGCAGATAAACAAAATCAAACCGTGTACACAACAAGTGACTTCAAGTGTAGTGCAAAGACAATAACATTCAGCATAAATGGCAAATTACTTGGAAGGAAATATCTTCATTAATTTTCAAGCATTAAAAGCTTCGAAAGAAAGCTAGACAACCAATGCGGGCGAGTTCTCTTTCATGGGGCAAGCAAGGTTTTTAGAATCTAGATATTGTAGGGAATACCAAAACAGATGTCTAACATTAATTTCTAGTTCACTTAACAATACACTTGGTGATGTTAAAAACTTCATGAAGTTCAAATTTGTCAACAAAGAGAAACAATGTCCTCCAGACATCATTACAAAATGTTCCACCTTAAATATGTTAGCAAAGCATCTTGCACATAATAAAGCTGACGGAAGGCTTAAAACCCCTGATGCTGATTTGTTTGCCCTACCCTGCTCACTTCAGCCTAGCACATCATATGAAAAAAAAAAAAAAAAAACAATGAGATTTTGCATTTATATTTCGTTGTCTAATTGCCTGTTTTATGGACAATTAGAGAAAACAAAATTCAACAACAACAACAAGCCTTTAGTCCCAAACAAGTTGGGGTAGGCAAGAAATGAAACCCAATCATAATCATAAAGTCAAGGTAAATAGTAATAAAATAGTACTAAAAATAATATAATAGTAATAGTAGTGGTAGTACTAATAGTAATAATGGGATCGATAATAATAGTAATAATACTAATACTAATACTAATACTAAAGAGTAGAACTAGGGTGCTCCTAAGCTCACCAAGCCCTTCCGTGAGCGCGACTCTAAAACCTATCAAATTGACTTCAAACGACATTTTCAAACCGTTAGATGTTCAATCTATATTAAAATGTGCTTGGAGACCAAATTTTACATTTTTTGGAATTTTTTTACTATTTATTAAGATGGTTTGAAAATCGCTGTTTTCCAATGGTGCAGAATTTTAATAAAAACAGCGATTTTCAAACCATCTTAATAAATAGTAAAAAAATTCCAAAAAATGTAAAATTTGGTCTCCAAGCACATTTTAATATAGATTGAACATCTAACGGTTTGAAAATGTCGTTTGAAGTCAATTTGATAGGTTTTAGAGTCGCGCTCACGAAGGGCTTGGTGAGCTTAGGAGCACCCTAGTTCTACTCCTAATACTAACTATATTATGCCTAAACTATAGATCGTAGGGGTCAAAGTCCTAAACTTACGTCCTTCACCCCAAATCAATAGTCCTATGACTTAAGGCTTATAATACTACCCCTAAACAATCTCTAACCGATATTTCCTAGGTCATGGTTCTGGTACGTGGATCGTTAACTTCCACGCTCTCCTGTCCGAAACCAACTCCTTGGATACATTCCACTCCTTCAAGTCCCTTTTTAAATTCAAGTCCATTAAATAAAAATCATAACAAGTACAGTACTGATAACTAGTCCAGTAGCCCTAATTCAACAAGAACTGTGGCAATAGAATGAACCCACCAAAAAACAATGAGATTTTGAGTTCAAACCATATCAAAATGAGAACCATATAAACTGATACAGATCTACAACATAACACTCACCTTAATTTGTAAATATCTTGCAAAACCCTTATCATTACCAAAGTAGCATATAACACCCATATTTCTCATTTTCCATGTTAACAGCAAACTTTTTTGGGCTCGTTGCAAATAACAACCAAATGCCACTATAATAATAAAAAAAACAACCAAATGCCACAACCAATATGAAGAAAGACATACCTCAAAGGCATCTTTGAGATAGTCCAGCTCCTTGTCAAGGTCATTTATTGCCTGGTTATATGCCTGGGTAGGTGATGAATGACTAGTTGTATGAATCTAACAAAAAAAAAAACACATCAAATCAGATAAAAACAAACAACAAAATTACGAAGTCTGATATTGTAAACATGCATTCCATCCTCCAATATTTCTTCAACAATTAGTGCATCTATCAAGGCCCAATAGAAGAAGTAAAGCAGATACTTGCAATGCTGGACCTACATGAGCTGGTATAGTGATCCTTGGAAAGCAAAATATAAAAGAAATCTCAAGTTCATAAGGGAAGAAAAATACGGTTCTTACTCTAACAACAATCTTGTACTGTAAAGGGTGTGGAAGCTTGTAGCCGGCAAAAAGAACATTTGGGTCCCTGTGCAACTGCCTGAAATGATTGGAACTTTGTAAGAATTCACAAATGACATTAATAATTTGTTGTCATATATTTTTAAGGTGAATAACTCCAAATATCCCTGCATGCAATTCCAAATAACCTACCTTGAGTAGCTGATAGTCTGATACCAATAATGACACATACAATTAATGGTTTTCATTATTTATATTGAGAACTTAAAATGCTTTTGTTCTCTACATATTATGCAGTGTATATCTTGAAATAAAAGTAAAAGGGGGTAAAAAGGAGAAAATACATGCGAACAATGTTCCCAATGGTGTGGTCTTCACGCTCAACAGTAAAGGAGGCTGCATTAACTATCTTTGTGTCCCTCTCATACGAAACCCTGTTTCCATTACAATGAAACTTGTATCAGCAATTCAGTATTAGATAAAATCAAAGACTCAAAACCTAGAGCTACATTATCTGCAGTGCAAACAACCAATTTGACTGTCCTTGTAGAAACTTTGACATGGTAATATACTGGTAAAGTGCCATTTGGTACACTTACGAGCAGCAGGTATGGAAGACTGAAGAGTAAAAAACTTGAGAGTAGGAAAGTGAAAGTTACTTTTCGTGCCAAGGGCCACAATTTCAGCAGTGAAAGGACGAATTTGGTTATCCTCGTAGCAATTTCAGTTTAGTATACCAGTTGGTACCCCTAGCAGTGCCAGTAAGAAAGATGTAAGAGGAGGAAAGTGAGAGTTACTTTTTAGTGCCTTCCGGCACAACAAATCTCTCATAACGATCTGGGGCATTCATTGCTCAGTCCTTTTGTAGATCTGCAATTGCAATATAAGATGAATAAAGGCAGCACCTTTCGTTCCGGTTTCCATTTGAGATGGTAAAACCCTAGCAGCAAACGAGACCCCGAGGTGAGGGATGGCCTACATACTAATAGCCTAAACGAGAACCCGAGAGAGAGAGGAACCGATTGAGAGAGAGAGAGAGAGAGAGAGAGACGCATGCATACCGGCGTTGGAGACGAAATGAGGCGAGAGAAAATGGAGGTTTTGTTGGCTCCACCCTCCCGTGCAGCCGTGCAGCCGTGCTTGAAGAAACCCTGGATCCAGGACTGACTGGTGGGGACTGTGTAAGGCAATTATTATTTGTAGACCTAATTTACATTTGCAAATAACATTCTGCATTTTCTCATTTTGGCAAACCTAAAACCAATTATTAATTTTAGACCTCATTTTTCCGATCCAATCAATTCATCATACATACTAATACTAATAGCCTAAAAGAGACTTGAAGTTTGTACTCTTCTATTATAATAAAAATGGAATTCAACTTGTCATTTTAAATATTTACAAAAATATTTTAATTAAATTTTGAACATGCAACATCTCACAAAAATAATATATTATCTTAATCACTAAATCATACGTTAATTCTAAATTTTTGCTTTTATAAATATTTATATATAATTATTATTTTAGATATTAATTCTTTATTTTCACTCTACTTTTTTTAAGGTTCAAATGTTTTTTAGATATTTCTTTATTTTCACTCTACTTTATATACAACACATTAATCATAAAATATGAAGAGGGTTCAACTGTTTTCTTTTTTTATTTGTATCATGTATCTATTTTTTATTTTCTAATAACAGTAATTATAAATTTATATGCTAAAATAAAATTGTTAGATGTAATCTATGTTATTTTTTTTCGTGTACATAATAAATAATCACCTTTCGATTTTTTTTTGTGTGTATCAATAAGTTGAAAAATTGACGTTCAAAAATTATCCACATTAGGGTAATTTTGCTAGCTCCTAATAACAATCAAAATAAAGTTGAAATATCATATCTTTTAATGTGAATAGAGAAAACCAATATTGTAAAATGCAGTTTTGTTCATGCATGCGGAATGTCACTGCATATCGCATATGCAGTATGCGGCCCTTATGCGGATTTTAATGTGAACTTATATATGCAGATTTAAAAATACAACTAAATTATAAAATTAACCAATTACAACCAAATTAATTAATTATCCAATTTATAGAACCAGATTACACAAACTTCTAAAAAAAGAAATAAAAAAATAAAATAAAAAAATTAAGAAACTAAGAAAAACAAATCAGAAACTTAAAAAGAAAGAGTCAATAGAGATATCCATGAAAATAGAAATGGAAGAGTATAACGGGTGTTAAGAAGAATTCAGATCCAGTGCAGTAACCCAATTTTTTAGTTTTGATCCAAACCGTCCAGGTGCTCTAACACGAATCTTAAAGAACCTGGACCCCACAAATAATACTGGCCCCCGCGCTACCACCGAATAGGCACCGTACACGTCTAAACTCAAAAATTGGGTTACTTTGGGGATCCGGACTCTGTTAAGAAATGGTTCAAATGGAAGGAAAATAAATGCAGCAGCTTCCACGTGCATGCTTAAAAGGATATCTCCATTTAGAGAATCACGTGGCTCATATGGGAATTCGCTTTTTGATCGGACTCACTTAATTTGTTAGTCCCACAAGGAAAAGACAAATTTTATTTGAAACCTTTATGTGGTAACTAGTGTATTTGAGAAACAAAAACAACAACAAAAGGCATATGCGGACGCATATTGTTCTCAGATTCGTAAATGGGCCACACAAATCAATTCCAATTTCGTATGTGGGCCACAAATATGGGGTCGCATTTAACATATCATATCTAAGTTTTATTTTAACATTTAAGCTTTAACTGCAGTTATTAATGCAGTTATTAACATTTTATAAATAGAGGCATGATGGAGGAACAAAAAATGTCTTATGAACCCTCCTAAAAAAGTAGTCCGTAATTTGAATTGTTATTTGGGATGACATAAAATTTATGTTTACGAGTTGTGTTGTATTTCATAACCATGGTCATGACGATTTGTGTGTCGTGTTATGTCATTTTTTCCGAAGGATGATCACAACACGAGAGAACATGACACGGCCCACGCAAATCAGGCCACATGACCAACATGTGTGTCGTAACGTGTCCGATCACGACACAACTTTACATTAGAAGAAAAAAAGAGCCAGGTTCATGTGAACTTTCTTACTCTTCAACGTTTCCGGACACAACGTGACTTTCTAACATCCTAGAAAAAAAAAAAAAGTTAGGTTCATGTGAACTTTTTTACTTTCCAACATACCTATTGTGCCATCTAAGTCAGGGGCGAATTCAGAATTTTCGTTAAGGGGGCAAACAAATATCGAATGGGGTTTAAATCCATAAACTAATTGAATACTCGATAAAAAACAGACTTATACTTTCCAATACTCCGACTTATAATTTATGATGCTCTAACTTATAATTCTAATTATTAATCATAATTCAAGAAATTTGTTTTAATTTTAACTCTAAATTTAACTCGAATTACAAATTAAACATCCAGAGGGGACAAAAAAAATTTCAGAGAAAGCCAAAGTCGATCGGAATCGATAAATCTCTGCTAAAACTCAAATGCCCCCCGGACCATGTGGGTCCGCCCCTAATCTAAGGGTGGAAAGCCTTAATCTATCAAATGCATGCTATAGTGCTATACCTATCATGCCAAAACAGAATGCACAAGATTCGAATGCATGTTATTCGATCTGTTCTTTAATATTCATGCTAAAATGGATTGAAGGATTGAACGGTCCGCATCTAAACTCAAAATTTCTGTTCCAAGTAATTTGTTTTATCCTTTATCATGGGTGACATCCCGATCGGAAGTGATTCGCGTTTGAAGAAATGCCGAATGCGATTGAGAATTTGCCTTTGGATGACTAATTACCAACCAAACGACTAATTAAAAGCTATTTTGCTTAAGAGAATTTAAAGACATTAATTGTTGAGCACTTGTTTTACGATGTCAGTCCCTCTCGCCCTGCTACACGTGTGCCACCACTTGTTCCATTGAAAACAAATTCCTAATTAACAGTTTGGCACATAATTAATTAAGCGCATCTATTTATGAACAAGTTGTTATCTTCGAAGAAATAACGGATTGGCATCCAGCTTAGTGGACTTGGATTTCTGAATTTGAGACTTAGAATTCGAACAGTGTATATATCTTTCCTACAAAATTGTTGAACAGTGTATATATTATTATATATTTGAAGGAGATAGGACAGAGTTAGTCATTTAATTTGGAGCAAGACAGCCTGCTGATCCACCATCAATGCCACCACCCTCTGCCTCTGCCCAGGGCCTCGAGCTTACGGCAATTAATTAAGGTCCTAGTCCTACTCATATCCTCTACCTCCTCGTCGACTTGGTGAGGTCCCAGACTCAGACATGTTCCATATGTGAGGACTTCTCTATAAGAGTGGAAATCATAGTGCTTCCGTCTCACCACTTTTTTCATCCGCCATGTATTGAGACATAGCTATTTTGATTTGTATTTCAGATATCAGAAGAGAACTACTATTGTTATGATATGATATATTGCAGAGAGTCCAGAGGTGTAACCTATTAAATAATTTTTCAACTTATTGATTCACATAAAAACAAAAACGAAACGTGATAATTTCTTTACGAGCACGTAATGAAAATCATATAGATTACATCTAACTATTTTATTTTGACGTTTATATTTTAATTTTTTTTTTAATTATTAGCGTTTTAAAAATAAAGGCACGGTGGAGGTACAAAATATGAAGGCATTTGAACCCTCCTCCGCAGAAAATAAAAACCTTTGCAAGGATTATTACTCTTGTGATCAACGTTACACGAATCCACCGGCTGTAATAACTTCAAAATTCGGAACTTTAATTTTACATACTATTAAAAAATGAGGCTTTTCACATACGCAAAAATGATCTATGGTTTCCTCGCCTCTGGCCTTTGTAAACAAGCACTTCAGCTTCTCTTCTACGGAGCATAATCCCAATGTGCTCTCCAAACGATTGAAGGTGATAAAAGCCGCTCGGTTGACCAACCACATGACTGAAGCTATCATTTGCAAAAATAAAACAGTAAATAAATGATACATAGAAAAACAAAAGATAAATATAATGAAATAAAGAGAGTTTTAAAGATAACTACAATTTACAGAATAATAATTGTGAATATTTCTAGAGTTAGGAAGGTCGGCAGACCATGTTAAAACTATGTAAATATTTTTTTTTTCCACTAACCCTAAAAAAAAAAAACAATTGTGTAAAGATAATGTTATGGGTTGAAAAATAGAACTACTTTTTTGTGTTGGGTTTTCATGGCTGCAAATATAAACTAGGAAGTGAAATTGAACCTTAGAGATGAAGATAGCATAGTTTTCATCTATCCATTTGTGGCGATCAGTCTGTTTATATTTGATTTCCTCTCTGAGACTAAGTAAAAGTAGTGCATGGAAAAATGCCATCAAGATATCGAGGTTGGTGGCGAGCTTATGAACAAATACTACAATATCATCCCTTTTCTCCAATAAGAGATACTGAGCTGCATTTATCGATTAAAAGAATTTATCAGAATACCAAAATAAGTCATAATTCAGTATTGACAAGAAAATGCATGGGTAGTTGTTACCAGATTTGTAATGGGATCTTGCTGATTTTGAAAGCTCGAGTCTGAAAAGAAAAATACAAAACTGGAGATTGTAAAAGACTTAAAAAAATAATAATGAAAAGGTCAATGAGTCCCTGCATTAATTATAATGAGAGAGAGCTCACATCTCGGAATGTCTGAGTTTAGAAGCTTTAGAACCTAATTCCACATGCTCATACAGTAACTTGGTATTTGTCAATCTCCGCCAACTTGCCCAAAAGGGGAGAATATGCTCCATTTTTGAAACCTGCTGAGGTGTTAGAACTGAACAAAAAAAAAGTATTTCATTCAGAAAGACTTGACATTGACAAAAAAATAGAAGGGCCGTAAGTATGATTGAAAATCACCTTCCCCACTTTCAAGGAAATGCTTTAGCAAGATCGAGCTTCTTTCACAATTTAATGTGGTTAGTGAAAGGCATTGCACCGCCATATAGTTTGCTGAATTTCATATTAAACCAAAAAAAAAAAAAGATTACAAGATCATAAAAGGACCTATCAATCATTAACATTACTTAAATTCAAATTATACAAAAAAGCTAGGGGTGTGCTCCCGAGGGTGTGAATAGGGATCAAGGCAAGGGAAGGGAAGGAAGACACATTTTTCACCTTGCTCCCGAGTTCTAATTTCACAAGGTGAATGGAGGAAAAATGGAGAGAATCCTTCTCATTTCTTCAAAAATTATTCCTCCCAATTTGAGGATTAACAAAGTTCAACTCCTCATTCTCTTTCCTCCCTTCCCTTTCAAACTCGGGAGTAGACTGTAAGAGAAAAAAAACAGGAGGGAGGTAAAACAGTGTACATTGCTATAGGCATTGACCTGTACCAATAATCCGTACAGAAACTGTTGCGAATAGAAAGTAACTCACCATAGAGGTGGAACATGGTAAGAGAGAGAAACGAGAACCAGATGACCAGTGCATGACCCCTTGTGATGTGAGCTAAGAGCATACCGATTACCATACCAGTCATTGTAGCAAGCGTCTCTTGACTACCCTCCTACCAATTCAAGATAATTGAGAGAAATTAAGAATAAGTGAATTACATATAATAAATATCATGCATACTCACGCAAGACAAAGGAAGTATCACCTATATGATACGGAGCACAACAATAAATCCTCCATCCTTACTAAGTATTGATCATTACACAATCTAATTAAGGTATTGCACATTTTTCAAAAAAAAAAAAGAATTGTCCTAAATGATTTCAGATAATTTATTGGGGGCACAAGATGCTCCCAAGAACAATGGGTATATGTATTTTTTTAAGGTTTAATGGAGACAAGATGGATATTGCTAAAAATGCAGTTGTCGTCTATCAAAACTTACTACCTTAGCAGATATATCAGCTGCATTTTTTGCAAGGGAAAAATGCTGAGTCAGCGCTGCCCTGGTGGCCCCACTAGCAACTCCAGCTAAAACAGGGAACAACATAAAAAAGGTATTTTGGGAGTTCGAAAAAGAAAAATAGGTGGCTTGTAAATTGCATTATTTTTCAAAATTAGATATAATACTAAACTTACTGAATGATCTAGATATACTGCCTAGGCATACAATTAGTATGAATGCCGAAGGAAATAAAGGGCTTAAAAGATCCATTAGCATCCCTGCATGACATATGTTGAACAGGTAAGCAGTTGAATTTAGAATTTTGAAATTACCAAGTAATAATTCACTAAAGGGGAAGCATATAACCATAAAAAGACAAATATTACTCATAAATTATTAAATCAAAGAGCATCTTAATAAAGAAGAAAAAATTGCTAAATAATTATGCAAGTAGTAAGTTCTCACCAAGGTCATTCATAAAATCTGCCACTAGTCGCCACATTTTTGCATTGCTGTCCAGGTTCGATCCCTTAGATGGCAAAGGAAGATCTAGTATTATTATTTCATCTTAGTTCAAATTAAGCAAATAACAGATAAGAATGCTATCTTGTGGTATTTAAGCAATATTGAGTATACCTGATAAAAAGTGAACAAGATTCCTCCAAGCATACCAGTGAAATCTCGCAAAAACCACTGTCAATAATAAACACACCAGTAACCAGAAAGGAAGAAAAAGGTTGTGAATTTGAAAATACTTCATGGTAATTGATTAAACAATCTAAAGCCTAGAGTTGACAAAAATAAATGACCCGATCGCCAAAAAGAAAGTACATGGTACCTGAAAAGAAATACTTGGTCATATGAAAAAAAAATACCTGAAAAGTAGCACCTATGACAGTTGCTGTGGTCTCACCAACTCCAATTGCACTCAACAGGGCCTAATCCATTTTTCAAGGATAAATTCATTTGTACAAAAAGCAGTCAACTCCTTCAATGTTCTAAGGAGAGAAAAAGATTGTTTAGAAATGGTATTAACTAGAAACCTCACTTGAGTAGATAACATGCAACGGATATATGTCGAGAGCCCCTGACCAAAAAAAAAATTAAAAAAAAAATATGTGGGTTAACCTTACAAGATAATAGGGATTATATATTTTGAAGATGATAGAATTACCTGAAGAGTATCCCAGATCTGGAAAGGCACGTAGTCTGGAGTAACACTGCTTGGGAACCCCTGTTAAGTTAATTTATCCCCAAATCATCATTTCAACATAGAAGGTATCAAGTTTAATTTCAATTTATCTCTCTAAAGTACTGTTTAAATTCAGATTGAATTGCCTCGGGGACGAATGCGCCCAAAATTGAGCTCCATAGTTGACCCCATCTAGTTCCAAACCTAAGAAGAGAGAAGATTGATTTATATCAACAGAGGAAATAATTCTTAAAGACAAAGATGATAGTTTTACAGGGGTGCGTATGTAAAAGAAAAAAAAAAAAAAAGAGGAGAGAAGAAAGCACCTAGTGAAGGCGAGAGAGGAGGATGTTGCGGTGAGAATGGCCGTGCGGGAGAGCTTCGTGCCCGAAGATCCTCTCCATTCCTCGATCGTAAAGGACGACGAAAGCTCATCGGTTTCGCTGCCTTCAAGCTGCATCGAGGTGGCGACTGGCGAGGAGCGAAGAGCGAAGAGGAGCCGGAAAAAACCAAATCATCAGGATTCAGGAGTGACTAGCGAGCGTACATATCCTATCTAGATGAAGCCGTTCGATCCCCATTAAGATTCGTGCTGCAGTTTCCAATTCATGCGGATCAAATGCTCACAAATTGATGTAGATCGAACAGTTCAAATGTCCATTGGACTGAGACTGAGACTGAGACTGAGACTGAGACCGCCCCTCACTCGAGTAGTCAAGTCTCAAGTGTCAGGTGATGGAAGAGTTAATTTGGTCCGTATATATATCAGCCGCTTATATCAATCATATCTAAAGTTTGAGAATTTACCATCCGGGCTGCCCGAGATGGAAACATCTGACCAGCCTGACCGATGTTTATTTAATAGACAGAACCAACCATCTCTCGTCTGTTATTCTCTCTTTCAAATTATGTTTGTTGCTCGTTGAAATTGCTTCTGAAGAAAGCTTCTCTTCATTTTTATCAATTTTATAGACGTTTAATTAAGAAATTTACATTATTAAATTTAAAAATTCAACATGGAATTAATGTTTTTGTATTATAATAGTAAATAATTAACACTATAATCTAATTAACTTCAAATCTAAATCCAATCAATTAGATGGATCCACAATTAGGAGTGAAAACGGATCGGATGGATCGGATTGTGGTAAACCCATATTCATATTCGTTTTTATTTTTCGAATATGGATACGGATTGAATATTAGACAGATACAAATCGGATACATGAATAACATAATTTCTTTTATAATATATATTAATTATATGATATATATCAACTATTTAAATACAAATAATTAAAATTTAAAATCATATATGTATTCGTATCCACATGAATTTTCAGATATCACATATTTAATTTTCAAATACAATTCGAATTCAGATGGACCACAATTATCGAATTGTGGAAATGAGGATATCCAATAAAAATCAAACAATGCATGACAAGAACTGAAGTGTGTTGCAAAACATCACAATTTTTATTTTCATATATAAAATAATATACATTACATTGTTCTAAGATAATATCATCCCAAGTCTCTTTTTTAGTGTAAAACAAGGGAAAGGTTCAAGTGCCTCTCGTCTGTTATATCTCATTCAATCATCCGTGTCTAACATCTTTATTTTTGTCTTCAAAGTTAAAAGTTTAAACAGTTGATTTGATTCAAACTAATCATGTTGTTTCAAGCAATTCTCTTTTAGTCTATTTGACTAATTTGTAAAACATATAATTATTGAATTTTACGATTTTCTCTATCTTACAAAGCATGAAGGTTCAAGACGATTGGAATTGCAATATAGAGCGCTTGAACTGAAGAATTCATCAAGTTATTTATCAAGAATTTAAATTGTAAAATTATATTTAGTAAAGTACCTTTGATGTTGATTTACAGGGACAAAACGTTGGAACGGTTAACAAAACGTTCAGACATTTTACCTTGTGTAAAAGATCTAGAAATTAATCGATTAAAAGCTGAAAAATGCTCTAAAACATTGTAGACGTTTGTCAAAACGTCTGGACGTTTTAATTCAATTCTCAGATTTCAAAATAGCATTTTGATCAATAAATTCCCAGATGAAAACGTCTGGCAACGTTTGTTAATCGTTGGCAACGTTTTAGGAATTCTCACAGAAATTTAAATTTTTGAACTAAACGTTTTCTATGTTTTACAAAACGTTGGGACGTTTTATGGCAGATAGCTCATTTGAAAGCTGCCACTATAAATAGAACCTTAGGGTTCTCCTCTTCATGAACTAAGCCGACCCTAACTTTTTAAAAAGTGATTTTTCTATGAGCTCAAGTTCCTCCATTGTTGTGAGAACATAAACTTCAATATCCCTCAAACAACCTCAAATCCACTTCACTAATCTCGAGTTAGATTAGGTTAGAGTGAGCTTTTGAGTGTTCATCTTGAGATTTCAAACTTAGAGACTTCGTTCTCGATTCTAGTTGGCCGTGTGACTTTCCATTGGTTGTAAGGGCTCACCGGTTCACAAGTTGTAACATTTCTCTTTTGGGTAATAGAAATGCGCACCGAGAAGCGGTTGCGACGCCCCGGAGACGTAGGCATTTTAAGCCGAACTCCGTTATCACTCCTTGTGTCAAATTTCTCTAAACTCATCTACTTTATTTTATTTGCAATAATTTATTTATTTTCAAAATTACTGGTGCCTAAGGGACAACAAATCAACAATTCAACATGATTTCCGTATTAAAATATACTTTAAATTTTATATATTTTTTAGAGGGAATCACGTATACCCCTCAAAAATTTCAAAATTACGTATTTCCCCCTCTAATATTTGAAATTACGTATTTCCCCTCTAAACTTCAAATACTCACAAGTTTACCCATTTTATTGTCTTTTATATTAAAACTCATTATAAATAAAATACTCATTTTTTACCCTTTATTAAAAACATATAAAGCCCATCAGACTCAAATTTGAATCTGAACGGTTCATCTACCGTCCGAACTGCTTTTAGATTTGTGCGTGCAAGATCGGCACAAATCTTGATGCGAACCCACACATATTGAAGTGACATGCACAAATCTTAACGCGATGCATGCGGATCAGAATTGCTTTAAGATCCGTGCGTGCTAGATCAGCACGGATATTGAAGCGATGCGCACATATCTTAATGCAATGCTAGCGGATCAGACGGTAAAGAAACCCTTCAGATTTAAATTTGAGTCTGATGAGCTTTTATATGCTTTTAATAAAAGGTTAAATGGGTATTTTAAAATTTTAGAATGAGTTTTAATATAAAAGACAAAAAATGGGTAAATTTGTGAGTTTTTGAAGTTTAGAAGGAGAAATACATAATTTCAAAGTTTAGAGGAGATAATACATAATTTTGAAGTTTTTGAGGGGTATACGTGAAATTTCCTCTATTTTTTAACAAGTACAAAATCATTGTTTTTAAATGGTTCGGAATCTTCAAAAACTAGTGATCTTGTACCTATCTAAAGTAAATAATTTTTCAAAAAATATAAAATTTGATATTTTAATATGGCGATCATGTTAAGTGATTCGAATCAACAATTTGAACTTTAAAAAAAAGAACAGAGATAAGAACATGAGACATTGAGACATGAAAGACGCGAGGCATTTGAACCATACTCATCAAACAAAACAAATACAAGTGACAACTATAGTGAGCTTCTTTTTTCTACTTTCCGCTGTATTCGGTACTCAAAAAAATAATAGATGAAAGAATACTTGATCTCACCGTATGCCGGACGCTCATCCCACTCCCACTATGTCAAAGAACTTTAAAACGAAGCCTAATACAAATTTGAGATCGAAAAGTTTTGCCACTGACTCTTATAAAAGTAACCCTGTATTACTCTATCACTGATTTATGTAAAAGTTAATAGGTCCAGAATCCAAATCTAATATTCAGTGGATTGAAGTAATAGTTTCAAAACCCCCAAAACAAACTACTCATGCTATATTTAGTTTAGTAAGCCCACCAAGGGGACGCCACAACAATGGAAATTTACATAATAAAAGTATCATGTGACCGTATATGCAAGAGCGAAAACTTAAGAAACTTCTCTAACTTTGGAGCTTGGATCCATGGAGAGACCCGCGACTCCACCAACTGGAGACTCCAGCTTTTTATTGAAATGCTCCCGCAAGAACTCAACTGCCATAAAAGTGAAAGCCGAGGCTGGTATGTACCATATAATTCTTGGTACGCTGCCTCTGAACAAGCCATGCATTCCCTCATCTGCCCAAATTTTCGTAAAAGCATCAAGCCACCCTTTGTACCTGACAAAATCAGTAAATGTCAGAGAATGTAGATTTTCAAAACACAAAAAAAAAAATCCGTACGCCAAATACTCTTTTTCTTTCGTGCAAATAACAACAAACAGTTCAAATGTTTATTAAATCCAAATTGTTTTGCATGTTAACACCACCTACTGGTTTTGTTAGTAAAAGAGGTGTCTTGCAATAGCTGTTGAAAAGATATGCCCTTATCCTTAATGAGCTTCATTTTTTTTTCTCTTTCAGCCATAATTGCTAAGCATGCAAGCCAACTTCTATATCAATTCCAACTTTGCATGAAAATGGTTGTGAAGGAACTTTAGTTTGAAATTACCATAAGAAATTGATTTAGTTTGAAACAAAATTATGCACGTCTCATTTGCAAGTGTTGTGACATATAATAGTGAAATTTGCAAATGACTCCCAAAATAACAAATGCAGCATATTTTATCAATTGAGCACAACTCCAGATCTGAATTGCAAAAGAAGAGAGTAACATAAAAGATTTTGGTCACACCTTAATAAAACTAACAAGGAGCATGCAAATACATAAGATTACTAAAATTATTAGTTAAACAAAATACCTAATGGTGGATCCCTGTACTTGCAATCTCGTCTTTATCACATCCAAAGGTGTGGTGAGATATGCACTTAAACCTGAAAAACAATTACAGCCATCATATGAAATAAAAGAAAAAACATGAAATTCCACATGCAAAGGATAATATTATGTAGTTCCCATCATGCAGACAGCATTTTAAAATGAAGCAAGAGAAAAGAAAAAAAAAGTATATTACCCCCAGCTAAACCTCCTAAAACAAGCCCCTCAAATGTGCTACTAATACGAAAATCACTATTCCTAAAATATCTTTTCCTCCCATTCTCGGTCAGATCTTTCAATGCTTCATAAAATGTAACCTGAAATAGGAACAAATCATTGCATCAGAACAAGATAAGTTCTCCGAAGTGGAGGTAACCCACCAAATTGGTATTGTACCAGTAACAGGAGGCACACAAATCCAAAAGCATAACACCGTCGCAAGGAAACTAACCATGAGGCCAGCAAAAGGCACATCCCTTGCTAATGTAGACCAAAAACTGCACAAGCATGAAAAGCATCTCCAATTCAGTTTAGAATTCTTTTTTTCTCACTTACAAAATCTTTGAAAGAAATGGACATCAGAAGAAGAAAAAAAAAGATCTCCTTCAACAGAACAAAAGTAAGCTGGTGAAATGCACTAAATTTCAATCAGTCACGGGGCTTGTATAGAGAATAAGAACTGTTGAAATTTGTTCAATTCATGTTCAATTGCACTTCCAAAAATTGGTTGTTGATAAACTCAGGCGAACTTTCATTTGTGCTGCCGTAAGACCTCAAAACATCATTGCATTCTGCAAAGCAAGAAATACAATGGATAGACCCACCAAATCACCAAAACATCTCATATGCCCCTGTAAAACTAGAATATGTGTACCATTTCTTGACCACCAAATTTTGCTATTTTAACAAATATCAAAATTACTGTACATAGGTCATACAGATTGGTACTGGTTTTAACATTCCACATAATTGTTGGGGCTTATGTAGACAATCTTGACAATTCAAATCAAGTAAAAAAATGTCCAAAAACGGAAACAAAACTGTAGATATGTTTTTAACCTTATAGATTGGTCAGGAACCAAATTCATGCAATTTGAGTGTCAATTTATATTTCTTTTTATAAATGGTTGAGTGTCACTTTATATTTCATCCAATACAATTACATATGTACTGTTGTAATTTTTCGAATCATTTGATGAACGGCAAAAGTTGTATAAAATTCTATCATTTTGAATCATGTTATAATATACATATGGTATGACACATTCCAACAACCAAGCCTCTAGTCCCAAGCAAGTTGGAGTAGGCTAAGAAATGAAACCCAACCGGAGTCACAAAGCAAAGGTAGATAGAAATAAAATAATAATAAAAATAATAAAAATAACAACAATAGTAGTAATACTAATAATAGTAATAATGGTACCAATAATAAAAGCGATAATAGTGATAATAATGGAACACATTCCAACTGTCAGAAAAAAATTAAATATAACTTACGGCAATTGTCAAGATTGACAAGTTAATCAATTGTCAATTATCTCAATCCGACAAAATCAATCAAATATTGATGGAATAGTGCCAGGAGGAGCATCTGTGATACTTTAATGGCTTTGCAGGATCACCCACCATATCTCAGGAATATGATATTTTGCAGGGTGACAAATGAGGCCTTAAATTATACAAAACAACAGAAATGAACATTTCCAAATGGCTCTCTTAAATTAATATAAAGAAAAAAAAGTGTTTCTGAACTTCGGATTTGCACCTTTTACTTTTGCATTCTTATAACATCATTTGTACTTGAACTTTTAGAATTGACCATTTTCGAATATAAAATCTTTTATGCACTGACTTACCCAGCATACAAGCCCCTGAGACCATGTTCCTTTAAAATTGAACGGCCAGCTTGGAACATTCCAGAATAGTATCCACGCTGCGGCCCACAATTAGTCATTGCATTTTGCATATTTGTAGCAGAAATCCAGGAACCTCTTGTACCTTGCACTTGCATGCGTTGTTTGATCACTTCACATGGCACATACACAAAGGACCCCAAAGTATCTCCTACAAAGAAAAAAAAAATAAGAATATTTCATCATATCAAATGTATCATTTGAATAGATGTGCTTTAAATTTTAGTTTTAGCAAGAATATATCCAACAATTGTCAATTCTTAAATTAACATCTGACGTTGATCAAGACAAATTATTGTAAAAAGAAGTCCGATCAAAATAATTTGGTGTCAATGAAATTAAGGTAATCCATTTTGCGTAATCAATAAAGCAAAAAGGTCACCAATTTAAGCAACCATAGCAAAGTGAAGTTTAAAAAATAACATTGGCACGCCAAATGATACATTAAGGTTTAATATAAGATATTAAAGGTCAGGATTCTTATAGTATAGTAAAAGTACAAAGTACAAACCAATAGCACCAGCAATGAAGTGAGACCAATGGCTGCTTAAGTTGGGATTGACTTCTTCTAACCATGTTTTAGTTGATTCTATCACACCAAAATATGTTGCACCGGTTGCAAGTGAGCCTGTAACACCTGGTGCAATTCCTCTATAAAATCCTAGAACAACAAAACATAAGCAAGTATTGAACTCATTGTTTTTCACATTACAAAGATAAAATGAATAATTACATGCCTAACCTCTCAAACCATCGGACGCCCAAACTGTTCTTACCATCTGAAGTATGGTCTTCTGACCCTGTTCAACCAAATAAATTTAGGTGAGAACAATTGCACCTTGAAATTCATCTCATGAGAATCCTAGAAAAGAAATTGCTTTCTTATCCTTAGGAGAGATGAAACTTTCTTAACCTATACAAAAGGTTCAGGGTTCACAGTTTAGGAAACACCACTTAACCATTTAATTATTAAGCTCATGACAAGCAGCTGAAATCTCCAATAGTTGCAAAAAATGAGCACTGTACCATATGAACAGAATAATATTGAAAAGGTAAAGCAGGTTAACAGAAACTGTTTGTAAAGGTACCAAAATTGCCCCTAAACTAGGTGGAACTTTCAGATTGTAACCCATAACTCTTTCATATTTGCAAAATCAAACAGAACACATCACAGATTGAACTAGTTCAGGTAAAAGAACCTACAACTCTTTAAGCTGATGAGGATATTCTGCACAATTTTTCTTTGAGAGATATTAAATTCCGACGTGGCTGTAAAAAATTATTACGCAAGATTGTTTGAAAGGGCCTACTATTTAACTCTAAACTGGCACAAAAGAGTCAAAAGTTTAACTGAAATATTCCAAAAAGAATACCAGGAAAAATGAAATGAAACCTTTGGCAAGAAAAGGTAGGTATTCAGAAGCTAACAAAAGATTCCCTGAGACATTTGGTAAACATGCAAATAGCCCCTAAGACTAGGTGACTCAGGTGTACATCAGAGAGAGACAGACACTTCACCCTTTACATGGCAACTAAACTAGAATTCCATAAAACAAAAACAAAAATCAGTACAAACCTGAGTTCCAGTAATGATAGCTTGGCTTTGCATTCTTGTTTTGAGAGTATCAATCGGGTGCAACATCCCTTCTCCGAATGCCCCTGCAATCGCTCCCCAAACAAACTCCCTCCAAACTAAATAAACAACAGAAATTGTAATTAAATAACAACAGCAACAAAAGAGCTTACATTTCCCCTTTCAAAAGAGTGGGTAAATGACGAAAGATAAGTCTTAAGAGAGATTGTGAGGGAAGAGAGCGGGGACTTGCCAAAGAAGTTCTCCAATGGTAGAGGTCCAAAACCTCCATTTCGATCTTTGTCTGCTCTGGAAGAAGACCTCATGGATGGAAGTCACACGACGTCGATTATAAATTCTACGAGTGTTCTCCGAGCTAGGGTTTTGGTTTCAAAGAAAAACCATGGCTGTGCTGTGCTGTGCTGTGCGTGTACAGTAAGTAGCGGGGTGCTTTGGGAAGAGAGAAGAGAACTGCTTCGAAATAAGAAAGTAGAAGACACAGCTTCAGTGGGTGGGTTGGTTTGTTCGGTCAGATTTGAATCGGGCCGGGTGGCCTCTTATTTGCCTTTTGTTTTCTATCGGGCCTTTGTTAATATTGGAGAGGATACTTGTTCCCGGTCTGTATAGTCGGATTTCATATTACCGGTCGAGTTGAATGGTGATTATTGATTATAATCTGACCAGTTGATACCGAGAGCAGGTTGGGTCCGATGGGTTTCGCGACCGTCCGATCTGCTTTAAGATTCTTGCGCACGAATTTTAAAGCTGACGCGAGTTGCGGGCGCGAATCTTAAAGCAGATCGGACGGTCATCAAACCCATCGGATCCAAATTGACCTCAATCTAGAAGGGTCAAATCCAGAGAGAAAACAAAGGAAATTATTTGAAAAAGAAGCACGCTAGAAGGAGGGCTTGAACCTCCGACCTTGTGGTTAACAGCCACACGCTCTAACCAACTGAGCTATTCCAGCTTTGTGATACGTTTGAATAAATAAAGAATTTAATGAACTTAAATATAATTATTCTGACAATCAAACAATCCAGCTCTTCCAAGGAAAAAAAGGAATGCACAGAAACTGCAACATTTGTGGGCCGAAAATATTACAAAAGAATAAAATTAAAACAAGAAAATGGGCCACTTATCCTTTCCTCCTTGAATGAAATTAATTTGAAGGAATGTAATTTAAAACAACAAAATGCTAAAAATGCTCCTTGTGGAATACAAATCTAGTTGCAGTTTTGGCACTCATGCCATGGCATAGCCTCTCTAGTTGTCTCCCCAAAGAACCGGGACCACAATAGAAGACCCCTACAATCAAAACACATTAATTTATGTGAATTCACAAATTAATTTGACTAACACGTTGAAAATCTTTAAAAAAATGGTTAATTGCTGCTCACCTATTCTCTCCCCACCATGTCTGGTCGCTAGACCAGAGAAAACTCTGTGCCAATTAGGCCTTGCAAATTGTGTTCTCACCTAAATAAAATTCAAATTGAATAAAAATTAAGAGGGGTGAGTTTTGTAATTGTGCATTATGTAATTAAAGAACAGTGGTTAATAATCAGAGACCGGAAACAGAGGAAGAGGTAAACCAACTCACAGGAGTTTTTGAGATTATATCCACGCCGTTCTTTATAAAATGAAGGGCTTGGATTGCACTTATCAGCGCTGATCTCTTGTCGCCTTCTTGGAACACGCTGGTGAGGTAGTTGTACATTTCTATTACGCCCTGTAGTATTTTCGACCACACTATATATATTACCAAATTCTCTGCCCACCCGTATTATACAAATTACTAAATTTTAGTAGTAATTTGACATATTTTGTTCTGATAATATCACCAGACACCAGTTTCAAAAGATAAATAAATAAATAAGTAAGAACCTGATTTTTATCCATGCGTGAGACCTCTTTCATGATATCTCCAAACCACTCAAAGGAACCTTGATCTCTAGTGACCCAATAAAAGTATGCCTTTTGTTTCCTCTTAGCCTTTGCCTTATCTAACTACAGAGGACAAAGAAACCAAATACAAAATTATTCAGGTATATCTAATATAACATGAATATATAGTTTTGTGCACAGAAAATTAATTAATCTTCTTTCTTTTTACTTTTTGGAGAAGCATGATTACCTTGTTAATACCATTAGCTATATCTTTGAGCACACTAATAAATGGTGTCGCACCTATCCCAAGGCCAATTAACAAGACAATCTCGTACTTTGAATGGTCCTGTGAGGCTGAACCGTAGGGCCCATCTATTGCTATTTTTGGCAAATTGGGTTGAGCAGAGATTAATGCCTGTAGAGACAAAAAACAATAATGTATTTTTCATCAGAAAAAAATAAATGTGTGTTTCAGTTTAAAGCCAGGAAATGTTTAAGCAATCAAATTTAGGAACTGTATGGGTCTAGTTCTGATACACTAAGATAAACTGTTAATCCTTATTGCAGATTGTGAGCATCAATTGGTAGTTGATACAATCCCACTGTTTTCCTCTTTGTGTTTACTGATATGAGCAAGTCCCGAAGTTAACTATGCCAATGATAATTGCCGGGAGATATCGAATGCCTTGCACACTTTTTGATATCAGCATAATTTATGGTCGGTGATCACTGCTCAGTTCAACTCGTCTAGCTAACAATTGGCTAACAATCTATTAAACAACCAAAGACACTGATAAGATAAATTTACCTCTTGGAAGATGCTATAAAATTGATAGCTCCAATCGCCAAGGGACCTAACATGTATGCTTAGGTTACCATCATCTGGTGCTGAGGTCAGTGAATATGGATGCCTGGATTTCAACAGTACATGAACAGAAAACATTTAAGAAAGCTGAAACTACAATTATAGCTCTTGAAGTACTTCAAATTTAGGGGAAAAGTTCAGTATGCCCCTCAAAGACTTCAAAATTACGTATTTCCCTCTCTAAAGTTCATAATATCATATTTACCCCTCTTAATTTTAAAACTAAAAAAATTACTCAAATTATTGCCTTCTCTATTAAAACTCATTTTAAATTTATAAAGTACCCATTCTACCCTTTATTAAAAAATATGTACTATGTTTAAAAGAATTGTTAAGCTTCTAATTGGCCAATTGTGAGGGCAAATGATTAATTTTCTTACTTGTGATGTGCACACAAACGTCTGTTTAGAAAATTTAAGAAAGCTGACGTTACAATTATAGCTCTTGAAGTACTTAAAATTTAACCAGGTAAAGGTTCATAAATTATACATAGAATAAAAATAAACTTTGGCACCTTGTTCTTACCACTCGAAGTTTGAGATTTGAGGGCACTGTACAAAAACATACATTCCGCTCCGATATGTGAAACCTGAAGGTTTTTTCATCTTTAGAGAAACAACCTTTTCAGAGTATATTCTTGCCTGATCAGGAAGTAGATCAATAATTTTAGAAAAATTATCAAGTGGTTAAATAAGATTTGTATTGTTCATTAAGATACTCTGCTTTAATTATTTTGAAGGAGCATACCTTTAGGATTTTGACAGCAACCATTTCTGAACGTATTGATCGAAATATTCGCTCTCCGACATAGATTAGAACAGGAATTGCCAAGTACATCCAAGTCTAAATAAATGAAAGGAAAAAAAATGTAGATGTGAAGATTAGTATAACTAAGATCGATGTTCAAATTATAATTTATGGAATGGCACAAATTAAAAATTTATGAGCAACTAGGAAAATACCGTCTTCTCGGTGAAGTCTTCCGCTAGAAAGAGAAACATTGAATGGATGATAAGCAACACATAAACCAAAATAAGAACATGGTGTGAGTACCAAAATGCATTAAACCCCACAAATCGTTGGATTGGTTCGGGGAGAGATTGAGGTTTTCTTCGTGGTATTCTTAAAGCTAGCAAGAATGCTATTAGCATCAGTATCACCATTGCTATCCCGGTCAAGCCCTCGGTGGATGTCAATATGTCAAGATAAGAAGGTTGCATGTACCCAAAGTCGCACCCGATTGTTTGCCGAAATAGGAATCCGTCTGCTCCTACAATTCGTGGAAAGTCGCATGTCAGATGAACGCCTGCATGTAGGATCACACCAATAATGATTCCTGCAGCAACAAGCTACACTAGATAGAAAGAAAAATGTTTTTAGATAAGGAACTGACAATTAACTGAGCAATTGTAGAGGTTCTTTTTTTTATAACTAGTATATTCTGTAACTTACAAATAGTTGAGGCTCAGCTTAATTTTGTTAACAACATACTTCTATTAAATTAAAGTAAAAAAAAATCCACTTAAATTGTTAAACTTGTTAGTGCTATACTACTAAAAAAAAGTGTATGAATCAATGCCCTTATCCATTGGAATTTGAATTTCTTGTGGTCATTTTTTTAAGGTCAGTGGCATGGATGCCTACTAACGATGGTATTAATAACGAAAAAGTATTTACAACACCTCAATGTACAAACTTATATATACTGAAAGCAGGGCTACAAAGACATGTTAGTGTAGTATCAGAAAAAAGAATTATGAACGGCTATCTGGTATTTCACATATAGAGCCAACATATACCTTGTGAAAATTGATGGTGTCGTTGAATGGCACGACAGAGCCAATCGTACGGCTCTTTCGAAGCCACGTCACTGTGTTTCGGCATACTGGTAAGAGCACAAGAGCCATATTCAGCTTAAGCGTCTCGGCCGCCCCTTTAGCGGTGCAGAGGCAGTACCCCATGACTTCAAAGGCCGATCTATGACGGTATTGCACAAATTTCCAGGTGAAGAGACCAATACAAGTTGCAAGCCAGAGCATTACAACCAAGGCTCGCCTCCAATAAGCCTGAAGAACGACAGTTGTTGCAGGAAGGGCTTCGTATGGACGATCATTTGTGGGAAGGATTTCATTTGACCAAGTTGTAGCAGGTGGAGTGTGGATTGACTTGCTACTTTGATCATTTATCTGTTGTATCTGTATAAAATATATATCAAGTCAAAAAAAAAAAAAAATCAATGACTTCTGGTGAGAATTTTCTATTGCATGGAGAGGTTGAGAAATTCAACTTGTGTGTTTAAAACTAAAACTAGAACCTTAGAATAATCTTATGCATATGAAATTGCAGATCAAAATTGACAGCTTGAGCTAATCACTTAAAAAGATGCCAGATATAAAAAAATATTTTCAGGGCATAGATATAAAAAAATATTAAAAGGGAAAAACAAGAAAAGAACCTGGATTGTTACTTGGTCACTCTGGAGCTCTTCCAGTATCAGCCTAACACATTCTTTAGCCTCTTCATGGGTGAATGTCAACTTATTCACAGAAGCACTATACAGTATAGCCTAGAAATATATAACCAAAAATTAAATTAAATTATACTTAAAGTCTTATGTGTCTGTACCCGGCCCATTGAGAAATTAATTAAATGAGTTTCACACATTTTCAGTACCGTTTTTAATTTCTCGCTATAATTTGAATTACACAAAGATTTCAATAAGATAATCATTTTCTCAGCTCAAAAAGTATTAAGTTTGAAAACATGTCTATTTTATAGTTATTTTCAAGTGAAAATTTAAATGTGTTTTTGGCCTGTACTTGAATTATTTCCTTTTCTGTGACTCTTTCGCATATCTTCCTCCCACATCTGAGACAAATTAAATTAAATTAAAATCAGCATAGTATGTATACCTCCTTTTTGTGGAGAAAGTATGGAAAAAAATAATCATGGATTTATATATAAAAAGACTGGATTAATTACGCGTCTAATGAAATTCTAATCTTGGAGTTGGTACTGTCGGACTCTATCATTTCTGCTCCTGTGTCATTAGCTTCCATCTTACCTACGTATGTAAGAAAAGTTAGCAAATTCTCAATGTAAAGTTATAAGCTTAGTTTTGTATATATCATGATTCCATTTATTTTTTTCAAATCAATTTCTTATATTATTTTCATAAAGTTTATGCGAAACATGCATTTTTACTGATTTTACACAGTAAATTTTCCTTTTGAACATAATGATTTTTAGTGCTAAATATTTATTTTTGATGAAGTAATCAGATAAAAAAAGGAAAGAAAATGCAAAAAACAAACAAAAAATGCAACGCCGTCCGCTTATTTCTTTATTATATGAAAAAAGGGAAAAGAAACCAGAATTAGATAATTGAAAGGAAGAACAAAAGAACAAACTGAAAAGAAGATGAAAACTTACAGATAGTGTTTTCTGGATTACATGCTAGATCACTTGCTATCTCAACCTCCTTCCATTTTAATTCTCCATTTGCATCGCATTCTATAAACTCTGTCCTCAGAGAAGGAAGAGACAGCAACTTGGCCTCTCCTTTTGCCTCCTTAGCATCATCTCTTCCCGGCATGTCATTTTGAGAACTTGGAGAGCTACTACCTGTGCCACCGCGCTTACTGCAACCAGTGCAACTCTGGTCATCATGAAAATTGATATTTATTTCTATGGCAGCTGGAAAGTTTTCAGCCGAGCTCGATGAACACATGCCGCTTGTTGGTTGGAGTGGCATTTTGGTTGGATGAAGTTAGAGAAGAGAGCTTGTATGAGTAAGAAACATGGGTTTCTTCGAGCAATCATTTAAACATCTTTTGTTTCTAGCTTATTGGTCCACAGGTAATGATCCCTGTATTTGTTTTTCTCCAGTGTAGATGGGCAGGTTGGAAAATTGGTGCAACTCGTGTTGATTTGGTGGTTTAGGGAGGCACACGTTAGAGAGAGAGAGAGAGAGAGAATCAGAGGATGTTGGGGGTAGGAATTGACTCAAGTAGCTTTTGGTTTTATGATTACCGTAAGAGGTTTAGTTGGGTACTTGGGTTGATGCATGTTTGTTGTATAGTACACTTTCTTCTTGGTTAATTAATTATTTTATTTTAGCATTCAATCCAGATAGCTTTCCAATGATTTGAAGTCCTTTTCATATATATAGAATCGTCAATACCCAGTTAAATTCAAGAATAATTATTTCAATCTCCCCACTCTAGTATCCGCATTGTACCCGCAGCAACAATAGAGGAAGGTTGTACTACGGTTCTCACTAATTAGAGGAAGGTTGTACTATGGTCCCCACTAATTATATGGTCCAATTTCCTAGTCTCCACACTCGTCTCCACGTTAATCTTCATAGGTATAAATACTTGGAGCATAAAATATTAATATTTGCAAAATAAGATATAAATACTTGCATGCGTAACTTGATATGATCATTTCATTTTTCAGTCCCCTAATTGTTCATGCGTCAACCTTCCTCTAATGAAGTAGTAGGGACCCCGTATCCCCCATCAACATTCTCTAATAGTCTCCGTGTCAACCTTCCTCTAACAAAAATAATTGACCTTATAGGTATAAATACTTACAATACTTGATATTAATACTTTCAGAAATCTATAATCCAGTGTCATGTGTAAAAAAATACTTGCAAGTATAGGTATAAATAATTGTGTGACGACGAGCCCGAAAGTATGTCATCATGGATCTCATTTGAAAGAGAAAATTACGTAGAATATGTTCGTGGTTTTATATTCGCAAAATTCTTCACAGATCGTCAGAAATATCACAGTTAAAGTGCGGGTACTCATATCAACTTCCTAAATTCAATAATCAATACACGTGTTTTAAAGTCATTTGGAGAGGCAATTTTAAACATTTTTTTATAGTAAATTAGACTATCCCAGCATGGTCTGTTTATATATAGTAAACTTTCTCATATTAATTGTTCAAATTGGTTTCTATGAAACTACCAAGTTTGGTCAACTATCCAGCATTGGGTCCTACTGCAAAATAAGGGTAATTTTTTTAACGAGGAGGGTTCAAATGCCTCCATTTTCCATGCCTCCACCATGCCTCCATATTTTAAAACTTTAATAACTCAAAATTTAAAGAGGAGGGTTCAAATGCCTCCATTTTTCATGCCTCCACCATGCCTCCACTTTTAAAAACTTTAATAACTCAAAATTTAAAACTTAAAAGTCAAAATAAAACCGTTGGATATGATCTACATCATTTTATCAATGTGCTCATAAAAAATTATCACATTTTGATTTTGTTTTTATGTGAATCAATAAGTTGAAAAATCAACGTCTAGAAATTATCCACATTAGTGTGTTTTTTACAAGCTCTTGATGACAACCAAAACAAAATTGAAATGTTATAATTTTTTACACGTGCATAGATAAAATGATTTAGATCATATCCAACGGTTTTATTTTGATTTTTAAGTTTTAAATTTTGAGTTATTAAAGTTTTCAAAAATGGAGGCATGGTGGAGGCATGAAAAATGGAGGCATTTGAACCCTCCTCAAATTTAAAACTTAAAAGTCAAAATAAAACCGTTGGATATGATCTATATCATTTTATTTATGTGCTTATAAAAAATTATCACATTTCGATTTTGTTTTTATGTGAATCAATAAGTTGAAAAATCAACGTCTAGAAATTATCCACATTAGTATGTTTTTTACAAGCTCTTGATGACAACCAAAACAAAATTGAAATATCATAATTTTTTACACGTGTATAGATAAAATGATGTAGACCATATCCAACGGTTTTATTTTTACTTTTAAATTTTAAATTTTGAGTTATTAAAGTTTAAAATATGGAGGCATGGTGGAGGCATGAAAAATGGAGGCATTTGAACCGTCCTCTTTTTTAACAGGACAGATTTGACTTTATACAGCGCACAAACCAACCCTATGCTATGCAGTCTTTACCCCAAAATAACTATGCAGTATCGTATTCCCTTTATGAAACTATCACTGTTTAGGAAAGGTTAGATCTCTATCAACACCAAATTAATATAATTTCTTTGACAACTGTCAAAGCTAATTCATAAATATGGAAAACCAATGAAATTTGAGCAAGTTTTACCAATTATACAGTTCGTGCTGGGTGATATTTTATAAAGGGGGATTTTAGGGTGATGATATTAAAATATTTTAATATATAGACAATTTTACTCTTCATTAAGTCTTTCCTTTAAAAAACTAATTCTCTCTTATATACTACCACATACTTTTTTTTCTTCTTAAAAGTTATGTTTTATAAAGTATGTTATTTTGTTTAAAATATATTTTTGTCATATATTATTTAAAAATCTGTTCCTTAAAAGTTACTATAAATTCTGTTTATGCTATCGTATAATAAGTATTCATTATTTATTTTAATCAAATTTTTAAAATTTTCTAAGGGAATTACAACAGTGAATTGATTTTATTATATTATTAAAATCTATCAACGTTATATATAATTATATATCGATTTATTTTATACAACTTCACAATTTTTTTTAACAATCTACAATAAAAAAATATTTTGTCTATTAACATTTTATCTTCTTTTTTTAATTTTTATGCAATAACACTAAGAAAATGACATTATTACTTACATAAAAAATATATTGAATGCAAATTATCATGAATAATGTGACATTCAACTTATGATTAAAATAATAAATTAAAAGTACAACAAAACACTACAAAATAACAAATTTATTTGATCACGAGCCGCAATTTGTTAGCACACATAGCCTTTAGCACCATAGAAATCACGAACAACAAGAAACAAATCATCACGATTTTCAAACTTCAAATTAAGAAGTTGATTGCTTTCATTTGCATAATTCAAAACTTGATTTTCAAAGTTTTCTTCCGACGGGTTAGTTCATGATCCATCTTACACTCTTTTTTGGTGACACCTAATTACACCCTACATTTTCAAAGTTTTCAAAGTCCAAACAGTCGATCCAAACCGTTCAACATGATAGATATATTAAAATGTGCTTGCAGATCAAATTTTACATTTTTTTTGAATTTTTTACTATTTATTAAGTATTTTACAAAATCGTTGTTTTCAGACCATTGAATTGTTGTACTCATCTTAATAAATAGTAAAAAAATTCAAAAAAATGTAAAATTTTGATCTGCAAGCACATTTTAATATATCCATCATGTTGAACGGTTTGGATCGACTGTTTGGACTTTGAAAATATAAGATATAATCCGGTGTCACTAAAAAAGAGTGTAAGTGGATCTCTTCTCAATTATAAAACATCAATAAAAAAATCCTAACAATTTTAATTAAAATAGACGTATAGATTATAAGTATCAAAATTGAGAGAAAAAAAATATATTTGAGTTGTGATATAATTATGCAGCTATATTTCCACGAGAAAAAGGGAAGATCAACGAAATTATGTAGCTTTTGATTCATGAATGCAAAATATAAAAAAAGGAAAAAAATATCTAGCAATTATGGAAACCAAATAATTTAATGACCACTGTATTAATTACATTATGAAAAATATGATAGTTAGAAAGACATTTAATGAGGGTTAAAATTGTTCATACATTAAATTTTTTGTAAAGATGTGTTAATATAAATGTGTGTGGTGTCGATGTGCCTATCCGGATTTTATGTATACCCTAAAAAACCTGGAACACACATATTTTCCTCTCTAAAATTCATAATATTATGTTTACTCTTTTAAATTTCAAAAATTTACATATTTATTCAATTTATTAGTCTTTATATAACTCATTTTAAATTTATAAAGTATCAATTTTATCCTTTATTAAATAATAAAATTGTAAATTTGAGTTTGATAGGTTCCGCTTAATAATATGAAATATGAAAATGTGTTTATATCGTTTACTGTTACCATAATAAAAAATATAAGAAAATCTATCAAAAGAAATTCTCTCATTATCTTTTTATTAATCTCCTTGAATCTTGTTTTCAAGTTCTCTTGACTCTGACGGAGTGCGTCCGACGTCCATCAATCTTAAATTTGAGTTTGATAGGTTCTGTTTTTATTTGAATCGCTTTATGATATGTGCACATTAGATTCATACTAATATTAAAGTGATTCCGCACAAATCATAAAGCGAATCGGATGGAAGCAGAATCTATCGAACTCAAAATTTGAGTCTGATGGACGTCGGGTGCACTCCCTTTCGCTCTCGTCTCACGCTCTCTCTTTGCGACCTTGGGTTACTGTTACTATAATAAACTACCAGAGGGCAAGGGTTGCGGTGGTTGTTATGAAATCCGTTGCTATGGTTCCCAATAGGGGCGATCTCGAGGCGATCTGAAAACAGCTCAAAAATCCCAACAAAAATCCCCAAAAAAACACTAGTGAATCAGCGATTGATTTCCATTCTCCAGCGATTGATCTCCATTAGGCACAAGCGATACTGTAGATAGTTCACTAATGGAATCTAATCGATTTGGGCCTTTGGCGGAGCTTGAACCATCTCTCTGGGCATTATCTCACGCTGTGGCAACGATCGTGGAGAAGATCCAACAGCCCTATCAACAATCATACAAGGCGACTGGACGATCTTTCTTGTGGCAATCCGATTCTCAAGGAGGGCAACAGTGTCGATTCGATCGAACTAGGCTTGTGCAGTCCAAAATAGAGTCCCTTAGGCGACTATCCCTTTGTTTCAGATGTGGAGATTGCGGTCATCGCGCGTCGGAGTGTCACAATGCCGTCTTGTGCTATGCTTGTGATCGCATAGGTCATCGATCGTCGCGATGTCGTGCGGTGATTGCTGTGAAGCCTTCGACTGACAATCTGACAGTGAAGCCATCTCTGACCGACGATCTGACAACAAAACCACAACTGCTCATACCCTCTACTATCGGACCCGAGTCAGTCAAGAAGTCTATACCCATTTACTGCGAGGTGTCGGTTATAAATTCAATCAAGAGATTGGAGACGGAGTTAGCAGCGATAAAGCAAGAGTTGGCACTGATGAAAGCCATGGCAGGTATCAATGTTGCATCGGGGATGTGTGAAGTTGCTGTAGAGAAATCTAATACATGTGAGCCCGTACCAGTTCCAATGAAAGAGAAGCTGCATGAAGCTGTTATTACTAACTCAGATAAGAGCATCACAGTACCAGTAACTCTAGTGGATCAAGATTCTTGGGTAAGTCAGATTGCTCGAACTAAAAAGAAGACCAAATCTAGCTCCATAGAGCTGAACAAAGTGACTCTTAGTATAGAGAAAACAAAATGTCCAATTCAAACGAGTAGCAACGAAGGGCACTGAGAGAGACGAGATGAAAGGTAACATTGGTACCACATATTACGGGTTAGCTATTTTCTGAGTGTTACTTCTTTGTTGAGAAGGTGAAATATATTACTGTATAGGGTATACTGTGGCTAGATGTGAGTTAGAAATGATATACTTAGTTTAATCAAATTCTTTACCGAATGGGTAGGATTTTGTGTTGTTGGCATAGAGTAAGGGGAGATAGAGATATCTAGTATTGAGAGATAGCATTGAGAGAGTATCTTGTATTTTTTTCTGTTCTTTTATCAAGTTGTTGTAATTAAATGTTTCAGTCAATGAAACGGGCATTTTTGCCTTTTTAAAAAAAATAATAATAAACTACCAGAGATACAAATAAAAAAATTGATGAGCTTGTGTTGTCTACTATACCTCAGATTTTAGGTCTGGAATCTCGATCATCTAATTAAAATTCAGGTTAATTCGGACCATGCTTGTGGTGTACAAGGTTCCTTTAATACCTGTGCCTGTATGGATCATACAGTCCAGAATTTGTTATGCAGAAACTCAAAATTTTAAGTTACCGACGATCCTTGACAAAACCCCTCACCCCGCTGATCGGCTGATGCAGCGGGGACGGACCACGGGTCTCCTAGAGTCCCCATCCTCATATGTAACAGAAAAAAATAGTTTTAATTCGGAAAGTCCGATCAAAATCAGGACCAATCCAGCACAAAATTATAATGCACGAGCTTTTTAAGATTCATATTAGTATGTAACGAACATACCGAATTCAAACTAAAAAAAACTGTTACCTCTGGTGATTTGAATTCAGGTCTACTGTGCAAGCCTAATGTAGAAGAAGTAAAAAAAAATATGATATTTACTGCACAAAAATTCGTGATTTGGGAATAATTCAGGTATTCGGGAATGATTCAGAATTATCTGGACCGGAGATCTCAGTCCCACAAAAGAGCAAAAGGCAATTCGTAAAACTCACGAATAATTCGGGGAAAAAAATTGGAAAAAAATTCGGGAAAAATTCGTGAATAATTCGGAGAAAAAGTTTAGGAAAAAAAAAAGTTTGGGAAAAATTCGTAAAATTCGCGATTTATTAGCAAATAATTCGGTCAAAGTTCAGTTAACAGAATAATTCGATATTCGGTTCACCATCACTAAAAAACCGAATTATTTACGAATAATTCGCGAATCTTGTGATTATGTAATACTGTAAACAACACCCGCTACACGAGAACTACAGAGATTTATACGTGGAAAACTTTACCCGTCAGCCTTTGTGGAAGGTATTCTGTACGGAATACCATGCGGCCAGCGGGCCAGAATATGGTAGCAGACCTTCATTCATTCATAAAGGGCCGGGCCGCAACATGGAAGCCGGAATTCGGATCCTTCCAAGTACCGGAGGTGCAATCATTAAATCTGAACCGTTCTTTTAATCTGGCACAAATCTCAAAACGGATCCGGATAGTTTTTATAGATTCCGGATTGAATTTGATCCGACTGGATTTAATGTGGACCGTTCGTTACTAATTGTTCTCAGTTAGATATCTGGGACTGACTGAGAACAATTAGTACCAGATATCTAACTGAGAACAATTAGTACCAGATATCTGGGACTGAAGAGAAATCAGTGCTCCTCCTTGAAAGAAATCTGTCGTTTCGAGCCTTTCTTCGCTTCGTTTTGGCCTCCTAACGCGCATTCGGGCCGGCCTCCGAATCCTCCTATCTCGCTTCCACGGCGATGACGAAGATCAAACGAAGAAAGACTCAAAACGAAGGAGAGAGAGAGGAAATCATTCATTTTGAGTCTTCCACGCTTCGTATTGGCCTCCTAGTTCGAATCTTCCCTAATAATGAAAAAACTAACCTAGTTAAGAATGAAAAATGGATCAGAGTGTGGGAACGAAAGTGGTGTTAATTGATTTCTATAGAGAGCGGATTTAAGGGAGAAGGAGAGAGTTATTACTGCAGCAGCTTCTTGAATAGAATAGAAGGCACTGATCTCTCATTTAATGGCATCTTCTCTAGTCTTCTCCGACAAGACGTGAGCTGGAATCCCATACTCCTATCACAACCTACACTCATTAAATGCTGAAGCTCAACTACCTCAACAGAAATTCCACAACATTCTAACATCGAATGATGTTTTAACTACCTTGTCTCCTTTATCCTATACACAGTTATTTCTATTTTTCTACACGTAACCCAGTTACACCAATTTTTCTTTGTTATCTCAGTTAGCTACCCACCCACATAAACTGCAGCCATACTACCTTTAATCAAGTAACCAAAGATGATGCCTTTTCCGATGACCACTCAGCAAGTCGATATGGGGTGCACATATCTCAACTGTAGAGATGAACTACACCAAAGCTTAGCTGAAGACCTAGATTGGTCGGTTATGATTACCGCTCTAGGTGACAATGTGAGTGGAGGGGGGTCGATGCTTTCGATACAGCACTTCCTTGGAGAACACTTTGGTGGCAATTTCACACATTACCCCTACATCAGGAAATCCACCAACTCCTACATTATCTACCTTCCTCACGGCATGGATAAAAGTGAGGTTGTGCGTTTGGGCAATGAGTGGGGAAGAACCACCGAATGGAGCTTCCAGAGTTGGAGTGCACATGAAGAAGGGAGCTATGCATCAAAGCGCTTTCGCGTGAGATTGCATATTCACGATTTCCCATTAGATTTTTGGCATGTGTCTTTCATACGCCAAGTAATGGCTGAGTTTGGAGAGGTCACAAACATAGATCATAAAAATCTCATCGGCAATGATCGCACATGCCTCAAGCTATGGATAAAATGTTTGGATCCAAGGCGCATTCCCTACAGCAAAGCCTTACCGTACGACAACATATGGAAAAACTGCATTATCCAAATCATCTCATGAGAATACTACGGAAGCTTCCCGGAGGAGGCACTGTTATCGGCACGAGAGCAAAGGTTTATGGGAGCCGAATGGCGCAACAACCCTAGCTGGCCAAGGGTTGCCTTACTAGCAGCCCATGATAAGCTACTGAACTATTTCGCTAGAGGAGGATATAACTCCCCACCTGACTCCCCTGTCTCCAATGACTAGGCAGACATCCATGCCATGGCCATAAACCAGCACCAAGGGCCACAGAGAGGGGCCACATAAAATCCCTTACCCTGGTTCCCACCCACAGAAAAAGAAGAACAAAAGGAGCAATATCAGCTGCCTCCTTGCGCAATAGTCAAAGGAGCACATAGGGAAAGAAAAGAGCAGCAGGGGGTGAAAGAACAAAAAGGGGGAGCAGAAGTAACAACAGATAGGCAATACACAACAGTGGTTAGAGTGGGTACCATGCCAATTTATGAGATTGGTTTTAATTGTCAAGGAACTCACACTAAAAGAGAAGCTGCACAACCTGGAAAGGAAGAAAGGAAACATAAAGGTGGCCAAGCTGGTATTAATTTCAACTGGGAACAAGTACAACGGCTTTCTCTGGGGCACAGTGCCACTAGCACAGGAAAGGTAACTATAAATGTAGGGGACTTTCTCGTGATAGAAGAAAGGTTGCAAAAGGAAAGATATATTATGGGTGCAATCCAGCTCACCCAAGAAATAAATGAGACAATCACTTATACAGAGATTGGCTCACATGATGGGCTGCACCGACTAACAGGCTTTACAAAGGGGGATCTAGCCCATTTAAAGTGTAACCCTGGGAAAAACAGAACCCAACAACTTGAATTAATTAAGCCTGAAATACATAAGCCTTTTGTAAGCAGAACAAAAGCAAGTAGTAGCTCGCAAGGAGTGGGAGAAAGGCAAACACCAAACTTCACATCTCAACAAGGAGTCACAAGAACTGAAGAGAGAATGGGAAGTACAGATGCAGAGTTGTTGGCAAGATTTGCCGCCCTAAACACGAGTAATGCGGTACCACAAAGACTCAGGCTCACATCGGAGGATGTAACGGACCGAGATTGGGGTAAGTGCCTACTACTTCGAGTTGTCTCGGATCGAGCGGTAATGCCAACTCAATTTGCGGTAACCATGAGGAAAGCTTGGGGAGCTAACCCAAACACCGAAATATTGCCCATTGAAAGGAATTTTTTCAGTGCTCAATTTCAGAGTGATGGGGACATGGCGCGGGTCTTGCAGAGGGGCATATGGTCATACCGTATGGATATCGTGGTACCAAAAAAAATCAAGAGCCCAAGTGAGTTAGTCAACCCCGAAGTCACACAAATGGATGTATGGATCCAACTTCACCGAATCCCGCATGAGGCCTTAACAAATGTCGGTATCCGTAAGCTAGCAAGGAGAATAGGGGCACCACTGACTGAGGATGTGGAAGGACACATTGGTGGTGTCAATTTTTCAAAATTGAAGGTTAGAATGGCAATCGACCAAGCATTGCAGGATAAATTAGAGGTTGATCATCCCCATTTTGGTTCTTTTACCGTGTATGTGGTGTATGAGCGGTTGCAAAGAGCATGTTTGTTCTGCTCGAAAGTTGGTCACGAACACCACACATGTCAAGACCGAATGAGACTCGAGGCCATGAAACTAGAACCTGAATACTTGGGCAATCCAGCCATGGAGAATATCACAGATTTGAAAACAGGACTGATACCTCGCATATTTAGTCTATTTTAGGCCTGTTTTAGTACCAGATTCGTGCCATAATTCACCAGAATCATGTGCATTTCATCGATATATCTTTAGAATTTGGTACTGCTGAGTGTTTGTTTGTTTTCTGCAGGTTTGGAGCAAAACACACGAAGAAACGGCGATTCAGATGATGAGGTACGACCCTTACCAGGCTTGGTACGGGTCTTACCAGACTTAGCCGTTTTTCAGCTCTTCACGCCTGGTACGGCCAGGCCGTACCAAATTGGTACGGGCCGTACATAAAGGCGGCCTGACAGATTCAAATTTTGGCAGAGGCTATTTAAAGCGGGGAACTCTCCAATTTCGGCATCCATTCCATTCCAGATCCATTTGAGAGCACAGTAAGAGAAAGAAAGAGAGCTAAGGAGCTGAGAGCAAGAAGGAAGGAAGAGGAAGAGGCGAAACTCGACGGATCTAGCTTCCTCCTCTCGATCCCTTCGATCCATGGCTATCTCTATCCCTCTTATTGTATTTTTAGATCAGATCATGTGCTGTGAGTAGTTCTTTTAGTTTCTAGGGTTAGAGATTGATTCTTGATTTGTTTTGACTTTCTTTGACTTGCATCTTGTATGAACTCTTTAGTTTGATTGATTGTGATTTACTTTGATATCTTTTGCTTTGCTTGCTGTGATTGTTGTATGATGTGCCTCTAGGTTTAGATCGAACCTATCAAGGTCATGTGATCATCTCAATCTCTCATCCAAATCAAATGCTTAGGGTAGAATAGTTCGAATTGAAGCCGAGAGGTTGAATTCTCCTCTAATCGACAGATTAGAGGGTGCCTTAGACCTCCAATCAACCAGCTAGGGTAGATCTGTACCAACACACGAGAGTTGAGGTGTAGAAATCCCTAAAAGGCAATCAATTGCATTCCAACCTAGATCTTGATCCAACAAACGATGGTTGAGGGTTAGGAACCTTAGGTATGGTCAATTGAACCTTTCTAAAGAGTTTAGCACAAGGTACCAGCAAGGAAATGCATTCACTCGAACTGGTAGGTTCTGTTCTGGGAAGCCAGTACGGGTCTTACCAGGATGGTACGGCCTTGCCTTACCAAGTGAAGTACGGCCTAGCCGTACCAACTTGGTACGGGCCGTACCACTAGAGGCAGATCAGAGATGAAGTCTGAAACCCTGGAAACGCCTTTTATCCATAATCAAAACACAATTTACATTTCTTCTAGCATTTTATTACATCTTCTTGAATTGTTTGATCTGACCCTTTAGGAAATTAAACACCAAACCAAACCTTTTTCACTTCTAGTTTTTGATTGAGTTTGATAGAATCTAACCTCGCAATTAACCGTTCCTGTGGATCGATACCCGAATATACTACACGATAGGGGTTGTGCACTTGCATCCCTTACTCGTGGAGTGTAAACGCGGTTTTAAAAGGTACGCCCTCAAGCGTACCGAAACTTGCGTTGCGTTTCTGCGCGAACAAGGACCATGGATAATGGATCCATCCTTGATTCCTGCGCAAGACCAAATTAGCCCAGCCCCAATCAATGAAACACAGCACCGCAGCCCAAGGGGGAACCATGATCCAGAGCCTAATGCAAGCAGGGCATCGGGCTCTGAAGGCCCAACTAAAAGATCACGCGTAGAACCAGCTCTCACCATGATACCGTTCAGCTTACAAAGTGAAAAGGAACCAGAAAAGGAATGGAACTCGGCCCAAGTTTTACAACAGGAGGTCGGGTTGGAAGCAAATCAGAGCGGTGGGAACCAAACCACCTTGATCGATATTGATGCAGATATGGCACATCTAGCACCAGAACCGACCAAAAAGAAAAGAATGGCAGGGGCGAGGAAAATTCCGCCCCGGCCAGGTCAATGAATCTCGTCTCATGGAACTGCCGAGGTGCCGGGGGGCCTCGGAAAAAATAGTTCTTAGATAGCCTCCTCCGGTCAACGAGAGCCGATATGGCTTTCATAGTGGAAACAAAGCGCTCCCGTAAAAAATCCAAAAGATACATAAAGGACTTACCGTTAGTGAACAGTGCAATTGTACCGGTATGTGGCCGGTCATGAGGGTTATGGTTGCTTTGGAATGCCCAAATTAGTGTTGAGCTACTTGCGGTTAGTCGATGGTATATTCACGTCCGTATAAAACCACATGATAAGATACCATGGTCACTAGTTTGTGTTTATGGAGATCCGTCATACACTTTGAACAATGCTATCTGGGCAGACATCAAAGCAATCGTAAGGCAATATGAATTGGTTTGTGTAGTAGGAGATTTTAATGCAATTGCAAAGGAAGAAGAAAAAGTAGGGGGGATTAGGGAGTTAAACAAGAACAGCAAAGACTTCCGAGATTTCCTATTCGACGCCGGTCTAATTGATCTTGGATACAAGGGACCGGCATTCACATGGACGAATAAGCACAGTACATCCACCGCAATATTTGAAAGGTTGGATAGAGTAGTGGTAACTTCAAAATGGTTGCAACAATACAAAAATGCACGTGTAAACCATCTTCCACTGTTACATAGCGACCATGTCGCTATTCTATTGAGAACAAAAGGGAACCAGCAGGCTAGTTCTCCACGGTTTAAGATTGAAACATGGTGGATGAATACAGAGGGCTTCAAAGAGGAGTGGGAGAGAGTGTGGCGAGATACACAGCACATGCCGTGGCAAGACAGATTTGCAATGGTACGACATACCATGCAAACATGGGCACGAAGACAACAAACACCCCAAAACCGAATCAAAGAGGCACAAGCCAAGCTCTACAACCACCAGCTTTTACATCCAACCTGCCAAAACCCAAAAATAGAAGAAATTATCATGCAAGAATACAACAAAGCAGAGATTGATTTGGAGCTGTACTGGAGGCAGAGATCACGTGTTAACTGGCACTGTTATGGAGACCGGAACACCGGCTTCTTTCACATGATTGCAACGCAGCGAAGGAGATCAAACCTCATACCGCACATACGCAACGAACAAGGGCAAATACAAACAGAGGAGAAAGATATCAGTGCAACCTTTGTGCGATACTTTAAAAATCTGTACTGTCCTAAACAGCGGGTGGTACCAGCAACAATAGATCATTTTTTTGAGAAATTGCAACAGAAGGCATTACCCACTTTCCCAAGCCAAGCGCACACCGCACTCATCAAGCCACCGGATGAAGAGGAAGTTCGGCATGCACTGTTTGAAATGGGTCCCGACAAGTGCCCGGGCCCGGATGGTATCACACCAAGATTTTTTCAGCAATACTGGACAGTTTTTAACAAAGATATCACCCGAGCAATTCAACAGGTTTTCCTAACGGGCTTGCCTCCGACCGATTGGCTGAGAAGTAACATTGTCTTAATTCCTAAAAACAATGAGCCGGTTTTACCCAAGGATTATAGGCCCATAACAATTGGTAATGTCATTTACCGATTGCTTATGAAGATTATAGCAAATCGGATACAACCGTTCATGGCGAAAATCATATCTGTCAACCAAACAGCCTTTTTAAAGGGTAGAAACATTTCGGATAACACCATACTAGTAAGAGAGATTGTTCAATCTTTCCAATGTGCGGACTTTAAGAAAAAGGCTTTTCTACTCAAGGCAGATGTGAATAAGGTGTTTGACACTCTTGATTGGGTTTTTATTAAGAAAGCAATGGAGGCGGTAAAAATGCCAAGCCAATTAGTCGGCATCATCCTGGCTTGCATGGGGGCTGCCAAGGTGACTGTACTAATAAATGGAAAGGGGAGTGGTTTTTTGGTGCCAACAAGAGGCTTGAGGCAAGGGTGCCCGATGTCACCGTACATCTTCATCTTGGCAATGGAGTTTCTTACAAGATTGTTTCACCAAAACCAAATTGAAGGAAGAATAAAGGGTCTCAAATTGGCAAGGTCGGCACCAAGCATTACTCACTCCATGCATGCTGACGATCTGATGGTTATGGGAGAGGCAAAAATTGAGGAGGTGAGAAAGGTTCAACAAATCTTGGAGGAGTTTGAGCATGTTTCGGGTTTGGGCATAAACCCAGATAAGTCCAAGTTATGGTTTAGTAGTGGATGTGATGAACAGTGCAAAAATTTGATAATTAATGAGTTAAGAGCAAAAGAGGCGGAAGACAATGAAAAATATTTGGGAGTGGTCATTGCCAAACCATCTAGGTAGAGGAACCTCACACATGCCATGTTGTTGGAAAAAATAGGCAGCAGGTTGGAAGGTTGGAAGGTTAACATGCTGTCTTTTGCGGGGAGAGTTACCCTAATTAAGTCGGTGTTGGTCTCAATACCGGTTTATTACATGTCGGTGGCTGTCCTACCAACAAATACGGTAAATGCAATTAACTCATTAATTAGAAAATTTCTGTGGGGAAAGCTGGATAAAGAGAGATATATGGCCATGATTGCTTGGCATAAGATATGCTTACCCGTGGAGGATGGGGGGTTGGGCATCCGAGATATAAAGGTTTTCAATGAGGCACTGGTGCTGAAATTGGCGTGGGAAATTGCGGCAGACAAGGATAAATTATGGATCCATGTTATGAAGGCCAAATATTTTCCACAAGGGAGCTTTTGGGAAACCATGAGGAGAAGGCAGTCTAGCGTGTTATGGAGGGATATACAAAATCTGAAGGCATTTTTTAAAAATGACATAGTTTGGCATCTAGGTGATGGGACAAACATCAAAGCGGTACAGGAACCGTGGTATCAGGGATGGGAAAACCAAGAGATAGCCAACAATGCACAAAGAAAACTAATGGTAGCAGATTTGTATGACTTCCAAACACTCCAGTGGCGCCGAGCAGAAATGGAGGCCTTATGGGGAGTACCGATAGCGCAACGCATTATCACAGCCGTTAAGGAACCAGCACAACACCCACTAATCAAAGACAGACTCATTTGGAACAAGAGCAAGAGAGGAATGTACACGATAGCAGAAGGGTATGAGATTCTGAGTACGCAAAGGCAAGTCAGACCGGTATACCCTGAAATGAAGAAAAAAGCCTTAAAAAGAATTTGGGACTGGAAAGAGGTTATGCTGATAATTAAAACATTTTTATGGAGAGCTCTCCATGATGGCATTCCGACTATGACAGAAATGCACCGAAGGATTCACACATGGGATCCCAAATGCCCGAGGTGTGGGCAAGAAAATGAGTATCTCACACATGCTCTATTCTTCTGCACTTTACCAAGGGCAACTTGGGCAATTTCGGATTTACCGATAAGGGTCGACAACCTGCCGCTAACCTTCACTGATACATTCCTATACCTGACAGAAAATTTGGACGAGAGACAAAGTACGGCGCTATGCAACATGCTATGGGTTATTTGGAAGGCGAGAAATATGGAGATTTTTAACAACAAGAAAACACATCCAATTGGGGTCCTAGCTCAAGCTAGATTGCTCAACATGGATGATAATCTCATAGAAACAACAAGGCGACAGCAAAACAGAGGTCAAGTAAGGGTTCCGAGACAGGTTCTGGTACCGGGTCAGGTACGGGTACCGGGTCAGGTACAGGTACCGAGTGAGGGGACGGCAACGGGCGAGGTACTGGTAACCAACCAGGAGCAAGTACTGGGTGCGGAAATCGTACCAACTCATTATACACAACCGGATCGAATACTGATACCGATTGACAGATGGGTGGTATTGGTCGATGCGTCATGGGAGCAATCCAAAAAAATGGGGTGGGGAGCAGTGTTTTATAACAAGGAAGGGACATTGGCTGATATCAAATGTGCACAGGGGGTGGCGGAGGATCCATTACATGCTGAGGCTATCGCTTTATTAAGTACGTTGCAAGAAATAGAGCGAAGAATGAGTACTGATGAGTCGCAAAGGTACATTATATTCTCTGACTGTCAAGTATTAGTGAAAGCGGTAACCACAGCCAATGCAGACATACCATCCTGGAAAGCGACCGAAACAATAGCCAAATGCACAAGGCTAGTACACCAATGGGGAGATACGGTTCGAATTAAACATGTACTCCGCACCGCACTAGCAGAGCCACACGGTTTGGCAAACCAGGCAAGAAGAGCAGGAATGACCCTACACAACCTTCCCCACGCAATGATAAGACAGAGGTTGAGAATAGGAAACAAGATAGATACTGAACGATTCTGTTTTGAGCAACAACAAGAGACAGTACCTAGCAACAGTGGCGCTGGATGAGATTGAAGTAGGAATAGAGTAGTGATTTAATTTCTGTTTCCTACGGTGTAATGTTTCTTTAGTCTTTCAACTTAGGACCAACTAATTTCGATTTTACATTTTTCTATGAACTGTAGGTTTTAAATTTCAGTAGAACTTTTGTAATCTCCAGTTATTTTTATAATACAAATGCCTACGGATTTACAATCAAAAAAAAAAAAAGATATCTGGGACTGGGAGGATACGGATTCGCAGATAGAGAGTGCCTACGAAGGCCATTTCGGTTTGATATATATATTTCCAGGTTAGCGTTTTAATTACAGTGATTTCTTAACAGAGTAGTAATTCAAAATTTTAAATGTATATATATCTTTTGTGGAAAATGTTGGATTGAGGTGATCTTTTTTATACAATCCACTCCTCCTTTTTACAACCTCTTTAGACTAAGAGGAAGGTTAAAATTCCTCTATTTTTTACCTTCATCGTATATACAGTTTTAAAACTGCAATAACTTTAAGTTTAAAATTTAAATATCAAAATAAAACAGTTAGATATATGATCTATATCATTTTCTCTATGCACACGTAAAGATCATAATATTTTGATTTTGTTTTGATTAGTATTAAGAGCTTGCAAAAATATACCAATGTGATGTGGATAAATTTGAACGTTGATTTTCAACTTATTAATTCATATAAAATCAAAATCGAAAAATGATATTTTGTTATGTGCTCGTACAGAAAATAATATATATCAAATTTAAAATTTTTATGAAACATATCCTTCTACCAAATCGAAAATCCAAGCCACTCATTCCATTTTTCTATATTGTTTTATATTAATTTCTACAAATAAACAATTTTGTTAATCTTCAGTAGAAATTTTGTTGATTTCATAATAGGAGGAATTTCACGTATATCTCTCAAAAATTTCAAAATTACGTATTTCTCATTTAAACTTTGAAATTACGTATTTCTCCCTCTAAACTTCATAAACTCACAAATTTTCCCATTTTACTGTCTTTTATATTGAAACTCATTCTAAATATAAAATACCCATTTTACCCTTTATTAAAAGCATAAACGGCTCGTCATACTCAAAATTTGAATCTGAAGGGTTCCTCTACCATCCAAACTGCTTCAAGATCTGTGTGTGCTAGATCAGCATGAATCTTGAAGCGAATACGCACTGATATTGAAGCGACGTGCACAGATCTTAATGCGATGCATGCGGATCAGAATTGCTTTAAGATTTGTGTGTGCTAGATCAACACAAATTTTAAAGCGAACACACACATATATTGAAGCGACACACACAAATTTTAATGCAGTGCGCACAGATCGGACGGTAGAGGAACCCTTCAGATTCAAATTTGAGTCTAATGGGCGTTTTATGCTTTTAATAAAGTTTTAAATGGGTATTTTATAAATTTAGAACGAGTTTTAATATAGAAGACAATAAAATGGGTAAATTTGTGAGTTTTTTAAGTTTAGAGGGGGAAATACGTAATTTTAAAGTTTTGAGGGGGGAATATGTAATTTTGATGTTTTTGAGGGGTATACGTGAAATTCCCCCTTCATAATATATTAATATGGATTTAAATTTATTTATTTAGTGTTATTATCAGAACCTTAGTTTACCCGCCTCCGTTTACCGTAGTTTGAGATTGGGAAAATGGGAAGTATTGCAACCCGTGAAATCGGAGTCCGCATCTCTGCATTCCACGCTTGTAATTTACGGGTTCCATCATGATTCGTGCAAATATGTAACGAACGGATCGGATCTGAACAAACGGTACGTTAATGCAGAGGATATGAATCACGTGGTTAACACTTACCAGTTCATTTCCCATTTCCGTCGTCTCGCCTGAAAGACAGAAAACCCTAGCTAGATCCTCTCCATTACACCTCCTTTTCTCTCTCCTCTCCTTCGCCTCTAGAAAGCTCGACCATGGCAAGCGAAATGCGCAACAGCTTGAAAGAGCCGAATGAGGTCTCAGCGACGGCTGTAGCGAAGCCAAGGTGCTTGCTTTCTCTAACAACCTTTTTTTTTTTTTCGTTTCCTTTTTTTATTATGTTTTGTGTATAGTTCTACGTTTTTCAATTCAGGATTAATGGCTGCTTTGTTCTGTTTTAGATTATTTTGGTCCAGATTTCTCTTTGAAATCACTTAAATTGTGACCTTTTGTCGCTTGGAGGATCGTTTCTAACAGCAATCAAAATGAACAGAAATTAAAACCAAACAAAATTGATTTTATCAGTAATTTACTGTTCCTTCACCAGCAATATATTAACACCAGCTATAATTGGTATGGTACTTGTATCCCCAATGTCGGTACCATTGATGAGGTTCTGTATTATATGAATGAGTAATACGCCAGTACCAGTTTGGCCAAAATCTGTATCATTTCTCTTATTTTTCCTTCACCAGTGCTCAGTTGCACAATTGACAGGCACATTGAGGCCGCATTGGACTGCATTGAGGTTTGATTACATTACTGGTCTAATTTACACAAAAGTGCATTTAATTGAGTTTTTTTTGGATAACTGCAAATCAGGTGTCAATAAGGATGCTGTGCCAAATTATAGTTACTTCTTTTTTGTTAAAAATATTTTTCTTTTTTCTTTTTTCAGGAAAAGGAGTAAGTGGGACCAACCAGCAGAGCCTTTTGCTTCTGGTACAGTGCCATTGACTATCAATGGAACTGTTGAAATTTCACTGCCTGGACTAATTCCAGTAGTTAATTCTTCTCTGATTAACCCCGTACAAGCAACTTTGAATTTACCTCAGGTAAATTCTGTTTGTCAGATGTTTTTTTTTATTTTTTTTATTACTGAAGTAGTAAATTCTGTTTTTGAAAATGGCTTTCCCGTTGTAAGCACCAAGTTACAGATTTTTTAGCATCGTATAATGCGATCGGATTTCCATATTTCTAATCCGTATGTTGTATTTGGCCTAGTTGACATTTCCACAGATATTTTCATCTTTTGACATTCTAGTTTTTTTAGCCAAAAGTTCAGGATGAACTGATAGCACGAGAAATTGTTATAAATGATGCCGAACCAAGTGTGCGGTGCAAGCTCACAAAACGGCAAACACAAGAAGAGGTAATTCAACTAACTCGTAACTATTTAATACAAAATTTTCACTTTTACACTGCATTATGATTGGATATTCAACTTTTTAATTAATACTATTTTCTTTTTGCAGATTGAAAAAAGTACAGGTGCCATCGTCATTACTAGGTTGGTTGCATCACTGCATACAAATCTCTCTCTCTCTAATTGTATGTTTTACTGACATCTGATCCTGTTACAGGGGCAAATATCGACCTCCAAATGCTTTACCAGATGGTGAAAAACCACTATATCTCCATATTTCGGCCAGTTCCCATGTAAGCATGTTTTGCTTCTCTGCACATTTTGAGTTTTTTTTTCCTGTACTGTACCTCTCGGTGGAATTGTTCAAAAGAAGCACATGGTGCGCTTTATGTAAAAACTGTGATAATTAAGATAATTTGCTGCATGTTACACGTGTGTCTATTAACTTATTACCACTGCTTTCTTTCGAAAACTGATGGCAATAGCCAAACATGTCCACTTTTGAGCACCACAGGCTTTTGGGTTTCGTTACTGTCAATTTTTTTGTTTCAAAAGAAATCTTTCATATGAAATATATATATATATATATATATATATTGCTTCTGTTTGGAAAACACCATTTTTTTTCTCATGCGCTCTTCCTGAAAATACTTTTGGAAAAAGATTAATAAAAACAACATATCTGTAAAGAAGTCAACAGCTGATTTCCTGGCTTTGGTATAAAGCAACTCTAGTGAATTCCAAAAACAAATTGGCCTATAAGGGTAGGGATGCATATGGGGACAAGGACATTACCTGTGATTTTAGTAAAGGTGCACAAACCTACTAAGTTTGTAAGAAGGAAATTAAATATTCGTCACAAGGCTAATATTTTTCAGTGCAAATTTTAACAAATAAAATGTTTTGATATTTGCTTAATCAGCTTAAGGATGTCATAGAGCGTATCAAAGCAGTTGATAAGGCGGCCTCCATTGTTGAGGATATGTTAATACAAAGCAAGGTAAATAGTTACTCTAATTGTTTTGCTGGTGTTAGTAATGGTAACACGGTGTCGTTGTGGTCCATTATACTGTATTTATTCATAGTTTTGGCTTTTTCTTGTGTATTATTTGCTTAACTTCAATTGAATTTTGAGTTATCTTACCTTGTTTTGTTCTTCCGTTAGGGTTACTGCTTTACAAAATTGTATTTTTTACTATTGGTGATTCACATGAACACAGGTTGCACAGCCCTTTACTGCATGTGTGTTTCTGGGTTTTGAGGCAGACCCGTCATTAAATGTTTCATCACGAATACGTGGCCCAAATGTATGTTTGACTACGATGCAATGCAAATCACACAGCTCCTTTATTTTATCTTAATTACGATTAACACTTTGATCCCCCAATTTGTGTTAAGTGTATATAAGATAAAATTAAAAGGGTTTACATATTTGTTTTGTTCTATTTTAATCTTTAGTTCCTTCCTTTTTTTTGAGAGGAAATCTAACAGGAAAGCTCTCTCTCTGACATCTCCATATAAACGGGAGAGATTGTTTTTGTGTTTTGGTGCTTCCTTTGCCTTTTTATTTGCAGGATCAGTTTATAAATCACATTATCAATGAAACAGGAGCTTCTGTTGTGCTAAGAGGCCACGACTCAGGAAACAGCAGTTCTGATGCAGAAGGTATGGATTATTTGCAAAAAACACGCATTACTTGGGCTTTTTCATAAGCTAAAAAATTTCATTGGACAACAAATCATCTAATGGAGTGTTTTCTTTTACCTTAAGATTTATTATACCTTGGACAACTTTGTTTTTGCACAAAACCATGGTACACTGAAGCTCTTCTCACTAAATAAATGATGACATTTACGCTTTAGAGGAAAATAATGTGGTAGAAAGAATATGGAGATGAATTATGTTTGTAGAAGGGGGTCAATTTTTTAAATTTGATATTGGGTGAAAATGAATCAAATGTATGTTAAGATTATTAAATAAAGGCAAAGCGGGTCATTTTCTTATGGATGTTTTTTTACAATTCCACCCGTTATTGGTGCTTTATGCAAATGCTCATAAAAGCGAGTGTCCTGAAAAGGCCCCCTTTTTTCAATTTGTTCATTAAAGTAACGAGTAAATTGCAGAGTCATCACAACCACTCCACCTGTTTCTGTCAAGTGCAAATGCAAAAAGCCTCGAGTCAGCAAGGATTCTAGCGGAGAACCTTCTAGACACAATTGCAGCTGAATGTGGTACTTCCAGGTATGTATTAAATCAAATTCAGATCCAGCCTGACCGAGTACAATGAGATCTGAGTCGTCAGTTTTAATCTGGCACAAATCTCAAAACAGACTCCCCCCCCCCCCTATCTAAATAGGCACCATATTACTTTTGCCCCGGTGGGAGTATTATACTCAGTCCGGTACCTGTGGGGATACATACTTTATCAACTCTTCCCAGCAACTACATATGGGATTATGTGAATCTTTGTATTAGTTGTCTTTGCCTTGACTAATTTAATGGTTCCAGGATCCATTCATCTAAAGCGTTCAGTGTCATCCCTCCAACACTGCTGCCTTCTAGCACACTTGCTGTACCTATACCGGTGATACCAGGTGTGCCAGTATTGCCACCACCTCAGATTTACTTTCCTCCAGTTGCAACACCAGTACCCCCACCTTATTCCACCAATCCACTTCCTACAAGTGGGACCAACTACAACGGCTATTACGAAGGGATATACCCTCAAGCGACCGCCTTACAGCAGGTGGCTTTAGCACTAAAGCAGGCAAGTCCTTCCATAATTCCAGCTACTGCTAGTGCTCCTGTTGCTGCTGCTCCTGCAAGTTCTGTTGCAAGTAGTATACCAAGTATGAATACCAGTTCCAGTGTGGAGGCAAGCAAAAGAGCTACGCAGAAGAGAAAATTTCAAGAATTACCAGTTTCAGTTTCTAAGGGGTCAACCGGAGACCAGCAGGTACGCTATGTCGGAGACCTTTATGTATGTCCTATATTAGTTATGATTGACATTTGAAGAAAGTTCTTAGTTTTAGAATCCATGAGCCTAGACTTGAATTGATATATTACAAAGTTAAATCATATCATGATATATACCTTTTGGCTGGAATTTTTTTTTTTATAAGAACTTTCAATTATGAAATGTTTTCCAGTATCAAACATAAACAGAGATGAAGCATATTTAGATAATTTGAAAGGATTCAGGCACTAAGAGTGACTCTTTGAAAATTCATGCTGCTGACTGTTGGTAAACTGAACTATTTAATTTGTTGCTGTTTAAAAAAAAAATTGTTTTATTGTGTTAACCGAAATTTTGTTAGAAACATGTTAACTGCTGTTCATTTTCATAGGGTCACTCTTATTGTTAGTACTAGCAGGCTTTTGAATTATCTAAAGTAATTGCCTGCCCCATTCAAATTGAAAATACTAATTTTTGATGCTTAAAATTTTGCTTGGATCAGAGGATTATTATGCGACTACTTGGCTTGGTTTGGACCAAGCAATAGTCATTATAAGGATTTCTAATTTTGTTAGTTTTTATTTTATTTTTGTTTAACTATGTAACTGTATTCCAGGTATTTTCTCTGACTCTCTGCAGCTGACAGGCTTATTTTGTTCCGATACCTCTTGCTTAAAACAGCTGTTGGGAGTATACTTGTTTATGTGCTGTATGATTTTGCTAAAGTAGCACTCTGAAGAAGTTTTACTATTTTCTTTTTCAAACTGTTTCATTGTTTCGTTCTTTGGTGTTTCCTGTGCTTTATATTGATCTTTTTCAGAACACTATTTTTGAAGTTTTTGTTTTCTTCCAATTACCAATTGCCTGTTTTCCAAAAAAAAAAAAAGCAAACAAAAATGGTCCTGTCATCTTTAAAAGAGAACTTACATAAAAGTTTTTCTTGTAATTTAGTCTCTTTTTTACCTGCAAACAGTGTAAATCATATATCCTTTTTTTCTAAATAAATTAAAAAATACATCTCAATTATCTACTGTATTATTTACAGTAAAATGTCTGTTGCTTTTTAGTGGTGTCTTGTAGACTTGAACTACTAATATTGTCTGTTTGCAGGATAAAGTTACTTTATTTACTTCAAATGGTACTGTGCAATTGAGAAATCAGATTTTTTGTTCTTTTTACCAGAACTTACAACAAGGGTCAGAGTTTTATAGGCCAGGTTTAGAAGAATTAAATTCAAATTCGAGGAAAGTCAATCGATCAACGATGCCTCCCCCAAGGAAGCTCGTTGAGTTGCCAACCAGTGAGATAGCGCCACATCGTTCAAATGCAATGATGCCACCCCCTCCACCGCCTCCAAAATTTTCCATGCCTCCACCCCCTCCCAAGTTCTGTTCCACAAAACCACCTCCGGCATTTGAGAAAAGCGACTTGTCAAGCAAACCCGGTTTGTCTCATTCTCCTCCTATGAAGCCACCAGCTGAGACATTGCAAACAGAACCTGCTTCTGGTATTTAGATTCATCTTTTCTTTTTGGTTGGTGTATATTTCTTTCTTTTGTCATGTGTTGCACTTATGTTGGATTTTGGGACAGGGTATACCTGAATAGGAACATGAACCTCCAAATAAACAAAATTCTAATAATGTGCTGTAGAGTGTACTGGTACTGCATAGGATCTGACCACGAGAACCCAAGTTTGTAAATCTTGGTAAATTTCTGAGCTGTCTGAGCTTTTTGTAATGGTGAGGCTAACAAAAGCAAAAAACATAATTAAAAGTAGAAATCATTATTCGATTCCTTCCATCAGAGTTAACTTTTTGTGCAATAGGATATTAACTCAATTTAGACGTGAGTGTTGTTGCAAATTTCACTTAGAAATTTCTTGCATGATTTATTGACAATTATTTATCAATGTAGAAACATTACTTAAGCTGGTTGAGTATGGAGAGGAGGAAGATGATGACGAGCCTGATCAGGCAGAGATTTCATTAAAATCAAAATCAACTCTTAGATCAGGCCCCAAACCATTTTGGGCTGTTTAGATTATACTGTGTTTAGGGTTTACCGGCTATTAAATTATTACTTAAAGAGGCCGCCATTTCTCTGGCTTCTTTTTTGTTTTCAGTTAGCTTTTTCGTAATACCAAAAATGGTGTCCTGGTTTGCAGAAGAAATGTAATGTAATTTTGTTGTTGGATATTGTTTATTATATCTCTTTTCTGCATCCACTGAATGTGTTCATAAAAAAAAAAAATTTAACTTAGTTCTATTTCTCTCTATTCCATCTGGTAATGGAGCGTTACCAGGCATTTAGGGTGGAGAGTAGAACATATTCAAGCAATGTTCCCCGCTGTCTTGTACAAAAAACATGAAGCGAACCATGTACTCGGAATATAAAATAAAAAGGAAAAGAAAAGGAAAACAAGCTAGAACTAAATTGGTCGTTGCAGGTTTAAAATTTGATTTGTGAATGTTTGAGGTTGAGAAGTTTGATCCTCATCTTTTATTTTAAAAGAAATTTTGTCAGTTCTTAAATCCGTGAATGTTTTAGTTTGTGTATGGACCTGACTTGCCATGGCAAACTGGAACGGGTTAGCTTTTGGTTTCAATTTATGTAGCGACTAGGGTTTTGAAAACGGGCCGGTCCGGTCCAAACCCGCCCGGTCCACGGATTGACCCGGGCACGGGTTGACACGGGTCGGCGGGTTGGCACGGTCCGGGTCTGATGGGTTGGGTTTGGTTTGGTCAATCCAAACCCGTCCTCAACCCGGCGGGTCCACGGTCCGGTCCGGAACGGAAATTTTTTTTTTCTGTTTTTTTCTGTTTTTTTTTTATTTGAACTCAATAAATTTTGTTATAATAAAACCGAATTATGTTAAAATCGAATTACGTAAAAATCGAATTATTCTAAAACAGAATTATTTTAAAACATAATTATTCTAAAACCGAGTTATTTTAAAACTGAATTATTTTTTATCTTTAAAATCGAATTATTTTAAAATAATAGATTTAAAAACAAAAGTTACCCTCCTCCTTTATTCCGGGCTTGAGATCGGCTATGTAAAATAACATAGGCGGAGTTCTAACTTTTTTTTGTTAGTAATTCTTCTTTAAAATGAAACAATTGAAATATTTAGGAATTATAATTTAAAAAAATAACAATAAAGATTAAAAGAGGTTAGAAATTTATACCGACACTACCTATCTAGTAGTTGTTGTTCATATACTATAGTTCGCTCTCTTACTCACCGTCTGAATCCTCATTAGGCTCAGGCTCGGTACCGCTTTCTTGAGTTTTGACACCGGATGATGTTGCTTCCAGTGCATGTTGCGTGCGAGTTTCAGCATCAATCCAATCTTTCAAGCACACAAGTCTCTCGAAAACATGTGCACTCAACTTACTGCGTTTATCGGTGATGATCCTGTCCGCCGAACTAAAACAACATTCAGAAGGGACGGTTGACACGGACATGACAAATATGTCACGGGCCATCATCGCCAGCGTTGGATAGGCACTTGCATTCCTCCTCCACCAATCCATGAAGTCAATGGATTCATGTTCGTTGGTCTCCAAACAGTAGCTCATTAACTCGTTTGTGTTACCTTGGGATGTGTACGGGTCGTCATCATCCTGAAAATCGCCTAACAATCCACTACTGCTGTCATTCCTTAAACTATTAAAACAATAGAAAAAATTAGTGGACAAATAATGTAGATATTATAAATAATAAATATTAAAAACACATGTATATTTATATTCATACCTAACGCCACGGGTCGAAGGCGGTTGGTTGACATTTCTTCTTTCGCTGTATAAGGCAAACATGTCCTCCAATGCTACTGTTACGCGGGGCTCCTCGTTCATTGGATTTAATTTTAGATTTCTCTTGTACCTTTGAAGTATTTTTACCGTGTACCTCTTCTTGTATGTCGGATGGAGGCAATTTGCGATAACGGTCACGAGGGGTACCTCTTTCCAATATTTAAGAAATTTTCTTTTCATGGCTGCTACGATCGGTTGGAGAGGGAAATCGGGGCTTTCACTATCTTCCATCTCACGATACACCTTGGAAATATAGTAGAGATAGTGAAGCAACTCATGTGCCGCCGGTGTGTACGAGTAGGATAGTTTGACGATTGCGGTGAAAAAGGTTCCAAGAAATTGTGCAAGCATTGTTGTTTGCTGCCATTCGGGTTCGGTGAGTTCCAAATTGGTTCCTTCGGCCGTCAATCTCAACATCTCCCCTATAGCCTTCTTGTAAGGAATGCATCGGTGCAGCATCCTATAGGTGAAATTCCAACGGGTATCTATATCCCAAGGTACCCTCATTTTGCCCAAACCCAACCTTTCACACAAAGCCGCGAAACGTTGTTTTCTTTCCCTGTTTGAATAAATATGGGCAAGACCTCCCTTAAATTTAATTATCAATGCCTTTGCGGCTTCTGTTTTAAGGCCATCTTTTACAGTAAGGTTAAGTATGTGGTAAGCACACTTTTGGTGAAACATTGCACCACTCATGATTGGGGTTAGGGACCGGATAAAATGATTGATGGACGCTATGTTGTTGCTAGCATTATCGAATGAGATAGAAAAAATCTTGTTCTCTAAATCCTTTTGAGATTATATTCTTGTAAAATCTCAATAATTGATAAGTAAATTATTTGTGCAATGTGCAGAGAATTCAACACCCGAAAACTTAAAACCTTTTTTTGTAAAACCCAACTATCATCGATCCAATGCCCGGTAACACAAAAGTACCCAAGTTCATGTTTACCGGCAGTTCAGATATCATAGGTAATTGAGACCTTATAATTTGCATACTCAAATATAGCCCGTAGGTCGTTTTTTAGTTCGATAAATTGTTTTTTAATTTCACCCACCATTTTTCTATGATGGAACCTCCTATACATTGGTTCACCACACCCCCAAATTATCAACCGGGCAAAACTCAAATAATTACCCATACTAATTGGTTGTTCTTTGTGGGCAATATATCGGGCAAATTCATTAAGCATTCTTTTTTCATCATACTTTTGGTGGGTTCTAGTACCATCCGGGTTCATAAGGGTTTGGACTATGCGCGGGTCCGCACTTTCTTGTGGTTCCTTACCCTTTTTCTCATGACCTTCGGCATGTTTCTTAAATGTAGACATACCATTACTTATTTTATACTCGTAAAAATTCTTGCAACCTCGTACCTTACATTTTAGAGTATGCACAGTGCCATTCGGATGATAGGTCATTTGATAATAATGCCAAATGGTGCCCTTGTATTCGGGTTTTGTGGTTTTCCTCTTCTTCTTTGGTTCGATGGGAGCAATTGTCGAAGGATCAACATCTTCGGCTTGAATTTCAGGGACACTTGTAGAGGGAGTACCTCCTATAGGGGCTGTGTATTGACTCGATCCACCCGAAGCAGTACCTCCTATATGGGCGGTGTATTGACTCGATCCTATAAAAGCAGTACCTCCATATGAAGGGTTAGGATATTGTGAATAATACGGTGATGGCATTTGGGGGGGATTTTATGGACACTAGTTAGGATCTTGATGAAAATACGTTGGTGGCATTTGGGAGGTATTTTGTGGATACGGTGGTGGCATTTGGGGGGATTTTGTGGATAATATTGTGGTCCTTGTGAAAACCTATCATCCATTTGGGACATATTTTGTGGATATGGTGATAGCATTGGGCCGTCGAATAAATCGACAGACATTCTATGCGTCATTTCCTCAATCGATTCGCGAGGAGCATCATTATGTGCCATTTATTCTACATATTAAAATTAACAATATTAAAAATAAATCCGAATTTAAAAGATTAAATCCAACCTATTTACAAATAAATCTATTTATCTAAAATATTTAAAATAAATCTAACTTATTTATCCAATAATCTAACAAATCCAATAATCTAACATATTCAAAAATAAAATCCAATAATCTAACAAATCCAATAATCTAACATATCCAATAATCTAACATATTCAAATCTATTTATCTAACATATCCAAAATTTAAAAAATAAAATAGAACATATTTAAAAAATAAATCTATTTATCTAATCTATTTAAAAATAAATCTAACATATTCAAATCTAACCTATTAAAAATAAAATCCGAATTTGAAAAATAAAATCTAACCTACTTAAAAAATAATTCTAATTATCTAACATATTCAAAAATAAAATATAACTTATTTATCTAACCTATTTAAAAAAAATCCAAATTTAAAAAATAAAATATAACCTATTTAAAAATAAATCCGAATTTCAAAATATTCAAATCTAACCTATTAAAAATAAAATCTGAATTTTAAAAATAAAATCTAACATATTTACAAAATAAATTTATTTATCTAACATATTCAAAAATAAATCTAACTTATTTATCTAATCTATTTAAAAATAAATCTGAATTTAACTAGTAAAATATAACTTATTTAAAAATAAATCCGAATTTCAAAATATTCAACATATTCAAAAATAAAATCTAACTATCCAACATATTCAAAAATAAAATATAATCTATTTATCTAACCTATTTAAAAATAAATCCGAATTTAAATAATAAAATCCAATAATCTAACATATTCAAAAATAAACTCCAATAATCTAACATATTAAAAAATCTAACATATCCAATAATCTAACATATTCAAATCTATTTATCTAACATATTCAAAATTTAAAAAATAAAATATAACATATTTCAAAAATAAATCTAACTTATTTATCTAACCTATTTAAAAGTAAATCCGAATTTAAAAAATAAAATCTAACCTATTAAAAATAAATCCGAATTTAAATAATAAAATCCAATAACTAACAAATACAATAATCTAACATATTCAAAAATAAAATCCAATAATCTAACATATTCAAATCTATTTATCTAACATATCCAAAATTAAAAAAATAAAATATAACATATTTGAAAAATAAATCTATTTATCTAACATATTTAAATATAAATCAGAATTTTAAAAAATAAAATCTAACCTATTTCAAAATAAATCCGAATTTCAAAATAAAATCTAACATATTTAAAAATAAATCTAAAATCTAACATATTTCAAAATATTAAAATGTTACCTATTAAAAATAAATATAACATGTTTAAAAATAAATCTAACTATCCAACATATTCAGAAATAAAATATAACTTATTTATCTAACCTATTTAAAAATAAATCCGAATTTAAACAATAAAATCTAACCTATTTTAAAAATAAATCTAATTATCTAACTTATTCAAAAATAAAATCTAACCTATTAAAAATAAATCTAACTATTTAAAAATAATTCTAATTATCTAACAATTACTAAAAATTAAATTACTAAAAATTAAATCTACCGAAAAATAAATCTAACTAAAAATAAATCTAACCTATTTAAAATCTAACATTCAATCTAAATTTTAAATTACTCTACACAAAATAAATCTAACTAAAAATAAATATAACTAAATCTAAAATAAATCTAACATTTTAATCTCCCGGGAAAATCTTGCGGGAGGTGCCGAATTTCGTAATTCCTCTACTTTCGTAATTCCGTTTGGGTATTTGTAGAATGAAATAAATTTGCAACTATATTTTTTTTTAACAATAAAATTAAAATTGAGAATAATGAAAATATTGAGAGTATGAGAATATGAGATTGAGAGAATGAGATATTGAAAATAATAAGAGTATGAGATGTGAAAATGTATGAAGAACGGGGGTGTATTTATGGGGGTTTTTTTTTGGAGGGGGGGAATAATCGTTATTTAAAAAAAAAAATTGAATTCAAACGGGTTCGGGCGGGTTGGCTCAGATCCCCCCGGGTTGGCACGGTTTTGGGTCCGGGTTGGAGGTGGTTCGGGCGGGTTAGGTTTGGGTTCGAGGGGTTGGCACGGGTTCGGGTCCGGGGATTGGCACGGGTTCGTCCGGTCCGGATCCGGGAGTTCAAACGGGTCGGGTCTGGACGGGTTGGGTCCAAAATGGATGATCCACGCCTTGGTTAACCCGGCCCACCCGTTTGGATGGTCCGGTCCGGGGCCGGTCCACGGGTTGGCCGGTCCGGTCCCGGACCGGACGGATTTAATCAATACACTAGTAGCGACTAGTTATATGGAATATGAACAAAATAGATACCGTTTATTTCTTGTAGTAATCAATGTGCTGCTTATGTGTTCTGTTTAACTTTGATTTAAAAATAGCAAGGGACCGACGATGATGGATTGCATCTGAGTTGACGATTTAAATGCTGGTATCGGTGAGAATATTCGGCATGTTTGATGTTTCTTCCTCTCCGTAAATACACGTGTTCTTACTTCGATCTTAGTTGGATTATCTACTAATTAATGCTGTGTGGTTTAAAAGTTGAAATGAATCCGCACGAATTTTGAAGGATCCCATGCATTTCTGTTACCTAGGGATGCTAATCGGACGGTCGAAATCTAAACAGATATATTCTATTCTGTTACCTTAGAGGATATGGACTCGTGCCCAAGTGGCCATTCCCTTTCTTTCCTTGTTTTGTTCCAACAGTCTTTCTTTCCTAACACACAAACTCCGTCAGCTCAGCTCCTGTATTCTTATAATTATCTATCTATAATTCTATATGCCTAAAACCTTGTTTCTCTCTCTAATCTACGCTTCTGACTTCTAATACCAGTATAGGTGCATGGCGTTTTCTAAATTGATTTTTATTTCAATTTTGATTGTATGTACTTCTTTGATCTCGGGTGCGAAGGAAAATTTGGTCCACTTCGGGGAACAACCTCTTTCTAGAATCGCCATTCACAAAAGTGAATTCATATTTCACAAATCAGCTTACATCAATGTTTCTCCTGTTTTGCTCGGTTTAGAGGTAACTAGCGTAAACTTAACGTTTATTCGGTTCGTAGAATTTGTGATTTTTTTAACAACTGTAACGTCACTAGCTTTTAACTGTTAGATTGAACTATTTACTTCACAATTTAAATTAATTTTATACCTTCACATTTTTTTTTTTTTTTTATCTTGTTCATAATATAGGCATAAGAGAATTCTAATTGCCTGATGAATATAAATTTTGATTCCTGATAGGGGCAAAATAGTGAATGGGTGAATGTCAAATACACCTACGCAAATCCATCAAATGACGACTGGATTGGAGTCTTCTCTCCAGCTGATTTCAGGTTGAAGCATTGATTCCAGGTTAATCAAAAGCCTAATATATTTGGAGAAAAGAAATGTAAATTTGCTTGATTGATTGTAAATTTCAGTGCCGCAATGTGCAAAGCAGAAAATACCTGGGTTGAACCTCCTCTTCTATGCACTGCCCCAATTAAGGTACTTTTGTTTGTTTGTTTGTTTGTTTTACAACTTTCCTGAATAATCTGGTCTGTTTTCTGATATTTCACAATTTCTGCAGTACCAATTTGCAAACTATTTAAATGCGGACTACAACATAACAGGAAAGGGCACACTGAGGCTTCAGTTAATAAACCAAAGAGAAGATTTCTCATTTGCATTATTTTCTGGGGGCCTATTGAAGGTATTTAACAAAGGACTCTAATTTGTTACTTTTTAGAAACTTTTAGTCACCTTATTAAAAAATCAAATTGCACGAAGCCCCTATACACACACACACACACACACACACACACACACACAGAATGGCAAATAAGTATCCCCGTTTTTTGAATTTTGCAAACTTGTAGGTAATTATAAGTACTTCACAAATTCTCAATAGTCAAGGGTGATGTTCTTTTTTGAAGGTCAAGTAGTCAAGGGTTATTTTTAAATTTTGTTAATAGTGCAGGGCCTTTTTACAAATTTCTCTTCCAGTTATTAACGCTAACTTGAGTATGCTTATTGCTTGCATGCTAAAATAACAGCCGAAGCTTGTAGCTGTGTCAAATAAAGTGACTTTTGCAAACCCAAAGGCTCCTCTCTATCCTCGATTGGCACAAGGCAAATCTTGGGATGAAGTAAGAGTTTCTTTTTAGCATTTCATTCCCTACAAAAGGAATAAAATATATAAGAGTGAATACAAATGCAGCAGTTATATTTACAGGATGAATAGTACTGTTAATAAAGAAAGAGAAATGATGAAAAGATCATCCTGGTATGCCCAACTGGTCACCTTAATACCTGGATTGCCATCACTCAGGGATGTAGCCGGGATAATTAGTAGGGTGGGGGAAAAATTTTAGGCAAGGCCTAATTTTGTAATTATTGTTATAATTCTTGAGAAAAGCATAGAAATAGAAGCATATTTTGAAGAAAATTTTCTTCCAAGATTTTTTAGTTACCACTGCTTTAGGAAATAGAAGCATATTTCTGACCTTACCACTACTTTAGGAAAATTCAAAATTTGCCACGTGCGTAGACTGTCTGCGCACCATTTTTGGCGCGTTGTTTTTCCTGTTCTGTTCTCTTTCTGCACATAACAACAGATTTTTGGTTTGCAGACCCAGTCTGCTCACGTGGCAAGTTTTAAATTTTTCCTAAAGCAGTAGTAAGGTCAGAATTTTGAAAGTGTAGGGTGGTGACTAAAAAACTCTCGGAATTTTCTTGGGCAGGCAAAATTTTATAATTTTTGAAGCTTCAAGTATATTTTTATAATTTATTTCGAAAAAGTATAAAAATAGAAGTATATTTTTGAAAAAATTAAGGGCAGGCAATTGCCCACTGGGTGGAGCCATACTTTCAAGTTATGGAGTCAAACTTGAAGGGGGATCAATCATATAAAATTTTTATGCTGCGAATGGGGGGTACCCATAGCATTTTGCTCGAAACTATATAGAAAATAAGGCACAAGTACAGACATGTTGAGAATAAATGGGGGTCAATTGACCCCCATTCCTTCAACGTGGCTCCGCCCTGCCATCAAAATGACACCACATTTATCAGATATGAAACCTAAGCTTGAGAACTGTTTGATTATACATATTATGTTCCACTATGGATCTTTTGTTGCATTCATGCAATTTAAACATATCATGACTATAATACGAAAATGATGTCAGATGACAGTGACATGGACAAGTGGATACAGCTTAAAGGAGGCAACACCTTTTGTCGAGTGGGGACCACAAGGTGAGAGCAAGACACGATCGCCAGCTGGGACAATCACTTTGACTCGGGAAAGCATGTGTGGTTTGTCACTCTCCCTCCCTCCCTCTCGCTCTCTCTCTCTCTCATTCTAAAATTATCCCTCTTTCCAGGCAGCATATAGGCATGGATCTTATTTTCAGCTTTTACAATAATGCCGGTCACTATTAGTGTCATTGAGACTTGCACCTAAAACTAATCAAGCCTTGGCTTAACCCAATTTTTTTTTACCAAATTGTTTGTTTTTGAAACCTAGTTAAACTTTCTTCACAAACCTAAGTATGACCAAAACAGAAGTGAGAAAGGTGAACAAATAGGTTATCTCGGGATGTTTTGGGTATATAGCCAATATATCAAAGGACACCTTACTGAAACCAATACATTTGTGGAAATATTAACTTTAACTCCTCTATAATTTTATAAATTATTTTAGGATCACCTGCGAAAACTGTTGGGTGGCGCGATCCTGGATTTATACATACTAGCTTTTTGAAAGAGTTATGGCCTAATATGATGTGAGCATATTTATTTTTCTTTTTAATTAAAGAAGTTTTTTTTTGGCGAACTGTGCCAACAGTTTTAAAGTAATACAACAGCACTTATTGTACCAGCAGGCCACAAGTAATATCTGAAATTTTTCCCATGTCATTTGCAAATAGTTCCCAAGCCGAAAGGCTACAAGAAAGTTTAAAATACGAAATTGTTAATTTGCCCCGGATTTTCCTCTGCTCAAACAAATCATGTGATTTTGTTTTAATTTTCCCTCAAGAGTAAAAGATGCATAGTAGACAGAAAAAAATGTCAGCGTGATAGAATATACCTCTTACTTCAAATAAATACAAGTCTGGTGTAAAGCTCGGTAAATATGAGTTATGTTGGTGATATTTGAAATGAGTATATTTGCATAAAACTCTTCATCTTCGATCAATTTAAAAATAAAGAACAAAATAAAACCTTCTTATAGATACCCCGTGCACTGATATTTCAGGTATTCATATCGAATGGGGCACCGTTTATTTAATGGCTCCATTGTTTGGAGTAAATCTTATAGCTTTAAAGCATCCCCCTACCCCGGTCAAGACTCTTTACAGAGAGTTGTTATTTTTGGAGATCTGGGTAAGGTCAGTTCATTATTCACTTTATACTTTTTAATGAAAAATTGCAAAGCAGTCCTTGTTCTCCTGTGTGGAGAAAAAAGTCACTCCGTGACCAGATACATCGCAACACAGAACATGTACCGGTCACATGCCGTGACCCGCGTGTCCCGTGCTGTGTCATGTGACATGACCATCCTTCAGAAAATTGGCACAACATGGCATGCGAACTGGACTGGTCACGGCACAGCAGGGCACGTGGTCACGCGAGTCAAGACAGTTAGATCTTGATTGAATGGTGAATCTTGAATAAACTAACTTAAAATACGAAAAAACTAGTTAAATGTGACTAAAGGTGACCAGTGTGACCATCTCTCCGAATTTGGTCACGGCATGGCACGTAAAAATCTAATTTGGGCACGGCACGGCATGTGAAATTTTCACATTTCTGCAAATGAAGATGAATAAATTTTCACATTTCACATTTCTGCAAATTTGGGCACGGCACGTCAATATATAAATTTAGATTGAAGATCCTACTTTCAGAAACTAGCTGGTCTGGGTCAGGACAGGAGCCTCACCAGGGCCCACTTTACAAACGGACCTCATATAAACATGAAAACCAACCACAAACTCACAAACATTTTTTTCTGTTGCTTGTGTGAAAAATTTGGTTCTGATATTACCAAGTAATGAACTTGTATACAGTAATTACACACAGGACAATACTCATTATTTGAACGATTCAATTTTTGTTGAATCTCTTTTAATGATTTTCTTATCTCAAATAAATCATGTTCTTAATCAGTCTCTTATTTTTTTATCAGGCTGAGGCTGATAGGTCAAATGAATACAACGACTTTGAACCTGCTTCACTAAACACGACTTACCAAGTTGCAAAGGATTTGAGAAACATAGACATGGTTATTCACATTGGAGATTTAAGCTATGCGAATGGTTACCTTTCCCAGTGGGACCAATTTACAGCTCAGATTGAACCTATTGCCTCTACCGTCCCTTATATGGTTGGCATGTACGTTAATTACAGATTTTCTATTATCTGTTTTGTTTAATTTACTTTATTTGGGAATGGGTGGGTTTGCCATATGAAAACTCCCTGTTATATTGCATTGCGCAACATAGGAGGTTTTCATGTTGTACATAGCATATAACTGAATGACACTACATTAATTGTGAATATATCTGAGGTAATCTCCAGAAAGGAAAAGTGTGTATGTATTAAAAACATTAAATATGCAAATTATTTTAAAAAAAATTATGCATGATTCCCACATAATATTCAATTAACGTGTGCTAAAAAAAAGCTGTTTCACAAAGTTTAAAAGTGGAGCCCTACCAATTAAATTGAAGTTCTAGATAACGGTACTTGTGCACGAGTGGCATTATTAAGAATCTCTTTTATGAAATTTTTTTTATTTTTTTGTGCATATTGTTTTAGTGGAAATCATGAAAGAGACTGGCCTGATTCTGGATCCTTCTACGGCAATTTGGACTCTGGTGGTGAATGTGGCGTGTTAGCCAAAACAATGTTTTATTCCCCAGCTGAAAACCCTGATAAGTTCTGGTATGACAACTGAATATATAATATCATATATAACATGATTTATTTCCAGTTTTGCCCTTGTACCTTTATATAGAGTCATAGATGGAAAAAGTAAGAAAAGAAGTTCTGCAAGATGTAATAATTCTTTAAATAATTAATTAAATGTCACAGGTATTCAACAGATTTTGGAATGTTTCGGTTTTGTATTGCCAATACAGAGCATGACTGGAGGCCAGGCACTGAACAATACAATTTCATCGAGCACTGTCTCTCATCAGTTGACAGGTAAAAGAAGAAATGACGGTGCCAAAAAGTACATATTAGGGTTTTCGTTCTTTCTGTACCATTACTGGTCCGTGCTTATATACAAAGCCTGTCAACATATTAATCAAATATATTTGGGTACCAAACACTATTCGTTGTTTCCTTTCTTCTAGTGTGTTGTTTCTGTATACAACCTATTAATCAAATATATTTAACATATCTGTACTTAAAATAAGGCAAAAACAACCATGGCTTATTTTTCTGGCACATCGTGTACTGGGTTACTCGTCAGCTGATTTTTATGGAGATGAAGGGACCACTGGAGAACCAATGGGGAGAGAGAGCCTTCAAGACCTCTGGCAGAAATATAAGGTCGATATTGCCCTTTATGGCCATGTGCATAATTACGAGAGAACTTGCCCTGTTTTTGAGGTAATCTTTCTGTTTTAAATAGTTAATTGTATGGAGTACCACAATTCATACTGAACTGCGTCCTAGTTAGAAAGTGGGGTAAAAGACCCACCGATTTCATTGATAATGAAACCAAGTCAACAGGAACCGGTACCAAACTGCTGGTACCTGTTCCCAATGTACAGAGATTGATACAGCAACAGAGCCGCATACCAGGTCTTATCTTCTTTTTTTTTTAAACTTGGTAGATGCTACCAAGGGTTTGTATTGAATATAAAGCGTTCTTACAAATACATCTATCTGCATCATACAAATTAGAATCGGTACCACACTGGTACTGATCCAATCTAAATGAAAATACAATTGAAAAGCACCCTATCACAGTTTCCTAACAGAACTTCAACCAGAGATCAACTTCAAGTGCAATCTTGCTAGCCAACCAGGTCTTATCAAACGGGCTATTTTGCAAATGCGAAACCCAAGTTTTCACCTTCTCCCAAATAACACCCAGTTTCTCTCGTGCTTGCAATTTACTCCCAAATTATGCCAATAGCACTGCAAGAAGTGAATCTGATGTCAAAATTTCCCATTAAACTCACTATTACAGCAGGTTATCCCTTGTTTATCTCAAAAAAACAACCCAGCGTGCTTAATATGTTGAAATTTCAATTTTATAAAGCTTAGTTATAAAGAAACTAGTTAACATAACCTAGATTCTAATAGTTGATTGGAAATAAAACCCAGGCAGTGTTGTGTGTTAAGTGGAAATAAAAAAAATTGAAGTATTTGTGAACTGATTATTCCATCTGATGTATTTCTATACAGAACCAATGCATGCAAAAAGGATCTAACCACTATACTGGCCCATTCAGTGCAACCACACACGTGGTTGTAGGAGGTGGCGGTGCAAGTCTGGCAGACTACACGGCCACACGGGCCAAATGGAGCTATTTTCGGGACCATGACTTTGGCTTTGTGAAATTAACAGCATTTAACCATTCTATGCTTTTGTTGGAATACAAGAAGAGTAGTGATGGGAAGGTGTATGATCACTTTACAATATCCCGTGATTACAGCGACATTCTTGCTTGCACTTTCGGGAGTTGCCCGAGTACCACCTTGGCTTCTTAATACATGATTTTGTTTCTGATGGAAACTTTGTCTATCCTCAATTTTTAAAATATTATTCCGATATCCTGGATTTTTTTCTTAAGAAAATTACAAGATGGAAGGAATCAAACATGCGTGCATACATTCGAGACTGCCTGACGATGCTCGTTCAGATGCCCATGAGCGCGCGTTCAAGTATACTCTCTAGTGTTGTATATTAAGATCCGGGATACCAGTGTTATTCTTTTGAAATGCAGATAGGCAAGCGAAAGTTCCATCTCTAGTCTCTACTGTGTGTATGTATGGGTCTAGCATCTGATCCAAGAATATATATAGTTCTGCTTCTGCATATGCCTTGGTGCTATAGTTTTGTTCACCAGAATTTTCCTCCTTTTTGTTTTTCTGACATGCTGCCTGTAATTGTGGTTTGGTCTTTTATCAAAAGCTCAGAACGAATATAAGATTCAGATATTCGCTGTTATTAATGTGAAGAGAAAATGAATAAAGAGAGTCAATCATCATGACTTCATTTCTTAATTTTCTAATAACAAAAATTTTAATACTAATATGTCAAACTAAGACAGATAAATGTTATTTATATTATTCTCTGTGTACAAAAAAATTTATCACTTTTCAATTATGTTTTTATATAAATTAATAATTTTGTTTTTATATTAGTAAGTTGAAAAATCAACATTTAAAATTTATCCATATCAATATCTTTTTACAAACTCTTGATACCAATCAAAACAACGTAATCTTTTATGTTTACAGAAAAATTAATATTGATCAAATTAATAATTTTATTTTGATATTTAAGTTTTAAATTTCAAGTCATTAACATTTAAAAAACAGAGATATAATAGAGACGCAAAACATTAGAATAGAGATGTTTAGACCCTCTACAAAATCTGGTTGACAAACTTCAATACTAATAACATGGAACTGTGTTTTTTTTTTTTTTTTTTTCAGACTACCAATTTCCACTGACCGCGCACTACATGCCAATCCATATCGTATACACGAAATGTTGATTTTAGCTAAACTGCAAACATAGAGAGAAAACAAAGTACCACTCTTAAGTTCCTATGGTCAAATTTTTCCCTGTAATGGCAATTGTGCTAGAATACGGCGATAAAATGCCTCAAAGCATAACAATATGCATGCATGACTAATCCTAATACAAATAAAAGGTAAAATTCCTAACAACAAATTATTCCAAGTGCAAATTATATCTAGCAGCATCCAGATTCCAGAGTACTGTCCAAGATTCCAAAACTAACAGGTAAACCTGAAAAGGAAGATAAAAAAATCGTTCTAACAATACATCTAACCCACACAGTTTCATAGTGGTTGTTCAACAAACAGCACAACAATTTATAAATTCCAACACCATGAGGAAAAGACGTAAATCTCCTCAACTCAACCAAAAAGCAGATTCCGCAACCTAACCATGCTTATTGGCATAGTCGTTGGGCTCATCGATGTCATTCTCCTTCACATCTTCTAGACGCTCCTCAGCAGCTACTTCAACATCAACTTCATTGGCCGCCTCATTTTCACTACTTCCAAATAAATTGTCAGCACCAGCCCCAGTAGTGGGGTTGGCATCAAAACCCCCACTTGCTCCAAAATTACTTGCGACGTTACCGAATCCCCCGCTGCTGGTGAAACTATCAGTGCCACCAGCAACACCAGCTACACCATAGTTCGCGCTGCCACCTCTGGCACCGTAACCGCCACCGCTACCTCCATAACCACCAGCACCACCTCCATAACCGCCGCCTCCATAACCACCAGCACCACCACCATAACCGCCACCTCCATAACCACCTGCTCTGCCACTACCATAACCTCCGCCTCCATAGCCCCCACCGCCACCAGCACCACCACCATAACGCTGGGGCCGTTCATTGGCTATATTAACCCGTATCGCTCGACCATCAAGATCCTAAGCCGAAGAAAAACAATTAAAGTTAAATTGGCAACATACAACATGTCAAAATCATTGGTTATAATCAGAGATTGATGTATTTTTCTTCAGAAGTAAATCAAGACAAAATGGAATTGCAATTGTAATGATAAGGACACGTAAAAGGGGGGAACTTAATGTCTACTCCAGGTAATGTCATATTATCAAAGAGTCAAAGACACTTTCTAGATGAAATATCATGAACAATACCCCGACATGTAGGAAATGTCATTGCATACACTACCATACCGCCTCGCGACAAAAGCAAGGGAGAAAAGAGGAGCATTCTGACATTTATATATATTTAGGGAAGGTGTATATTTATAATTTCAATTTTACAGAGGCATTTCAGATGAAATGATTGCATGCCGCTCTAATGTTTTGTATGGCCGCACACACTATCCAAATAAGAAAAGATTCAAAGACTTGCCAGTCCACAATGGATCGCACGCAGACATTATAAATTCTTGATTTAGTTTAAGGATACCCAATGTCACAAACTTTTGCCATTTCCTATGATCCCGGTATAGAGACTAACCATTGCAAACCCAAACAATATCCCATAGGTGGTACCAAGAATGAACAGTCTGAAATAATACTTGTCAACTTTAGAATAATAAAAGCATGAACCTTGCCATCCATAGCACTAATTGCGGCTGAAGCGTCTTCACCTGATGTGAAAGTCACAAAACCAAATCCCCTTGACCTTCCTGTCTCACGGTCAGTAATGACTCGGGCTGAAAGACACAAAAACACCAATTAGTTAATGGGATATGTAATATTGACGACAGATTTGTTTGACAACCCGTTATTAAAAATAAATAAGTAAAATACAGATATCTTTCTATAGTTTAGATAAGCTGTGTATTAATTTTGGACAACTTGAAAACCAATTAGTAATCAATCAGGCAGTTTGAAAAATCAAAGATATAGTTTTATCGGCACTTGATCGGAGACCAATAAATTTCCTCTTTGCACCATTTGATACACAACCTATCTATACTACAAAGAACATACCCACAATTTTCCTATGTTTAAATTTTGATAGCCATTTTGTCAGTTGTCACAGTTGTCAAATATATATGGTTTTCAATATATTCCTTCACTTAGATAAAATATGAACATGTCAAAGCAACCCAATAATAAATTTCCTCTTTGCACCATTTGATACACAACCTATCCATATTACAAAGAACATACCCACAATTTTCCTATGTTTAAATTTTGATAGCCATTTTGTCAGTTGTCACAGTTGTCAAATAAATATGGTTTTCAATATATTCCTTCACTTAGATAAAATATGAACATGTCAAAGCAGCCCAATAGTTGTTTCAATAATATGAACATTGAAATTTATGGAAGACTGTTTTGTTGATAAGTTTCAGTGATGTTAAATATAATTAATTGCATAACTTGCCCAGGATCCAGACAAATATTTGAAGCCAACATGTCAAAGCAGCCCAATAGTTGTTTCAATAATAGATAAATTTGAACCCACAATTTATCCTTCTCCGCATATTTGCTGTTTGTAAACAGCATAAAATTGTTTAAAAAAAATGCTTGCCTTCAACAACTTCCCCATAGTTACCAAAAGCCTCTTTTAAACTTTGATCGTTGACGCCCCAAGAGAGACCTAAAAGTAGTAATATGATGATGAGAAAAAACGAAGATAATATCTTCAACAAAGCTTCAAATTAGATAAGCAAATATTAAAAAAAAACAATGGTTCTCAAGACCTCCAACAAATACTTTCGAGGAAGACATGCATCTTATGGACTGGAGAACTGAAGGGTTTGAAGAGGTAGCCTTCTTTAGAAGATTGCCAAGCTTATTTGCGAATGCCATTTTTAAGCAACCTGAAAAGCAAAACCAAAGATTAATATTTGATTTAAGCTAGTCCAGGTTCTAGAACTGAGACACTGATCATGAACTGAGTATAAAGAACGAAGACAGATAGAAAGAACTATGCACAGGAATCCAACAGAATAAAAACACCTTGAAGATGCAGTGAGCACATCTGTATTTTATTCACTAAATGTTACTGTTGATTGTAGGAAACCACAGGAAATATTGAGGTAACTGGAGTAATTTTGAAAAGTAGCAAACTTTCACAGAAAAACGGCCAGGTTGAGATAAAAAATTGAGGTCAATTTCATAGCTGCCCTAACTTTGAAATGTTTACATTTGATCGGGTAACAAAGCGAGCGTCTCTAAAACTAGATAGATCTCCTAATTCCTCCCACCAATACGGAACTAAATCATTATTTGTAAGAATTCAGACACTAAATCTGGACACAAAGAAAAAAACAAAATAGAAAAAACCTCGATCTCTGTACGCAACTTTGCGAGAAGGTTTACAAATAAAAAGGAACTAATAATCGATTGAGATAATAAAATATAGAAGATCAGTTTATGGGGTTAGGGATTTGATCCATACTTGTAATTTTTGCGTCGCTTGGTGACTTCTCTCTCTGTCTCTGGGGGAAAGGAGAAGGGTTTAAGGTCGTGCTCTTTTTTGCACTTGTACCCTGAATAATAATAATAATAATAATAATAGTAAATTTGGTGACCTAGTGTCGTCTGTCGTGTCCCGAGTCCCGACTCCCGAGAGAGTGCTCGGTGCTTCTCTTATCTACGTTTCCTCTCAATCCTGTCCGTCCATGAGAGATTAAAGAAACATCGGTCGTTGGATGGAATTAGGAATGTTTCATCTGAAACTATGGGCGGAGATATTTTCATTCTGTTCTATTGTGCCTGAGGAACAACACAGATGCGAGGGGCATAATGCATATATATATATATATATATATATTCAACAAGGCCATACTGGACCTGGCTTCGGCCCGAATTTATTTAATTGCTCCATGAGGCACCGAGGCATGCCCCAATGACCCGATCCATTCCTGTCCTGTTCGATGTTCGATAAAGGAGCAGCTCCATCTTTTATTTTTTTTTGAAAGATCATGGCAGATACTGCCAGAGCAAGGAGCAGCTCGATCACAAGGAGGAATTCACATCCCTTCGGGTTATCTGACTGAGGACAATTAAAACGGACGGTTCAGGATAGTTCTTTTAACTTGTCACGAATCTCAATGCACAAATACTATTGGCCCCTGTGCTGTCCCGAATAGAGGTACTTGTTGAGATTGAAGACAAATTAATGGGCCAAGCCCATTTGCTTTTGCTATCAGCTGTGAGAACAAAACCGATGGCATTTGGTTTATCTCTATCGGCAAAGAGATAAAGCCGATGGTGATTTTGGTTTTTCCCATCGGTTTGAGGTGAAACCGTTGACCTTGATCTTTTGATTAAAAAGACCTCTTCAGCTGTAACTTGTGTGTGAGCCATTTTTTAGTCTAAGAAAGAGCCGATCTCTCTTTTACTTCTTCACCAAGTTCTTCTAGGATTATCCTCTCTTCTTTTTTAAATTGTAAGAGAGTGTGTGGTAGAGTGTTATTGTGAGTTCTAATATTTTGTACTTATAAAACTTCTTTGATCTAGTGAATTTGTGTCGTGTGCTGCCGTGATTTTTTTCCCGAAAGAGTTTCCACGTAAAATCTTGTGCCTTCTCTTATTTCTTGTGCTTACTTGGTTATTTTTTGTATCTTGTGTGATTCCTCTATTTCTCCATTTATTTGTGATTTATTTACCTCCTCCTCCTCCTCCTCCTCCTCCTCCCAACAAGTGGTATAAGAGCCGATATACACTACCGTCAGATCTGATCGGTAGTTCAAGGACGAAGGTCGCTCTTCCATTTGCTCCGCTGCAGTGAGGTAAATTTCTGAAATGGAGGAGAGTATTAGTAGTGGTACCATGATTAAATTGACATCCACTGACTACTCTATTTGGAAGTCTGTAAATATGCCTATGAACCAGTAACCAGTACGAAACTAACATATGTCACTGATGCGGTTTGGACCACTAGAAATCAAAAGACCGTTGCGTTGATTAAGCAATGGGTTGATGATTCGGTGTTTCACCATGTTTCAACCGAAACCAATGTCAACAAATTGTGGGAGAAGCTTGAAAGTTTTTTCCCGAAAGGGTTTCCACGTAAAATCTTATGTCTTCTCTTATTTCTTGTGCTTGATTGGTTATTTTTTGTATCTTGTGTGATTTCTTTATTTCTCCATTTATCTGTGATTTATTTACCTCCTCTTTCTCCCAGCAATACTGATTGTGCTATCCCGAATAGGTACCGGCTGAGAGTAAATCTGAACCGTCTGTTTCTGTTTGCTCAAGTCAAGTACTTGGGAGGATAGAATTCGTATCCTCTACATTAACTCAAAAAAGAATATTTTGAGTTAATGCATCTGGACCGTTTGATCTACTTTAAAATTTGTGCGAATTAGCTCTGCACTAATATTAAAGAGCCTATGCATTATAGGCGAAAGCTGAATTAACTCCATTTAAAATCAGATGGTCGAGATGAACTAACTCAAAAGATGTTATTTTCAGTTAATGCAGATGATGCGGACTCTGGGAGGATACGGATCCCACCAGGTGGCGGCATGCTTCAACTTTCTCTTTTTGGGGGGATTTCAGGTATACCCCTCAAAAACCTCAAATTACCTCAAATTACGTATTTCTCTTCTAAAATTTATAATCTCATATTTATCCTTTTAAATTTTAAAAACTCACAAAAAGAAATTCATTGATTATCTAATTAAAAATCATTTTATCATGTATTAAAATATGTAGTATGTGTGGGAATTATATTGTGTCTACTTGTGGCGTATACACAATGCATTAGGTATATGCTAGTATGTGTATCATAAGTAAGAAAATAAACCATTTGTTTTTAAAATAGTACAATTATAAGATTAAATATTTCTCTTAAAAATGCTACAATTTTTTATTTTTTAGTAAAGTGTAAAATAGGTAATTTATAAATATAAACGAATTATAATAGAAAAGTCAATAAATTGGATAAATTTGTGAATTTTGAAATTTAGAAGGATAAATATTGTATTATGAATAGGGGAAATATGTGATTTTGTGGTTTTTGAGGGTATACATGAAATCCCCCCTCCTTTTTTTGGTAGTTGAGGTAGGCTTTGATTGAATCGTGGGTAATGCAAGGAAACTTGTACTCAGGCTTTTTCCGAGGTTTTTAATAAGGGTGCTAATAACAATACCCGCGCTACAATACTTGTCTGTACTCGCATCATAATTATCATAGTTATATGGGGGGGTCGTGAAAACATCAGCACTGGATATTTTTTTATAAAGTATTAATACCTACGCAAGGAAATATATATACCTATGCACGAAAGTATTTATACCTATGAGATGAACAATTTTCACATAAATAATTGTCTCACCGACCAAATCTCCCAAACGTACTCGCACCATAAATACTTGTAGGGGACCACTCAAACTACATGGGTGAGACCATACACGTTTTTAGAGGTGGGTTTTTTCTCTCCATTCAATCTCGTCCATACATCTGACGATATGTGAGGAATTTTGGGAATCTAAAACCACAAACGTCTTCTACGCAATTTTTTCTTTCAAATAAGATCCGCGATGATGTACTTTGAAGCTCGTCGTCATACAATAATTTATACCTATACTTGCAAACATTTTTTACATACGACACTAGATGAAGTCTGAAAGTATTAATATCAATTATTGCAAGTATTTATACCTATACACTGAAGTATTTATGCCTATGTGGTCAAATATTTTTGTTAGAGGAAGGTTGACGCGGGGACGATTGGGGAAATTTGGTGTGGTGATACGGGGTCCCCACTACTTCATAGAGGAAGGTTTGTGCGGGGTCGATTGGGGGACTGGAAAAACGATGATCATGACAAGTTACGCATCAAAATATTAATATCTTATTTGTGTTAATATCTTATCTTTCAAGTATTATATCTATGAAGGTTGACACGGGACGAGTGCGGGGACTGGGAAAGGGGGGTCCATATAATTAGTGGGGACCATAGAGGAAGAGTGTTGCAGAGATTTTAGAATAATAATTAGTGGGAACCATAGTGCATAATTTCTCTAAATGGGGTGTGGAAATTTTGGAGGTACTCGAGCGAGGATACTAAAATAATTATTCTCTTAATAAAAGATGATGGTTCAAATGTCTTTATTTTTTGTCTCCATTATGTTATATTTTTAAAACTTTAATAACTTAAAATTTACAACGTAATGTTAAAATAAATAGTTAGATATGATTTATATTATTTTCTCTGTGCACGTGTAAAGACTATGACATCTCAACTTTCTCTTGATTGTTACAATGAGCTTGCAAAAAAACATCGACGTATATAATTTTTTAGTATTAATTTTTTAACTTATTGATTCATATAAAAACAAACCAAAAAGTGATAAATTTTTATTTGTATAAAGAAAAAATAATATTGAACGTATCTAATAGTTTTATTTTAAATTTTTAAAAAAATTTGTTATTAAAATAATAAAGATAGAAATATGATGAAATACAAAAAATACTATACCTAAATTTAGGGGGTGACATAGCCCAAAGTTGGGGCCACAATTTTAAGCTTTAAACGGCCGAGGCAATCCTCTACTTATGAGTGTCAATTGCACCATTTTATCCGTTTATCCGACCTGTACTGTATTCAATAAGATGGGTACGGATACGGATAAAGATTTGTTTTTATGTATGGGTAAAGTCTATTCCGTATCCGTTACCCGATCAAGTAATTATAAAAAAATTATATATATATATATATAGAGAGAGAGAGGGGTTGGCTAAGATCAAAGTGGTATGACCAAGTTCTTGGTCCTACCAATTTATTTTTGCAATTTTCAAAGTTCAAATAGTCGATCTGAAGTACTCAACGTGTTTTCCATATTAAAATGTACTTGAAGATCAAATTTTACATTTTTTTGAAACTTTTTTCCTATTTTTTATGAATTTTTTAAAATCACTGTTTTTCATATTTTATTTATTTAATTTTTATTATGAAAAACAATAATTTTCAAAAATCCATAAAAAATAGTAAAAAAAATATAAAATTTGGTCTCCAAGCACATTTTAATATGGAAAATACGTTGAGCATTTCAGATCTACTATTTGAACTTTAAAATGACAGAAACTAATTGGTAGCACTAAGACCTTGGTCATAGCACTTTAATCTTAGCCAATCTATATATATATATATACATATATATATATACACATATATATATACACACATATATATATACACACATATATATATACACACATATATATATATACACATATATATATATACATATATATATATATATAGAGAGAGAGAGAGAGAGAGAGAGTGGCTAAGATACAAACGTTTGTTCCTAGGCCATGGAACAAACGGTTCGGTTCTCCGGTTTTCAAAGTCCAAACAGTCGATCCAAACCATTAGATATTTAATCTATATTAAAATGTGCTTGGAGACCAAATTTTACATTTTTTATAATTTTTTTACTATTTATTAAGCTGGATTGAAAATCATTGTTTTTCAATGGTGCAGAAGTTTAATAAAATCAGCGATTTTCAAACCATCTTAATAAATAGTAAAAAAATTCCAAAAAATGTAAAATTTGGTTTCTTAAATTTCAATTTAATACAATTAAAACTGAAAAAAATGATAATGAAATTATTTCATACAATTAAAACCGAGATAACAGTACAATGGTTCCAGTCTCATGCGAAGTAATGGCACCAGTCTCGAGCTCAACATAATAAATACGAAATAGACAGTTCATTTTAAAATAATAATTTCGCCCTTCCGACTAAATATTATATTAAATTTAACGGGCAATGTTGTAATGATTTTTATTATCTCAATTGTTCGATTAAAAAAAATGAATAGTTATGATTTAATTTAATTTTTTGTTGTACTATAGCAAAAATTAATTTGTTGTACCGTAGAAAAACTCTATAAAATTTAGGATTGTAAACATGTAATATTTAGCATTTAGTTGAGTCCAACGTCTCACTTTCTTAATGTTTTTGTTTGAGATTCGTTTAAAAAAAATTTAGCTATAATTTAAACGGCTTGTGTAATAACGATATTAAAATTGTTTCATATGTGTGCTGCCACAAAATTTAAAGCTAATGTTCGCTTAAATAGAAAGGAGGATCATTGTAATTGCATTCTTGAGTTATCATAATATAAGTATGAGCCCATCTAACCAAATCACACGAACTATATTTCAGTATTTCTTCGTGAATATGCCGACGACACAAATTTATTCCAAATTATCATCAATTCCGCATTGCGAGCTTGATTCCGTCGTTTTAATAATACATTAACCGCAGAAAAAGAGATTGCGTAGGGTCCAACTCCATGCTTATCTGGGCGAGTCCGGACCGTACGATCAAAATCAGACGAATCCGATCCGAAGTAGAATTCTATTTGGGCTGGGTCTAAAGTCTAAAGTCTAAACTGAGTGAATTATTGAGGTTGATTTCCAGTCCGCCAAAACCCACCTCAAGTATATTTGGGCGCCAAGCGAAACGATCTCCCCCCCAAAAAAGAACAATCCAGATTCTGCGCTGCATCATTAATCCAACTATTCGTGTAGCATGTCTCTTTTCACTTCAGTGCCTTACTCTCGTCACGTCAACTCAGCCGCTTATATATTACTACATAGAAATGCATACAGAAAACGTATTAAGCGAAAAATTTCGCACAATGCAATGGAGATTGAAAAACAAGCGCCAAATGCGCCCGAAAGGCGAAAATCAATATCCCGCCTAAACGATAACCAAGAATATAAAGACCACGCTCTTCTTTGACAGATCTGTTCATTCCATTGCTCGCTGTCTCATCCCAACTCTCTTCTCACCCAAATTTCAGGTCTAAAAAAGAAAAAGAAAAAAACAAGAAGAGATGGAAAAATTGCCGACTCCAGGAGGGGTTGCTACTCTACTTGCAAACCCTAATCCAGATTCTGGTTCGGATCTTCCTGTGATCGTTCTTCAGGTCGTCGATCTGAGGCCGATTGGGAATAGCAGCACTCGATACACGTAAGTTTTCCCTTTTCTTTAAATTTGATTTCTGCTTTTTCATGCTTTCAATTTGAAGTCCGAATGATTTCATTTCAATAAACGCCTAAAAAAGAAGAGTTAAAAGTTTTCTATTGAAGGAGAGAAACAACATGTTATAAGTGGTTAAACCTTTTTGTTTCATGTTCATAGGTGCATATCTCATATCTCAGTGACTTCCAGGGTTTCTCTGGTGAAATTTATGTAGTTTACGTGTTGAGTAGGAGCCGTAAACTGAACTGGTAGCCAGTTAGGTCTTTGTTCAGTAACATAATAAACGATGTGACGAACACTGGTCTTAATATTGTTTGCACTTGAATCTTGATTTTCTTTTTTTTTTTCATGGGAATTTGTAGGTTCATGGCAAGTGATGGAAAGATGAAAATCAAGGCAATGCTTCCTACACACTTTGCATCTGAGATTAATTCGGGAAATCTCCAAAACCTCGGCTTGATTCGTGTGCTTGATTACACACTGAACTCAATCCCAAACCAAACTGAAAAGTAATTTTTGTGCCTTTCACAATATTTTTTATTATTAGGGCAGTTGCCAAGATACAATTGGAAGATGCATGATGATACTCTTTGATACTACTACATATCAGTACTGAATTGGTACCGGTCAACACTTGCATTGGTTATGTCTTAATTTAAGCAATGGTTGAAGTAATCAGATCTCTGGTTTGGAACTTCGTGTTTTACTGCTATTGTCTGATATAACAATCATTTGATTGAATTGTCTTTTCAATCAAATGATATGACCTGATTGTGTTTTATTTTATCTTTGATGGTAAAGCTATTGTGTTGTTACTGTGTCTGGCAAAAGGGATGATATGACCGAACAACTCATAAGGGGAAAATAACCAAGACCTGATTCATACCATTTCTACTGGTCTGGCAAATGAAACTTACCTTTTGATTTTGACATTTTAAAATGTACCAAAATCAGGGCATTGATTGTGACAAAAGGCGAGGTAGTAGCATCATCACTTGATTCAGAGATAAAATCAGAGGTGAAAGAAGAAATGGTCATGGAGAAAGAAACAATTAAAGTCAGCAAACAAGGGGCTGAACCGTTGATTGTGCTAAAACCAAAGCAAGAAATGAATGTTAAATCAGCTACTCAAATAGTAAAAGAGGAGCGTGGCAAGTGAGTAGCCTTAGCTTTAATATGCAATTCTGTTTACTGCAATATCAAATTTGCTCTTAAAAAACTATGATCATGAAAGGAAAATGATCCCTATTAAAAATAGGATGCATCTCTTCCCCAAAACCAAGACAAATTACCCACAACTCTGTTTTCTCTTAAATATCTTCTTCAGTCCAAATGTCTTTCTTTCGCACAGCTTACAAAAATGGAGGGATGGTAGGGCAAATTGATCTCTCTTGTTAGGAAATTTTGGAATTAAGGGTTGTATTTGATGCGTTCTGTGTTTTACACAGACAAAGTGGCATTTCCGAGTTTGTTGAATTAGTTTTACTGTAATTTTTAAATCAGTTCTGCCAATTTTTTTCTTAAATCAGTCTATTTAAGTTGTTTTCATTTTTTCCTTACAATTATAGTGCGGCCCCAGCTGCTCGTTTGTCCATGACGAGGCGGGTCCACCCTCTAGTGTCTCTAAATCCCTACCAGGGTAACTGGACCATAAAGGTGAGGGTCACAAACAAAGGGAACTTGAGAACTTACAGAAATGCAAGGGGTGAAGGCCATGTCTTCAATGTAGAATTGACTGATGAGGATGTAAGTGCACTTTAGCAACTATGCTGCTCACTGGTTTCTTAAATTTTTTTTACATAGAATTTTGCTCAACTTAGACAAAAGCTATAAGAAGCTGAACATTTGGATTACATTTATTTTAAAATGAGTGGTAGGACACTTTTTCATATTCTTAAAATTTAATGTTTGCATGTATAGTATACCCTTGTAAATGCTAGTAGTTGTCTATATGCACTAGGGAACTTTTATTTTTTATCTTAGTGTTGTAACTCTGCTACTTGCACAAAATATGTATTTTAGTGTTGTAATTCTGTTATTTGCATGCACAATCATTTGTAAGGTATCAGAGATCAAAAGAATACTACATTTACAATACATCTGGTATGCATACCAAGATAGTGTGTAAAATCAAATGTTTGAAAGTACTTGCAATTTTTTTTTGTTTAGCTATACTTTTTGTTTAGCCAATGACAAGGTTGGTATTGTATCTGAATGGTACTATATTTTTGGGAAGTTATCTGGATCCAGCTTAGTAGTGGGAATCAGAGTTCTTTAGCCCTTTTATGATTTTTGTACTGGATTTAGTTTCTATTTTCATAGAAGTTGTTGGCTAGGCCCCTATAATAAGAACAGTGGTTTTGTTTATGTTCCTATTAAAGAACTGCTTATTTTATGCTGCTTGCTTGTGTCCATAGCGTATTTTTTTTCCAAAACCGACACCGTTATCTGTCTTTCCCTCATTCCTTCTCCTTTTTCAATAACAGGGTACCCAAATACAAGCCACAATGTTTAATGAGGCGGCAAAGAAATTCTATCCCAAATTTGAACTTGGAAAGGTGTATTACATCTCCAAAGGGTCTCTCAGAATTGCAAACAAACAATTCAAGACTGTTCAAAATGATTATGAAATGACTTTAAATGAAAATGCAATTGTTGAAGAGGCTGAAGGAGAGGTCTTCATTCCAGAGACCAAGTTCAATTTTGTGAAGATTGATCAACTCAGTTCTTATGTTAACTCCAGAGAACTCATAGGTAAGAAGTTATAAAGTATTATTATTTTTTATTGGTTTTCTAACATGTCATTCAGTTTTAACAGCTTCCAGAGAACTCATAGGTAAGAAGTTATAAAGAAGTATTATTTTTTATTGGTTTTCTAATATGTCATTCAGTTTTAACAGCTTGCTATAAGTCAGCTTTGATTAGTTGAAGTAACAGCAGGGTAAAATAATCAACTGTACTTGTTGACCCTTTTTTGCAATTATTTTCCTTAGGTAACTTAAGAAATAGGGTGTCTAGTATTTCGGTAACTAATTTGAGTAATAGTATTCTTATCTGGATGTTTAACATCAGTTTAATTCTCATTTTCTAATGTGGTCTGTTATCTTCTCTTCTTTCAGATGTAATTGGCATTGTGCAAACTGTGTCATCTACCCTTAGCATAAGAAGAAAGAGTGACAATGAAACCATACCTAAGCGTGATATCACTATAGCTGATGATACGTAAGTGACATTTGCAAACTCTTTTTCTTTGTTTATTTTATGTAATTCCTTGTTTTCTTTCTAATGGCTTTTCAAAATGTTTGAAAATTTCAGGAACAAAACTGTAGTGGTCTCTTTATGGAATGATCTTGCAACTAACGTTGGGCAAGAGCTATTAGATATAGTTGATACTTCACCTGTGGTTGCAATCAAGTCCCTTAAAGTTGGTGAATTTCAAGGTAACTCATGAAAGCATTCATGCATAGTGTAATTGGGAAAAAAAAGAAGTAAAAAAAAAAATGCAAATCTAATTGTGCTTATCTTGGTTACCCCTGTGTAGGAATTTCTCTGTCGACTGTTGGCAAGAGTATAGTTCAGATAAACCCAGACTTACCTGAGGCTAATAAACTCAGATCCTGGTAACCTTCTTACTGTAACTTTGGAAAAAAGGGTGATTTGTTTCTTATTGTGGTTAACTTTATTTGTTTATTTTGTTTTCTAAAACCTCTCTTGTGCTTTATTTTGTACATAGGTATGACTCAGAGGGAAAAGGAGCGTCTATGGCATCTATTGGGTCAGATATGGTTTCTCCTAATACAAAGAGTGGAGCAAGGTCCATGTACTCTGATAGAGTATTCCTTTCTCATATCACAAGTGATCCTTCTCTGGGCCATGATAAGGTAGTTGATATAAATTCTGAAACCTGGATATCTCTCTCAAACTAAAGTATTTCTTGTTAGTTGTATAATGAAAGATATGTTGACTCTAAATTAGGATTTGATTGATGTTATTTAAATATAAATTCTCCATAATTGAAAAAAGTAGGTATAATTGCAGATAGTTGGGAGTATCAGTTCAGCATTGTTTCAAAATATCAGGGTTAACTGTGGCAAAGTGAGGGCAAAATTGATGTCTAAATGCAGATCCAAACTTTAATGGAGACTTATTGTGCATAGTATTAGTCTATTAGGTTATAAATTGGGAAAAAATGGCAGCGTGAGCAAAATGTTATTCCTCGTACCTTTAACGTCCTGATATGATTTCTTACAGTTCTTTATATGAGGTCTGAGGAACAGTTTCTGCCTGATGGTGTTAGCCTGATCTTTTTGTTGAAATTTATCTGTTTAAACTAATAATTGTATGTTATTTTGTTGCAGCCGGTATTTTTCAGCATCAATGCGTACATCAGCTTCATCAAAGGTGACCAGACCATGTGGTATAGAGCATGCAAAACATGCAATAAAAAGGTTTCTGAAGCCTCTGGGTCTGGTTATTGGTGTGAGGCTTGTGGGAAGAATGATGACCAATCCTCTCTTAGGTAAGATACCGAGCTTAATATGTATAAACTCAAATTTATTTTAGTGTAATCATGATAATTTGGGGACTTTTCAATGTCGCTTGTTTGGATTTAGTTCAAGATCTGAGGTTTATATTCGCTGACTTCCCATAAAACCCTAAATATTTGCTCTGAAAGTCTGTGCTTGATTCTCTTAAATGCACGGAAGGTCATAGTGAAAATCTAAATTTTGTTAATGGAGCCTTATTCTTGAATTTTGAAGGCGGCCCACTCTGTTGATGTGTTAGGGATTGTTGCAAAGTTGCAACACAAATCTAAACCTTGTTATCTGACTGCAGTCATATTCCAAAGTTCTGAAGGCCCTCCTGAAACTATAAGCAAAATTCACTAGAATTGATACTTCTTTTCAAATGAATTTTCAAGGGCATTTTGTAATTCTTTTAGTTTTAAGGGTGAATTTAAAGAACTTAGAGCTTTGTCTGAGCTCCAAAGTTTCTAGAGTACACAAGTCACTGATTAAAGATTGTTATTACAAAATTTTCAAAATGGATTGGTTATAAAGGTTGATTGATTTATGTAACTTCGTAGGTATATAATGATTCTGAAGGTGTCAGATCCTACTGGTGAGGCATGGATTTCAGTTTTCAATGAACAAGCTGAGAAAATTATTGGGTGCAGTGCTGATGAGCTTGAGAGGATCAAAACTGAGGTACACTTATTTTGCAGATCAGGAACTAATGATCTAATTTAATTTCAATGGTAATGACCAAAATTAATTAACCAAAATTAGTATAGAAGGTTTTATTTGGTGATTGTAATATTCAATAGAAAGTTAAGTTTACATTTAAACTTAACCTGCCAAATGTATAGAAGGTTTTTATTTGGTGATTGTAATATTCAATTTTATTACTAATTATTTCTGGCAATTTTAGGATGGAGATGATCAGTACCTGATGAAACTGAAAGAGGCGATGTGGGAGCCACATTTGTTTCGGGTCAGCGTGACCCCAAATGAATACAATGGAGAAAAGAGGCAAAGGATAACTGTAAGAGGCCATGCCCCGGTGGATCCTGCAACTGAATCTAAATATCTTCTGGAGGAGATTGCGAAGCTTTCTGCTTAAAAATATAATTTAGCAAAATGTGTCATGACTTGGGTTCTAATCTATTGCAAAGTGCTAACATGCCAACTGGTTGGTTATTGGTTTTTGTATCTCTCTGAGTAGCCTTGTGAATTGTGATGCATCTTTGAGTTTAGCGTTTTAAAATGATCTGTATATTTTGTTGCCAGTGGTACTTGTCTAGTTGAGTAGTGTTTATCTGCTTTCTTTTATTTCCTCTTATTTTTTCTATAATTTCCACTCCATGCAGTTAATTTCTAACTTTGCAACATCACGTTTTAGTGGAGTACAAAGGTAACGAAGCACAAATGCATAAGAAGTCTGTTGTAGTTGTAATTGTGTACCAACTATAATTCTTTTGCTAAGCTAATTTAGATCTGTTAAATTTGACTTTTGATTATGTTGAATCGTGACCTTTCATTAATCTAATCTTAGCTGCAAGTGGCTTGTCATTTGCCTTTTGTAGTAGTGAATTATAGAATTCGGTTTATGTTTGTGTACCTTACAGATTACGACTTTGAATTTAACCAACAATTTCGTTTTATATGACAAGTCTTTTTCGTTTTTCCTTTTCCTATTGTATGGTTGCATGATAATTGTGAATGCTCATGCCTTGGATGATGTTACGTAGCTTTGCTCATGCCTTAGATGACTGACGAATATGTCGTGCAAATTTTGTTGAAATCTAGTTAGGATTTTATTGTACTGCGTTTCTTATATGTGTAAAGTTACATTCTTATCTGTCTCCTGCCTAACCAGAAGGCAAGATAGTGAAAAGATATTGGAATAGACACCCAATAAAATAGTATTATTGGTGTAAAGTTACATCTTATCTGTGCATTTGGAAATTGGAATAGACACCCAATAAAATATGATAAAATCTGACTTTAAATAAACTGAAATCTTCAGGTATCTCCCTCCGAGAATAATGGATAAAGATATTGACAAGGCTCTTTTGTTTTTGTTGTGACTTCATATGTAGTATATATATAAGAGTAGTGCAGTTTTTTTATTTTAACTTTATTATTTGTGTTTGTGTGCTACATCAAGTGTACACGTGATGGTGTCAAGAATAAGTTAAAACTCAAAAAGGTTTTTCACATAACATGAAGACTTTCTTTTGTGTTGCCTAACCCGGGGTCTCTGTAGCATATATATCCCAGGTACAAAATGGACGGTCACATTCACATTCTAATTGGAATTGGAAGATAGCATAGCATAGCACACGGCAAGTTGTGATTGGACCGCACTCAACCTTACAAATATGAGAAAAATATCTGCTGTGTTTTTCCCCCAACTTGGCAACTTGCTCTCTTCGAGAATGATGGATGTATCATGCATCCCTTCTTGCCACTTGTACCGTACGTATACACTTCACACTTATCTGGTTTGGTTAACTTGGCAATGGCCAATGGGAGCGCCCCCCTACGACAGATACTAATTTAGTTTGGGCTGGTCGGCTGGTCGATAGTCGATACCACAGTACCACACTCGTTGTCTCGCTCGTAGTAAAAGTAAAAGTAGCATCATCTTTTATTTAAGACCACACAAATAGTCAAATAGTGACATGAAATGCCTATGGTCTACGGACCTACACAATATATATATATATATATATATATATATATATATATATATATATATATATATATATTATATATTAGCAAGTGTAATCACAAAGGCAAGTGACCCTCATTGAACCGATATTTTTATTAATACAAAAAAAAAAAACAAATTATCAAATCTGCTCCCACTCCAACTTTATTTTTATTTCTACCCTAACCGCCCGTAGGTTGGGCGGTTCACTTTCCGGACCTGACCGCCCAGCAGGCGGGCGGTCCACTATCATTATCTGACCGCCCAGCAGCTGGGCGGTCCGGTATAAAACCCTATAAAAAGGGTTTTTCTCTCTCCTGAGCAGCACAGTATTCATTCCCCAATCCCACAAAAATTTCAGAACCGAATGAGAGAAAGAGAGGCGATTTTGAGGCGAATTTGAGGCGATGGTGAACAGTAATCCCAGCACAGTAATCCCAGCACAGTATTTCCAGAACAGTGATTCCAGAACAGTGATTCCAGAACAGTAATTCCAGAACGGAAATATGTTGGTTGCACTGTATGTGGGCGGGAAGTTTACCCGGGGTGCGGAGGGAGCACAGTACACTAAGGAAGCAGCCTACGGCTTCGAGGTAAATGAAAATACCTCATTTGTTGAACTGAAGAGAATAGTGTATGAAAAAATTGGTGTGAACCCCAACCGGTGTGATATAGATTTAGCTACCCGGATTAACACAGTAAGTGGTGGTAGACCTTACTATACCAGGTATCCAATAACTGATGAGTCGGTATGGAGGAGTGTTTACAACACTTTTCAGACACAGGGGGTAATGGTAATGGACTTATATTCAAGGAGAGTTCAGCGTGAACCCGGGGTTGGAACATCTAGGGAAAATAGAGGTTATGATCACTCGGGTTATGACAACCCGCGTCACTCGAGTTATGACAGCTCGAGTCATGAGTACTCGGGTTATGACAACCCGCGTCACTCGAGTTATGAGCACTCGGGTTATGACAACTCGGGTCATGAGCACTCGAGGTATGACAACCCCCGCCACTCTAGTTATGACAACTCCCGCCACTATAGTTATGACAACCCCGGCCCCTCGAGGTATGACAACCCCCGCCACTCGAGTTATGAACCGCCCGTTTCACCCGTTTATGAGAATTATGTACCTGATTTTACCACCGATCTACCACCACCACCTCCTCCTGAAACCCCAATCCAACCCAGATTTCCATCTGTACCACCATCAATACCTATAGTGTCACCCGTTGCTATCCGGAGAGACCTTTACCTTGATGCTGAGCTCGATGCCGTACCACAAGGAAATTTGGAAACAGGTGACGAATGGGAAGGGGATTGGGATTCTGATCACCTGTCAGAAGGTGATGGAGATTATTTACCTAAGGAAGACAGATTTCCGATTAGAGGTCGGACAGATAGGCATCCGTGCCCCACATTCAACGATACCACTGCTTTTGAAGAGGCAGACATCTCATTTTTTGGGCCGCGTGTCAGGTACAGTCAAGAGCTTGCTCCGCAGCAGGTTTACACCAACATATATGAACTTGTGAAGAAAATACATGAGGTCCATGTTCACGGCAACTGGGAGTGCCGAGAGGAAAAAAGGGACCGAAAAAGGTTAGTAATTGTTTGTGTCGACCAAGTGCATTGCCACTGCCGTCTATATGCAACCCCTGTGGGAAAGGGCGAGGCATGGATTATTAAGAAGTGTGAACCACCTCACACATGCAAGGCTGCGTCATCAAGGAAAGACCATGCAAATCTTACGGCTTCACTTATTGCCGATGTAATTGAGAATGACGTTAAGGATGACCCATCGATGAGCCTTAAGGAGGTCGGTAGAGCTGTCAGACGGGTTTACAAGCATGTCGTCCCAAAATACAACAGGTTGTGGAGAGGGCGTGAACTTGCGATTTGCCGAATGTTCGGTAGCTGGCATGGTTCATACAACTTGCTTGCACCATTGCTGCAGGCCAAAGCAAGTACAAATCTCGGCACTGTCTTTGAATGTTGGAATATAGGCGTACGGACTGTCGATAACGCGTTGCAATTCAAGGCCATAGCATGGGCGTTCGGTCCATGTATTCAAGTTGTGCCATACATTAGACCGGTCATCAGTGTGGATGCATGCTTCCTGTCTGGCCGTTACGACGGGAGACTGCTGATCGCACGTGCATATGATGCTGAAAACCAGTTGTTGCCTTTGGCCTTTGCAATTGTTGAGAAGGAGGACGGGAAAAACTGGGGATTTTTCATGAGCTTCGTAAGAAGACAAGTGGTTGGCGACCGGTTCTTTTGTGTCATATCAGACCAGCACAAAGGAATCAAATATGTTTTTGATCGCCCAGATTTCGGGTGGTCGACAGCGAACGGCGATTGTGTGCACAGGCTGTGTATGCAACATGTTACAGACAACCTACACAAGAACCGCAGATCTGAAAAATGGGTTGCAGATACATTCAGAATTGGTTGCAAGAAGAAGAAGCCGAGAAGGGTGGAAGAGATGTTCAAAGATTTTGCCAAGGTATGTATATTTTTATTTGTTGACTTATATTTTCTGAATTATTTACTTAAATTTTCTCATCTAAATTTTTTTTTTGGCAGTACTGTCCAAAGGCAAATTTGTACTTACTCAAGGTGGGAAAAAATAATCCCGCCGATCTTGCTGAGCCACCCGCATATGAGAAGATATTGCAAGCTCGTGATGGAGGTTTCCGATGGGGAATTATGACCACAAATGGGTCTGAGTCCTTGAATGCTGTTTTCAAGCAGAGCCGGCAGTTGCCCGTGGCAGTAATTGTGGAGGACACCTTCTACAAGTTAAATGCATGGTTTGTTGCACGGCGTGTTAAAACCCTCGAATTACTGTCCAGGTATGTATATTTTTATTCAGAGATTTTGCCAAGGTATGTTTATTTTTATTTGTTGACTTATATTTTCTGAATTACTGTCCAGGAATCAAACGTATTTAACAAGGGTGGAGGGGAAACTAAGGAAACATAGGGAGAAAGGTGCAGTTATGAGAGTTGTCCCGTACGGGGATAACCAATTGGAATTCGAAGTGCACTGTCCAGATGAGTTTGCTCCAACCGGCCGTAGACCGGATGGGACTATGGAGTTTGTTTAAAGGATGTTCAAGTATGTTGTTATTTTTGCACCTGGCAATACTGTAACATGCACTTGCCAAGGAATCCAGTTGGCCCACCTACCTTGTTCTCATGTTATGGCGGTGTGCCGAGAGAGAAACTTCTCTGAGGATGATTATGTCGCTGACATGTACCGTACCGATTACCTTGCGAGTACTTGGGGTGCATCTTTCCATCCTTATCACAACCAGTATCAGTGGCCGCCCTATGTTGGTGATAGAGTCTGTCCCGCAAGCGGGTGGATCAGAAAAGGAAGAAGACCCCACAAGCGTCAAGTAATGACCATGGACGAGATGGAAGGTAGGCAAATGGGACATCAGACCCGCCGTTCAACAACTGACAGGCAGCGAGCAGGTACGGTTGATTTTATTTATTTACTTATATTTTAATTATTTACTTATGTTTTGTTTGTTTACTTATATTTTATTTTGATTTTATTTTAACTGGAATGCAATGCAGATGCCATTAACGAAGCCAACGAAAGAGAAAATGCTAGAGTTGTTGCTGAGGCTACCGGTAGTAGCCACCGCACTCATGAAAGCTCAGGAACCGGTAGTAGCCACCGCACTCATGAAAGCCCAGGAACCGGTAGTAGCCATGGAGAGACATCCGGTAGTGCCGCACAACCACCTGCACCCAGACCCAGACGTCGTATTTTGAGTTTGTTCGGCCGTCGTCGCTGATTACCAAGTTTTGTTAAATTTTGTTATGAACTATTTTAGATGTATATTGTGAGCTATTCTAATTGGTAGTCTGTGAACTATGCAATTTTTATTTGCCTCGATTATTTTATATGCTTCATTTTTGTTATTTTTATTACTTAATTACGTATACAAAAACTAATAACATAAAATATAATCAAACACAAAACTAATGAAATAAAGTCTACGACATAAATTCCTAACAATTCTACAACATAAATTCCTAAAAAATCTACTTCTTACAACGAGCCTTGAAAATACATGGCACAAAGTCATCATCAGAGTTTGCCTGATTTGGATCAGTCACAGCAGACGAAGTGGTAGCCTTACCAGTACACGAAACAAACTTATTGTCCGATGCTGGAGGCTCTGGATCAACTTTCTTCTTTTTCAAACCAAAGCCGTAGGGGTTTTCCACAAAGTCATCGTCTGAAATTTCATACTGAACATGTCGTCTCCTCCATTCCTCCAGCTTACATGCCTCACAATTAAAAAAATCACGACATATTTGACACTTGTACTTTTTTTCCTCATTTTTACCTCGATCACTAATTGACCCTCCTCTCGCTATGCCACGATCTCGGTTGCTCGCTTTCTTACCTCGTTTGTTACTGTCCATACCTCAAATCCGCCTCAAAATCGCCTCTCTTTCTCTCATTCGGTTCTGAAATTTTTGTGGGATTGGGGAATGAATACTATGCTGCTCAGGAGAGACAAAAACCCCTTTTATAGGGTTTTATAGCGGACCGCCCAGCTGCTGGGCGGTCAGATAACGATAGTGGACCGCCCGCCTGCTGGACGGTCATGTCCGGAAAGTGGACCGCTCAGCTTACGGGCGGTTAGGGTAGAAATAAAAATAAAGTTGTGGTGGGAGCAGATTTGATAATTTGTTTTTTTTGGGGTATTAATAAAAATATCGGCTCATTGAATGACTACAAATTAAGGCCGCTTTCAGGTTTCAAGTCATAAAATTGTTTATTAACGGATTTATATTTATTTTCTTCTGTAGCACTAAAATAAATAAATAAATAAATAGATGGACGGCGATTTATGTTTTTATATGCATAGTACGGATAGTCGGATACTGACAGCATTAGAAGCAAGTTTTCGGATAACTTAAAACTAAAACTAAGCTAAGAGACAAAAATAATTAATTAAGCTCTTTCTAGCGGTGTTCGCAGTGTAACCATCCATTTTAAAACGCGACATTAATATTTAATACTGTCAGCATTCACTTGTTAGTTGCAACACATATTATCAATGACCGGCTATGCCTGCGAATCGACATTTTTATAATATCCAAAGTTTAATAGAAATTAATTAATATACCCAGGTTTGTTGGGAATTAATAAAAATACTCCTACCTACCGGCTAAAAAATGACCGGTATCCGTATTATTATTATTATTATTTTTTTTTGGCTGTTTTAGGGTTTATTGGAGTATTTTCCGTTTAGATTTTCTGTTATACTATTTTTGTTATTGGTGTAGTATTTACTGTTTAGTATAATCATGATAATTTATTTTATTTTAGTATAATTTAACGTAACTTAATTTAATTTAGCATATTCTTTATTATTTATTTTATTTTAGTACAATTCTCATTAGTTTAATTTAGTGTAATTCTGATAATTTATTTTATTTTAGCGTAATTTTGCGTTAGTGACGAAAAAAAATTAAAAATAGTACCATAAAAGCACACATAAAAAAGAACCGAAATATAAGATAATCCGAACATAAAACACCAAATATAGTATACCAAATATAAATAGTACAAAACAATCACCGCCACGAATCGGGGGACCATCGCTCAGCTGGTACTCCGGCGTTCGCTCGAACCGGCCAGACTCTCTCTCTCGGTGTAATGACATCAGCCTCGGCTTCGCTGTGTATCCGCTCGGCGGTATCCCAGACTCGCTCATACGTCGGCCTAGAGACTGGCAGGGGTGTACAAAAATGGATGTAGCGAACTCAGTCCCAAAGCCATACTGAGTCTGGGACCCGCTACCACTGGCCTCTCTATCATGTGGCATCTCTGTCTCATATCGTGGTACTGGCGGTGGCAGCATGTCGGCCAGATCCTTCTTGAATACTCTAATATCATCGAGACTGAACGCGCCAAACGCGACATCCGTAGGAAAGGACTCCGGATGCGGTGGCGGTATCTCGACCGGACCCTGCAATCATATACATAATTAAGTAAATTTGATCTGAATGAAGAAATTTGTACTAACCTGATAGCTAATGAAATATGGCATACCAAAGGCTGAACCGGACGTCCATGCTCATCGTAGAATGCCTTCAACCCAGTCATGTACAATACCCAACGATGGTCGTCTCACTCTGGCTGCTCATCGGGGGGAGATGGCATCTCATCTAGTATAACCGGGCACACGTCGGGCTCGGTCGGATCTATCTCACGCCAGTTGATGTTCTCTCTGGTGTCTCGCAGCATGTTGACGAGCTGCCCACCGTACCTGGTATCCTCAACAAAATTGGCATTCTGCTTGAGGAAGTAGTACCCAAGACGTCTCCAGTTCTTCTTTCCCAGTATGGTGATCCCATGCGCAGCACCTTTAAGCGAGGCCAAAAGTTGTAAAAAAAATAGTTTCTTAGATCAAACCTTGATGAACTAATCAGTTAGGAAAAAACTATGTAGATTTAGGTGCATTACCTGACAAGCCCATTTATTACCGTTGGGTGTGTAACCATCATCGTCTTTGACCCTGTCGCGTAAATGGACACCGTGATCGCCCTGTAGACCCGCAAGTACCGAGCCTCATACCTCAATAGGGGATGTCCCAGGGTCTGCATGAGCTTATATGGCACGTGATAAAAGTCATGGTACCCCGGAGCCTCCACCCTAGTGTAGTACTCCTGAAAATAGTCGCGCCAGTCGCGCTCCGTCGCCCTAAGTGTCTTATCCTGTAAAGAACACGTTAGTTGCAATACAAAGCTATCAAGTAATTTAGGATAATAAATAATAGGATACGAATTACTTGTGCATGTCTTTGATGGTGAAACTCGACAAAGATGGGTCTGTGAGAATCAACAGCATATGTCCAAGCTGACGGAGTACCATCTCTCCCACTGCTGCAAACAAATCCCCAGCAACCGCTCATCCTCGTACAACTGGTCGTACGGTGCCCACTCAACAAGCTCTATAGCCAAACTCTGCAGCTCTGAATGGACTGACCTGATACCAATGGTACTACCGTGGGTCCGATCCACGTAGTTGTGATCACCGTGCCACTTTTTTGCGTATGCCGGGCATCTGAGCGGATCGGGTGCTCCCTATATCGAAGGCTCATTCGGGATAGGCCGGCCCACCAGTAGCCGTGACCACGACCAGTGCTGAAGCAAGAGTGTCGGCCCATACATCTGCTTCTTATCCTTCTGTATTTTCAAGAATTTTAGCCGCCAGGGTATTTGAATTGGTTGATTAAATAATTAAGTAAGAAAAGAGTTAGAGACTTACCATACAACTATGCCCCATGTGGGAGTACAGATGGGCTAGGACAGCCCCATCCCAGTTGTACGGCGATGGCTGATCAAGGTCTGCCAGTAGCGGGAGATACATCATCGGCATCATATCACCGTTGAAATCAGTAAACATGATAGAACCAAATAGGTCCATCACATAGCCCCGTGTATATCTGTAATACAAAATAGATAATGAAACGCTGTTCGGAATAATATAAAGTCAATAGAAAATGTATAGAAATAATTTATAGTTTTTACCTCTAAATCTACTCATTGGTGGAATCTACCGTCAGACTGGGGCTGAAGTGCTCTCGCAACTTCTTCATCCTCAGATGGAATTTAGACTTCCCACGATCCTCAATGAGAGAGTGAGAATCAACTCCCAATAACTCCTCGATCTGAGCACCAAACTTAGCCCTGTCAGATACACCACCAATAGGGGTGCCACTGATAGACAAACCCCAAAAGACACTTACATCATGGAGTGTCACTAATCACTCAAAAATGAGCGATGTTATCTTTTAAAATTTATAAACTCGGAAATGCTATCGGTTCGGACTGCAAGCGCACAATCCTATCGAGTAGTATAATTGAGGTCGACCACAGGGAATATTGGTTCAGAGTTTTTAGCGATCAAATCACAATCTTTCGAAAGGCTAGACAAAATCTAAAAATTTGAGAGTTGAAGTTGTGATCAATGTAAATTTGGTAATAATTAAAAGTAATTAAAATAAAGATAGAGATGAGAATTCCTAGGATTTCGGCACACCATTGCTACTCAATCCTCTTTGATATTCTACTTCTGTCGGGTCTGATTTCCTGTTGTTGTTTTATGGAAGACACCACATAGGACACTGCTAGTTATCTTATGTAAATGACAAATCTTCCATCGAGATACTACATAGGACACTGCGATTTATCTTATGAAATGACAGATCTCTAAATACACAAGTTACTACATAGATCACTGCAATTTATCTTACGTAAATGATAGAACTTGGTTCGCATTTTGTTGTTCCGATTTATGGTTTCCCCGCTAAGGTTTTATTCACATAAATCTAATGACTCCCAATGAGGCTAACTCGTGTAACATAGTTTCTCTTACCATTAAAGCACTGTCACTACCCTAACGGATTAAACTAGATCATCGATATTAGATGAAGGGATAATAAATCACAAAGCATTTCAATCAAACAACAAGAAATCATAATCAACAGAAAATATATATATCAAAGCATCATGAGTAACAAGGTTTATTGCCTAGCCCCTAAGAAAAGAACTTAGCCGCGAAACAGCATTGTTACAATCACTCCTCTATTTCTCACTTAATCAAATCTAACCCAAATTACAAAGATGAGTTCCTCTTCTGTCCATGGTGCTTATATAGGAGTGAAGGGACGTCTGGAGTTGAGTGGAGGCCAAGAAACATGATCTGGATACAACTGTCAGCAATTATTCCCCAAAGGGCTCCTTGGTTACGGACCGTATTAGGTGATACGGTCCGTATTGAGATCATGTCGTTGAAGGGTTTAATGCGTATCGCGTCATCTCCTGGTCCGTATTCAGCTAGGTCCATATCAGTAAGTACGGGCCGTAACAAAGACTTAGTTGATGAGCGTCGCTTATCTGATTGACTCGATTCTTGCTCCATTTAATGTAAAATAGTCCTAAAACAGGTTATCTGCAATAAAACATAAAGAAGGGTGACAGTAGCCTTTTCTTCTAATTAAGTAAACATAAGTGTGAGAAAATATGCAAAACCTAAGCCAAAACCCTACGTAATTCATCATCATTTTGACTCTAATCAGTCACTGTCATCTCTCCGAATGGCATGTAGAACGTGTGCGTCTCGGAACGCCATCGCTCCACCAGTTCTGCAATGAGAGATGCATTAATGATGTCACTCCCAGTCCGCAAGATGTCCACAACCTGGTAGAGGCCCTGATTGATGAGGTATTGGTCCATCACCTCGTAGTACTGCGTGTGAACGTACCGCAACTTCACATCTAAAAGAAACGCGTCCTTCGTTGAAAAAAGTAATCCACATGGTGTTAGCACAACAAAATTTAAACTCAACAAAAAATACGTACCTCACGAGAAGCCAATGAGACTTGGTGCTCGCGGTTGGGCATCCACAAGAGATGACTGAAATGCTTTGTGCTGCTAGTCTCGATTGACTCGTCAACTACAGGTGGTGCTGGACGAGTCCTAGGCCGTCCTCTAGCTATCATAATGTCAAAAATAAAATTCTATTAACTTACGCTAAGTAAACCCTAAACTCTAATTTCGGTAAAATATGCTAAAAAAGGCCAAAATAGGCTTAATTATGCTAAAACATGTTAAAATAGTCCAATTGCGGTAAAAAATAACCTAAAATATGCTATAATAGGCTAAAATACCCTAATTTCGGTAAAAATATGCTAAAAAGGGCCAACATAGGCTTAATTATGCTAACATATGCTATAATAGGCCAATTGCAGTTAAAATATGCTAAAATATGCTTCAATAGCCTAATTTCGGTAAAATATGCTCAAATGGTCTAATTATCCTAATTATGCTAAATTGCACTAAATTACGCTTAATTATCCGAATTACGGTAAAAAAGGCTAAAATACGCTAAAATATGTTCAACTATGCTAATTATACTAAATTACAATAAATTACCCTAAACCCTAAATTTGACTAATTACTCTAAATTATACTAAATTTAATAATTAAAACTAACTACAATGGATTTACCACTAATTACAACTAAATTATTCTTATTTTGGTACATTACTAACAAATCCTAACATTTTATAACCATTTTGCACTAAAAATGAGTTTTTACAAAATTGGAGGGACTTACTTGCAAATCAGGGAAGAGGTGGAGAAATCTGGGAGAAAGAGCTCAACTGAGGAGATATAGTGTGAAATTTGATAGAATGAATTGTGAAAAACTCGGCCAACCCTCCACACACATATATAGCACAGGTACCGGCCAGAAAATGACCGGTAGTTTATTAAATAGGGTACCGGCCAGAAAATGACTGATAGTTGATTAAATAGGGTACCGGTCATTTTGTTGCCGGTAGGGACATTTTTATTAATTCCCAGCGAACCTGGGTATATTAAATAAACTTTGGATATTAATAAAAATGTCGGCCTGCGAATTCACAGCCCACAGTATCATATTATCATCCATTTAATTTATTTTCTATAAACATTTTTTTTACATATTTTTTTTTTGTAGTAGTGTAGACTGTCGGATAGTATGCATAAGAGACAAAATAAAACTAATCTTGTATATTGCTATTTAAACACGGATATTATTTTTCAAAATAATTTCTTGTTACATTATTTTCAGCCTTCAGCCCTTCACTAGTGCTTACATTTAACTAAGGTTCCTTGTAATATTTTATTAAAGGTGCGCTTTGTGCAAAAAGTAATTAGATGAAAGAGAATAATCTCAGAGATTGTTGTGGCCTTGTGGGTCATGAAGTTGGTCCATAATCTTTTCTATGCTCCGATTTTTATACACTTCTTTCAATGAGATTTTATTGTGCAACTGACACGTGTCGACTTAAAGGTGATATGTGGTCCCTTTTAAAGCAGAGGATCATATCCAGAAATTAATTAGTTGCTGCCTTTTTGACATAACTTAGTACATAATTAAACTACACCAATAATAGTCTGTCAACTTGATTAGATTTCTAGAAATCAGCTCCAGTTTACTTTTTTACTTTTTATGTTATTTACCAAACAACATGCTTATTAAATATGTAAAATATTGGTGAGTATTGGGTCCCAACTGAAGTAAATGTCACAAGTTATCACAAATTTCTTTTTCGTAATTTCCAAAAATTTTAAATGATGAAGTTTTAGTACTATTGTTATTTTTTCATAATCAATGTATCCATGTAATTTTTTTATATTTTTTAAATTTATACTGGAAAAATTTCTTAAAATAAATTAAAAATAGCAGTATAATTAATTTTAGCGTGTGTCATTTGACATTATAAATTTATAGATTAGGAACTTAGAAAATTTATCAACTTTTACATGAATTTTTCGCATGTCAAGATGAATAAGATCAACAGTACTTTAATTTTTTCCAACTTTTTTTAAAATATTAATGAAAAAATGTACGGTCCTCTAATAAAAAAGCTGCTATGAAATATTGAAATGAAATATTTTTTTTCATCTTCCTTAGTTGGAGATAATTTTCTTTGTAAAAAGCGCTAAAAACTTCATCTTTGGTTAGATTATTACTCACTCTCCTCTTAAGCTTCTTTTAGAAACTTTTTCTCTAAAATAATGTACCAAATATTATTACAAAAAAAATTAATACATCATTTTCCGGAAAAAATTAAACAGAAAAAGAACACAATTACATATACTTTCTAAAATATATACAATGTACCATACCTTTGATTGTATATTTGTATGTGCAGTCAACCCAGAAAAATATTTGCTATACTTGTATACCATATGAAATTTGGAATGCTTTACGACATTGACATCAACGGTCGAAACTACATCCAAAAAATGAATTGCAAAATTGCAAGTCCTGTTCCAAAATTATAGGCGCAGAGCAAAAATGCCAAATTTTTTATTAATATCCAAAATAAATAATTAATTTCACAATCAACACCCTGACGCCGAAGAATTCGAAAAATGCCCAAACCGGAGAAAAAGTTTCCGGTTCTAAGCCAACTTTCCGGAAACAAATTCTCGGTTATAGGCCTTCCAAAACCGGAGAAAAAGTTTCCGGTTTCTAGAACCGGAGATTAAATTTCCGGTTTCTTGATTCATAACAGGAAATTTAATTCGCGGTTTCTGGAAACGGAATTTTTTTTCCTAGTTTCGGACCATTTTGCCTATATATCGCGCATAACACCTGAACAATTTCAGCGAAGAGAAGAGAAAAGAAAAAAAAGAGAAAAAAAGAAAAAAAGAAGAAGAAGAAAGAAAATAGAGAAAAACAGATTCGAGAATCAGATTTTTGTAAGTTTATTTATTTATTTAGTTTTAGGTTATTCAATTTTTTAATTTATGTTGTAGTTATAGGGTTATTATTTTTGAAATTGTAGTTTGTTATTCATACCAACTAAAACAAAAAATGATTTGTGTGAAAATTTTTGTTGGAGGTGAAATCCAATACAATGACGACGGGGTCTTTTATAGTACCCGGCCTAGATACTCATTACCGATAACCGTGAACCATAATTTTGATTATCTCCAAAATAAGATTTATAAACTGATTGGGTATACTGTTAGTGAAGCAAATCTGGAAATCCAAGCCAGATTTAATATGTCTACTAATGGCCAACGTGACTACCAATTAGTACCGGTAACAAACCAAGCATCGTTCGAAATGATTTTAGGAATTGTGGCGTCTTTCTCACAAAGGTGACTGGTTATGGAGTTGTATGTAGAATTGAAACCAAACCATGCCGTTTTAATTCCCAATTGAATCTGAATAGTCAGGCCCTTGTAACCAGTGAGATCCATGAATCTCGATTCCGACCCAGTACCAGTCGGAACCCTGAACCCGTAACTCGACCCAAAACTGTTCGGGTCCATAGACCGGTTGCGGTCCTTCATTATTCGCATGTACCTGTGGATGCAATTGATGATGACAGTTTGGAGAGCGGGGATGAGATGCTCTCAGATGAGTCATCAGATTCTGACGATGATGTTGAACTGAGCAGACAGTCACAATCACAGTCTTGTTCAGTCCCGCCAAACACAATACCCGATAACTGGCCGGGAAAATATGAGACATCCAGTTGATAGTTTTAATAACATATCCAATTTTTGGCCTGTGAATGTCGATTTTTTTGGCGGCACAAAGAGAACATTTGATAATCCATTGGCCGTAGGCAAAGTGTTTGAGTCGAAAACGGCTCTGAGGATAGCAATCAATGAGTTCCATATCATGAATAATTTTGAGTGTAAGGTTTCTAAAAGCGAACCTCGACGTTTAGTTGTGGTGTGCAAAGATGATTTTTGCAAATTCAAGTTATGCGCGAAGCCTAACGGTCTTTCAGAATATTGAATTATTAGCAAACAAGCAATCTCTCATGCATGCAAAGTACCGGCATCACGTGCTGATCATTGTCAGCTTCATGTCGGGACAATACCAATGTAGGTTGCTAATGGCATGTGGGTACGATGTCGAAAACCAACTACTTCCATTGACTTTTAGAATTGTGGGGAAAGAAAGAGCAGAAAACTGGATTTTTTTTATGAGATGGTTGCGGTTGGAAGTCATTGGAGATGGTCGATTCTTTTGTGTATATCAGATAGATATTTAGGGATTAAATCCGTGTTCCAGGATCCACATCTTGGATGGGATGAGTCTGCCGATCAATGTGTATATCGATATTGTTCTCAACATGTTGCCGAGAAGCTCTTCAAGTATGTGGGGGCGGAAGAGAGAGGTCAGCGATAGGTTTAAGATTGAAGTAAACAAGAAGAAACCTAGGAGGTTGCAAAAGATATTTGAAGATTTTGAAATTGGTTTTCAGCATAATCCAGTTAGAAATTTTTGATCTCCCTCAGCCCCCTTTTATCATAAAGTTCGATTGTTCATCCTCACGGATCCCTAATAAATCAAAGAGCCGGCCTTGTACATTCGCCATATCTGTAATCCCCATCACTGGAGCCCCCGTAATGGGCAAACCTCACAAACAACTCACGTCCTCTAACGTTACTAAAATTTATTTAAACAAAAAATTATAAGTAATTTCTATTTGACTTGTTATTCAAATAGTAAAAATAACAAATTTATTTGAATTGGTGTAGTTAATACATGTCATCTCTCCGAAAGAAAGATGAAAGGTGTGCGTCTCATGACGCTACCGCTCGACAAGTCCATGTATAAGCGCTGCATCGATGATATCAGGCATAACTGCGATCTGGTATAGGCCCAATCGAATCAAATACGATGCGTATTTCTCGTGGTACTCGTAATGCAACCGATAGTGTTTGACGTTTAAAATATCCGAACTCTACATTACAAAATAAATATGAATTATAATATGATTTGATTTCTGACTCAGTTATGAAATATCAAATAAGTAAATGCTTACCTCCTTAGAAGCCTCATATACCCTATGATGGCTGTGAGGTATCCACAGTGTTTTAAAATTCGGTTTGTATTCGGTATTCGGAAGGCCACCGAATACCGAATATACGGTATGCAGTTGAATATACGGATATTTATTCGGATGTATATATGCGGATTTTAAAATAAAAATTCATATTAATAAACAACAGCATAGTAGAAAACAAGCAGCATAGCCACATAAATTCGGAACCGTATATATTCGGAACCGAATATTAGACCGAATACAAATTTTAGACCGAATATTCATGACCGAATACAAATTTTAGACCGAATATTCATGACCGAATACAAATTTTAGACCGAATATTCAGGACCGAATACAAATTTTAGACCGAATATTCAGAACCGAATATTAAAACCGAATATTAGTTTTCTATTCGGATTACAACCGAATACGAATATACGGCCGAATATTCGGCCGAATAGACCGAATTTTAATACACTGGGTATCCATAACAACTGGCTGAACACATCTTGCATTCTTGTCGTCTCTCTCTCTCATTGATCAGGTATTTCGTCTGCCATACTACAAACCATTTTGGATTTTTCTAAATTATCCTAAATCATTTTGTAATTTTCTAAATTATTCGGATAATATTTTGAAATTATTTTGGAATTTTCTAAATTATTCTAATCTATTTTGAAAATTTCTAAAATATTCTAAACTATTTTGGAATTTTCTAAATTATTCGAACAATATTCTAAACCATTTTGAAATTTTCTAAATTATTCGAACAATATTCTAAACTATTTTGGAATTTCCTAAATTATTCGAACAATATTCTAAACCATTTTGAAATTTTCTAAAATATTCTAAACTCATTTTGGAATTTCCTAAATTATTCGAATAATATTCTAAACTATTTTGAAATTTTCTAAAATATTCTAAACCATTTTGAAATTTTCTAAATTAGCGTTAGCAATATTCTAAATCATTTTAGAATTTTCTAAATTATTTTGAAATTTTCTAAATTATTCAGACAATATTCTAAACTATTTTGGAATTTTCTAAATTATTCGGACAATATTCTAAACCATTTTGAAATTTCTAAATTATTTGAACAATATTCTAAACTATTTTGAAATATCCTAAACTAATTTACTATTTTCTAAATTAAATAGTAAATAAAAAATTAAAAATACCTAAAATCGAAGTGCCGATCAATCTGACAGTCGGAGAGACACGGAGAGACAAGAAGAAAAAAAGGGAGATCCAAGAAGAGAGACAGGGAGAGGTGTGAGGGATAGAGGAGGGAGCCGCATTGGTTAAATAGGGATACCTCCAAAACCGCAATTAAATTTTCCGATTTCGTAAAATCGCAGTTTTAATCTCCGGTTTCTCAAAACAGCAAATTTTATTCCCGATTTGAAAAGCTGAATCTGAAAATTTAATCTTGGGTTCTAAAAACCGGGAACTTTTTCTCCGATTTTGGAAGACCTAGAACCGAAAATTTTATTTCTGGAAAGTTGACTTAGAACCGGAAACTTTTTGTCCAGTTTGAATATTTTTCGAGTTCTTCGTCGTCAGGGTGTAGATTGTGAAATTAATTATTTATTTTGGATATTAATAAAAATTTTGGGCAAAATGTAGCCTAGTCCACCTAAATCCATTAGTCTAAGCATTTCTTAAATACAAAAATTTTCTTTCAATAAAAGCTGTTTCTAAAACAATGATAATGGAATCTACGAATTTTGTTTCTTAAAAAAACAACAAAAGAAATATACTGAGAATAGAAAATAACCCTTAAAAGTTGCTAAAAAACAGCAACTAGAGGGGCTATACTAAACCATCATGCCACGTCACAGCCACCTCGTCCTATGAAGTTAGGCCACATCATCATTACCTCCTTTGTAACAATTTTGAATAGCAAACCATGCTTACTTCCTAACATTTTGTGTGTGTATTGGAATCCAGATTAAAGTTCTCCATAGTGCAAACAATTTGTATTTAGAAAAAATAACTTCTCAATTACCTTCTTACAATTAACCAAGTATACTATTTGGGCATGGGTAACATCAACTTTGAGTAATAAACAAAGGGTTACAAGCCCGATTAAGTGATACCAAGTATCTCCTCATTTTTTTATCCCCATTAATAAAATTACAACATAATATAACCTAGAAAAACACAAGGAGAGACCCAATTTCATCCAATGACAAACTAAGATTAAAATTAACAAAAAAAGGGTTTAATTAGAAAAAAAAAACCAAACATTACTCATACGCATGCCGAAGGAGATGCACTTACCACAATATGCCTCAATGGGTACGCCACGTCACCCAAACCAGCATGTCTTACGAACTCCGCCGGTGTTAGGAATCTCCCGTGGCACACACAAACTATTCTCACCTCGTTGCCTTTATTGTATTTGTAGAGAAATCCCTCTACCCGTTTGCCGTTTGGTCCCTCTCCTTTTGTTGAAACACATGGCATCTCCTGAAGCATGTTTCTCTCAACCACGCTGAAGCTGTGTGCTTTTCCCGTAATCTTTCTTACGGGATTTGGAGTTGGGGATACTTTATTTGTGGGCATAGGTGGAGCTGCGGGTGCCCGGTGGTTGGTTGAGGTTTCAATAAATTCAGCGCTCCTTTGTGAGCTCCTTTGCTCGCTAACATTGCTCAGGCCTGATACAACCAGCTCCCCTGAAATATAAATAAAAAAAAAAAGTCATTTATGAACAAAATTGTCTAGCGAGTAACAGTTTGGGTCAGAATACTTATATTTTGCAGAAAGAAACAAGTACAGATTTAGTTATAAAATTTTGGGGTAAAATGATACACAAGAAAGCAATTGCTAACTTATTTAAATTGTAACTGATTTGTTTCACAACAATTCATTTTCAAAAAGAAACAAACACGGATGATGGATGTAACTAAAGCTAGTCAAATCCAATTTAGTGCAATGCCAAGGCTAAAATTATAAAAAGAAAAAGATCACATATGGAATATTGATATCCTTATTTCCAAAATTAACTTGGGTCTCAATAGAAACACTATGTCTACACATACATACATGCATGCATGCATGCATGTACGAAAAAAGCTTCAATAAGTGACGTGCTAGTACGTAGTATGTGCCACATACATGTATGTATGCGAGAAATTATTTATTTCAGGTTGTATGAATGAAAACTGGAAAACATATTAAAGTATCACATTTAAAAAAGAAAAAGAATTAATGTACACACCCACATTTCCATCCTACACCAGGAGCATTACAAATCTTATGTTACTGAATTCAATTTTGAATTTGAAGTCCGCACTTCTAATTTGACCAGCTTTATGCATCAAAGTATCAAACCATGGTTAAAAGTTAAAACCAGGATTGAACTTGTTATGATTATCGATCCAAACTCAATACAAGATGCTTTTCTCCTGCTTTTATGTTATTTCCATAATTTTATTCAGGGTTTGATCTTAGTCTTTGAATAGTAACTGCTCTAGTTTATTCTCTATCACAAAGAAAATATGCCAAGAAGCTACCTATCTAGACTAGAAACACCCAAAAACCAACTTGCCTTCTTAATTAAATATAGCCCCCAACTTTCAATTAGTACACCTTGAGAAAACAATTATACACGCCATGCATAAATAAAATTAAAAGAGAATAATGTAAAATTGTACCCAAAATAAGAATAAAAAATAATAAAAGATATTTATTTATAATACCTCGCATAGGTTTCACATCAAGTACTCCAGCTACATCAATGGAGGAAGATCTTCCTCGCGATTTCAACGCGGCAACAGCAGACGCGAAATCTACCGGACCCGTTGTTCCATTAAAACTTTCACTCTTGACCTCGAGTTTTCTCCTTTTCAACTCCATATCCTCCTCACATCTCTCCACGGAGCTTTCACCCTTCCCCCCGTTTTTGTTAATCGAATTTCTCCTCTCCAGTCTCTTTCTCTTCGCCTCTAGTCTTTTTAAAACTTGCATCTCATCGGTTGGCAGAGAGGTGGTGCGCATAAGCGCGCCAGAGGTGACAGGTCGTTCATGCTCAGCACCGATGACCAGAGAAGGGAACGAAGCAATGGAGGAGGAACGGATCAGGTTGGTTTTCTTGCTCGGATCCACGCCGAAGCATCCGTTAAGGGACAAACCGAGGCTCAGCTCTATCTCATCGGATCCTGCACTGAGCTTCAAGTCTTTCTCTTGTTTAATTTCGACAGAGTTGAGAGATGAGATTTGGTGAAGGAAATCTCTTGCACTTTGTCTTTCTCCCATAAGAAATTATAAGAAAAAGAAATGTAAAAAAGAAATGGGAATTGTTTCTCTCTCTCTCTCTCTCGGACTCAAAAGGAAGTGGAACGGGTAAGATTAAGAACTAAGAAGAGAGGAGAGAGAGACACGATAGAGAGAACTGACAAAGGAACGGCTTATTTTCTTCGCATTTTAGCACGCATACCCGTGGAATTTGTTTAATTTTTTCCAAACTACTGTAGAAATCAGCGGTCCAATGGAATTCAGATGCAGTGCAAATATGCAGTACCTGACCCTGTAGAATGAGATCTGAGCCGTCCATTTCAATCTGACACCATCTCAAAAACAAAACAGGACCCTGTCCCTATACCTATATATTAATGATTTTAGTTCAGCTCAAGTATTCTATACTCTTAAATACCTGAGGAGATATAAACTCGCTCGCTCGGATGAGTAGTAAAAATTAGATTTTGAAAAATAACACTTTTATTTGTTTGTTTTTGTAATTTGTAATATATAATGCACAATTAATTAAGAGTTTGCAAACATGGCTTTAAATTTTGTAATTAATTTGAGAGAACAAATATAAACTGTTCTATTTTTTATTTTTTGAGTTGGTTTATTTTCCTTTTATCAAAAATGGTATATTCTTTTTTTTTTTTCAAAAATATAAAAATATAAAAACATAAATTATTTTGGTATGTTTCTTTTACAATTTAAATTTAGTCATACAAAAGTAACAATCATAACACATCAAATACTTGGATCATCAGGTAAATGAAGATCACAAAAGTTATCTAAAGTAAACATGGATGCTGTAGAGTGTAGAGGCCAATTTCTCACAAACATTTTTTAACAACTTCCTACTGCTTTCAGTCTCGCTCGCAGAGCCTAGAGTTGATTAAAAAAATTTGTGATCTTAATTTTAAAACCTTTTTATTGATTGTAAATAACATATTTAAACCATTGATCTTAATACGCTTGACTAGCTAAGCGGTTTATGTTTTAAGTACATCTTGTCTTGCCTTCGCATAAATTATGTTATAATAGTCTTTAATTTTTAAAGAGTGGACAAATCAATTCTAATAATAAACTAAAATGAGAATCATTGTATAACAAAACTCATAACACAATCCCATCAATTAATTAGTCTAAAATCTTTGATCACCAAAGTATTTTACCTTCCATTAATTTATTAATATGTACATATAATGAATAAGCCAACGGAAATATTATTTTACTGAATATAAAAAATAAATTGTTATAGCTCTGAAGTTTAAAATTCATCTATTAGATAAATTAAGATCCATTATAAAACTTAGAGATCTAAGATGACAGTAATTTATGTATTATTAAAAATATTCTGGACAAGAGAGTGAGAGAGAGACTGTCATTTTCAGACTAGATATTCCCATATAATACCGACTTTCCTGAGGGGTACATTCACAAAAGCGCTTTTCTGGGATTTGACCGAGGTCAAACAAAATAAGTCGTGATTAAATTAGCGAAGATACATGCATGATGCATTCGAGAGAGAGAGAGAGAGAGAGAGAGAGAGAGAGAGAGATAGAGAGGAAAAATGTCTTAGTGGGGCCCAGAAGGGGGCTGCACCGCAGAGCCACTTGCAAATGCTTTTTCCAGGGAGGTACGTGAGGCGCCGCATCTCGCGCCACGTGTCTCGACAGGCTCAACCCAGACACGTGGACCTTTGCTGAGTGGGGCCCCGACAGCTCACACCCGTCCAGCCAACTTGCACAACTTGCCTCCTCCCGGGTGTACGTGTCGCCTTTTCGAGAGGGTGGGTGCTCCTTTTGGTGACGTCACTAGAATATGGGGACGGTTATGTTGGGAAATTCTCTGCTACTCTCGGTCTACGGAGTTAAGGCGAAGACCAAATGAAAGTTACTATATCTTATTTTTATTTTACTTTTGTAATTTCTTCGTGTCTTGCAATCAACCATTGTACATGGACAGGCATGATGATTTATGCGGCCGATGCAATAACTGTGACTATTTATTTAGTCATGTTTGAGGGTTACAGTATAGTATACAGTATACTACTAATTTTGTAAAATTGAAATTCTACTCGACACTTTTTCGAAAGAAATATTAATATTAACACAGCAAGAGAAGAGAAGAGAAGAGAAGAAAAGAAGTTTCGTAAAGTTGATAAATAGTTTGCACATCTTTTGAGGTAGACACAACACGTGGCAAAGAGCTCTTTGGAAAGATGCGGTTTTTGATAAGCAGAGAGACACGTCACCGACCTCTGACATCGGATCCATTCCGAGGATATCTCGGCGACACGTGTCGACTAATTATGGGCTAGTCGCAGCCGATAGCACATGCCAGGCAGATGATAGTAACCGTTCGTTAAGATTCTCTGGTATTCTCCAAATGAGTGATACTGTGAAGCTTCCTACTGACAGAGTAAACCCTTGAAAAAACATGCGGGGGGCATGAGTCAGGATACGACTACACCAAATGCTATCCTCAGATATTTCAGGTGCTACCTTAGCATGTGTGGGGGTGGGGGTGGGGCATTAAAGACCAAACCATGAGGCGGATTGATTGTGTTGGGTCCTTTTCTTGGCAAAAAGGTTTGTATGTTTAAATCAAGTGGGAAAGTGGGTTCAATAATTTCATCTAATAACATGTTTCATTCCTATCATTATTTATGTCTCTATATATATATATATATATATATATATTATATATTATATATACAACTTGGCCAGTGGCCACGTCTCTCACTACTCCTCTGCATCTCTAGATTTGTTTGTATAGGTTTTCACTGTCTTTGTTATTCTCAACATGTACATGGTTATACGGTTATACCTAACCTAATCTGTTTGGTTTCTTTTATGTTTCTCCTGACGATACAGGTCTACATACATTTTTAATAGTAGTTTAATTAGGGACATGAAATCTGGCTGATAGAAATAAATGTTAAAGGAACAGAATTTCATCATAATTCATGTTTCAACAGTACAGAATTATAGTGCTGTTCCAAGTAAAAACGCATCCTGATGAATGATGATCACACCCTTATTGGATTTATAAAAAACAGGCCCAAAAGGCTTATCTGGACCACAATGGGTCTGCCTGCGTGGCACCACATATTGTGCATTTCATTTTTTATAAAAAGAACTAAGGCCCATGAAATTTCCTGGACTAACCACCAAATATATTGCAAAGGTAACATCAGTATTGTTCTTTCCTTCTTTTGTTATTAATGATGGCATACAATATTTTCAAATTTTCTTGGCTCTCAAGAAAAAATGTGTCATGTGACGTGATTAATATGTTATGATTGACGTGATCATTTTTTCTTCATGTGACATGACTAAATAGTATATGTCAGTCATGTTACACAAATGATTATGTTATGCATGATCATGCTGTGATCACGTATGACGTGACTTATCAAGATTAATTTTTCTTTCTTCACATTTTAAGTTAGTTCATTGCAAAAAAAAAAAAAAATACTAAATATATGAAAACATTACAAAAAAAAATTAATATAAAGAAACAATGGTAAAAGAAAACTAGTCAGTTTGATATATCCTGATCAGTGCGTGCTACGTGTTGTGCTATGTCATATTCAATGTGGGAAAAATATGTTATGTAAATGATCAACACATCAACAACACGCGAGTTAATGCCAACATAGAAATACCAATTAAACTTGAATATATATGATAAAAAATTTAAAAATGATGAGAGTGACTAACACATACACCTCCAACTCCAAGCCATCTCTCCTTCGCCCCCTTTATTCTCTTTCTTTCATTTGATAGGAGTTTGTGAGAGATGCAGTGGGACTTTGGGAGGAGTACCCTCTTAGGTACTTTATTCCATGAGGTTAATTACTCAAAATCTAGTCAATAAAGAATACGGACCTGATCCGAATTCACAAGATTATTTCTCTAAAATTGGTGTCAAATTTCATATAATAGACGAAATTTCTACATTTTAGTTTTCTAAATTTCGAAATTTAAATACTAGCTAGGATGGATAAAAGCACTGTTTGAAAAAAAGTTTACCTGCCAATGTGGATTAAAAATGAGAAAGAAATACAAACTTCATATAAATGCTGACCAGAAAATTATAATATTTGCTTCTCAAATTAACTTGCAGAGATCTAAATACGTGTTATGCCATTTCGTGACTAGTTCTGCCGTGACTTGGGTCACATATTGTGCCGTGTCGTGATCAAATCAGATTTATGCGTGTCATGCCGTGCTGTGATTAAATTTGGAAGAATAGTCACGACATCTTAGTCACACCGTGACATGTCCAAACGTGTCCGGTCACGTTTAACTTTTTTTTTTTCAATAAGTTAGGTCAGTTTATTCAAGATTCACCATTAATTCAATCATGATCTAACGGTCCTAATTACATGTGACTCGCGTGACCACGTGCTGTGCAGTAACCGGATCTTTCGCGTGACGTGTCATGCCGTGCCAAATTTTCAAAAGATGGTCACATCACGTGAATAGTCACGGCATGAGATACGCATATCACAGTACGTAGCCGACACACGTGCCGTGTTGTACCATAACGGAACTGTGCCATGCCGTGACATATTCGGTGACACCGTAACTTTTTTAAATCCCTGTTAACTTGTACACTTTTGGGACCATGTTCATTAGCGTGCATCTAAGATGCTGTTCAGCTCTCGCATGCACAATAGAAACCTTAGACAATGCTTTGGTTCTCCGGTTCACGTGGAAACCTAAACCCTCTGATTTTAAATAAGAAAAGCCTAGAATCTTATAGGACTTCAAACAAAGAAATTGAAAAGGTACTGTTAGGGAAAAGCAAAAGATGTGATATGGTCACTTGAAAGGATCAAATGTTTGTGTGATAAAATCTTTTGCTTCATATATATACAATTTATCCTAGAAAAATTTATTGTCAAACATTATATCTTAGCAGTAAAAGCTGAAAGCTGATATCAAAATTCTTTGGAATTGTAAAGGTTAAGTAGAGAACCTTATCATTTTGATAGGTCATCATGGAACAATTTGGTGCCATTTGATCACCAATTCAACATAACTTAATCAAACCTCTCCCTCTGATACGTTATATCTCGGAGAGAGTAGGCCGTACATGAGAATATATGGATTTGGGCTCAACCCGTCTTGAGGAAACAAGCCAACGTTTGGAAGGTGGATTGTCGGTTCCCGGAGTGGGAAAGTGAGGAGGTATTCGGACTCTATCATATATATATGATACTTCGCATTGTCGGAAAAGTCAACCCCTGTTCAATGGAGTTTTTTTTCCTTAAATAAGTTGTCCCCTAACCGTCATTCCGTGTTGTCAGAGCGGTTAGGGGAGTTCGCATAGGAGCGGTGACGCTCGCATAGGAGACGATAACTAAACTGCACTCGTAGTGTATGGATACGAAAGCGGTGACTGTAAGCCTAGCCCGGGCTGGACTCTTGTTGGTAAGGCCTGATTAGGCTTTGTCGAGTAGGGTCTGGTTAGGCTTTGTCGGGCAAGGCCTAGTTAGGTTTTGTCGGGGACAATCTGATTGGGCCTTGCTGGGTTAAGTCATTGCCAGATCATGGGTCATATTTCATTTGATCTCGGGTTGGCTCTGGATGGGGGTCCCGGACTATTCTTGGCCTAAGATTGGTTTTATGAGAGCCTTTGGTACATGACTCTATCATTAGCCCCCGAAGCCGAAATGCATCAGTTTGAAGCTTCCGGGTTTGTTACTTTTTGGGTGAAAGGTTCTTTTTCTGGGATTAAAGGATTTGTTCAACCTCTAATCTATGTTTATCTTGGGGCCGAGCAATTTGGTCAGAGTAATGTTCATCTCAAGGCTGAGGTGACTTGGTCAGCCCCCTAGTGAGTTCGTCTTGGGGCTGAGCGACTTGGTCAGCCCCTGAGTGAGTTTGTCTTGGGGCTGAACGACTTGGTCAGCCCCTAGTGAGTTCGAATTACTTACAAAATGCATTTTGAGTGTGCTAGCGTTTGATTTGTCGATAAGTAGTCGTTTTTGCTGTCTTGAGGAAAAACTTCGTTATATAACAAGTTCTGCCTTGCTTCCCATTTTTTTATGTATATTGAAACTTTTAATATGACTGTCGAGATATGATATGTGGCAAACGAGAAATAAATAGCGTGATCGTTTAAACGCCAAGCAAGCAATAATCATATGCAAAGAAAGACACATGCCATAACACATATTTAATCATACAATCAAAAGATGCGTGTTGAACACCTTAAAGTTTAACAGAAAAATAGAAAGGAAAAAGTAACCTCGAGAAATAAATAATAGTCGGGATAAACGATAACAACTAAATTGATTAGTCTTTGAAGTCGTTGTCGATGTCTTCGAAGTGAGCGTCAACCTTTACATCATAGTGACGAGTCTTTTCCAGACCTCTAAGTGGGGTTTTTTCCCGCTCTTGGTGAGAAGGGGATCTCCTCCCTCAGGAAGTTTCTCTCTCTCGTCTAGGAGCTGGTCCTCGCTCGTTTTGAAGGGAAAAATGTGTCTCCTCCTGTCATCCGGTTCTTGTACTCTGCAAGGAGTTTGTTCCCGTCTCTCTTCTCGAATCAAACTTGATCCTCATTTAGCAGAGTGCTCCTCGCGAGCTGGATTGCCTTGAGTCCTCTTAGACATGAACCGAGACTGTTGTGGATGGTTTTGAGCTATGCTTCTTTCTCTTGGCTTAGGTGTATCAGAATATTCTCCACTATTTATGGTACGAAAAGCTACAAAATTGGGATCTAGATTTCGCATTGGAAGGTTACAATTCAATCCCCTACGGGAGATATTTTCAGGAACTGGTCGCTCAGGAGCTGATCTCTCGGGAGCTGGTCTTTCAGGGGGAGCATTCTGAGAAGGATTCTGAGTTACCGGTCGCGGTTAAGGTTGCAGAGAAGAAGAGTAAGTAATCACCACAGGACTTGATGCGGGATGCAATCCAAGCGTTTTCGGAACATAAGTTCTCGGATCTCCTCCCTGAGTAAGATATTCTGGGGGAGTATAATACGTATATTGCTGATATGGGTAATCATATTATGAATATGGGTAGGCATAATGTGATACGGATACACTTGCGGGGACGAATGCAGTATGATAGGTGGTCGGTACTGACCAACCGAGTAAGTCTGCCCGACCAGGAGGGGCCGAGCTATGGCATTTTGAATCATACCACGAGGTCGGGCTGCCGAACTAGGGAGTGTCGCTCCTGGAGAAATAGGGTTCTCTGTAGGAGTTTCCCTTGTAGGCATTCCACATGCACACCTTGCGGCATGCTCAGAGGAGGTCGAATGCTATTCTCCTGCTGGAGGTTATTACCGATCCCCCGAGGTGTGAGGGGCGTGCTAGCATTTGACTCCAGTCCTTGTTCTTCTTGTTGAATGGAAGCCATCTAGTTGTTCAGGGAAGCGAACTAAAAGTAGCCCCACAGTGGTTGATACGTCCTATCTCGGAGAGAGTAGGCCGTATGTGAGAATATCTGGATTTGGGCTCGTTCCATCTCGAGGAAACGAGCTGAGGTTTGGAAGGTGGATTGTTGGTTCCCGGAGTGGGAAAATGAGGAGGTATTCAGACTCTATCCTATATGATACCTCGCCTTGTTGGAAAAGTCAGCCCCTGTTCAATGGAGCTTTTTAAATAAGTCATCCCCTAATTGTCATTCCGCGTTGTTAGAGCAGTTAGGGGAGTTCACATAGGAGCGGTGACGCTCGCATAGAAGGCGGTAACTAAATCGCACCCGTAGTGCACGGATACGAAAGCGATGACTGTAAGCCGAGCCCAGGCTGGACTCTTGTTGGTAAGGCCTGGTTGGGATTTGTCGGGCAAGGCCCAGTTAGGTTTTGTCGGGGAAAATCTGATTGGGCCCTGCTGGGTCGAGTCATTACCGGATCATGGGTCCTACTTCATTTGATCTCAAGTTGGCCCCGGATGGAGGTCTGAATCCCGGACTATTCTTGGCCTAAGACTGGTTCTATGAGGGCCTTTGATACATGACCCTATCACCTGCCTCTCAGATTACATCTTATGACTTTGACTTAGACAATAATAACAATAACAGTATCATCAGCAGCAACAACAACAACAACAACAATAACAATAACAATAACAACAAGGCCCACAGTGAAAATTACTGAGTAAATGTAATTTTCTTCTTTGTGTCAGAAAAAAATTGATTACAATTGATATTTTTATATCACAACATTTCTAAATCTTAAAACTTTTTATAGATTATTCTAAATAGTGTTTTTTTTGAGAAAGAATGAGGATCTAGCACTCATATATTAATTTGCAGTGACGGAATTATGTTCAAGTGAAAGGGGCTAAGCCACCTCTATATGAATTTAATTTTTTTTATTTTGTCTTTTAATTTTTTTAATTGTTATAAAGATTTTCTTTTTTGAAAAATCGTTGGCAGTGACTACCAAGTTGCATTAATATAGAGGCGTTTATTACAACGAGTTCATAAGAAAACTATACAACTCTAAGCAAGAAAAAAGAAAATAAAGCTAGCCCCCTCATAAAATAAAATTACATGACGTCTATATCTAGCTCTCTCTATCTCAATTTTCTAAGTTAATTTGGTTATTATTATAAATAGTTAATTAAAATTTCACATTTAATAAATTTAAAAGTCGGTGATCATATTGGTGTTGCTGCAGTAACGGTTTTACATGCATTATCTGAAATTCTGAATGGATATTTATATATATATATATATATATATATGATCCAATTATTCATGTATAGCTGCTTAGTTATCTAGAAGTAAATATATGTGGATTTTTAATTAAATAAAGCATAGAAGTGGTCCATCTGTCCATGACTAGCTATCAGTGGGCCGCTAAAGAGATTTTAAAAATGGTCCCTAGCTCTGTTGTCCCATTTTAATTCGTAGCATATATGTACTACTAATTCTTTTATCTATGAATTACGACCTTGCATTGGTAGAATGGTAAGTCCAGCTCCAGTACAAATAATTTTGTAATTAATCAGTAGTGCCGTATATTTAAGCGATGCAGCTAGCAGGACACTTATTTTTATCTTTCAAGTACCTAGCTAGCTACAGGCTTAATTTGTTGTATACTAAGGGCCTGTTCAGCTTTTACTGTGCTCGTGGGAAAAAAAAATTCACTCAGATTGAATTTATTTTTTCCCACGAGCACAGTGAAAATCAGTTCAAAAATTTGCTATTCCCATGCTCATTCCTGTTCCTCTCAGTGCGCCAAACAGGCACTAATTGTATCCTTTCTGCTAGAGGAGTGAGTGCTTATTTGTTATTTTAATTATTTTGACTTCAAAATATTAATTCTTAACAAAAAAATATATATGAATTACTCTCTCACACACCTATATGCACTCTACATATATCTCTGAAAATTTCGCCGAAGATTGAAATAATTACAAGGAGGGTTCAAAAGGTAATTTTATGCCTCAGTCGTGTTTTACATTCTTATTTTTGTTTTTAAAATCTAAACAGTCAATCTGAAACGCTTAACATGATCTCCATATTAAAATGTGCTTTGAGACCAAATTTTATATTTTTTGAATTTTTTTATATAGTTACAAAATCACTGTTTTTGGATAGTTCAGAATCTTTTGAAAAAAATGATTTTGTACCTATCTACTCAAATAGTAAAAAAGTTAAAAAAAAATATAAATATTGGTCCCCAAGCATATTTTAATATAGAGATTATGTTGAGCGGTTCAGATCATCCGTTTGAACTTTGAGAACGAAAATAAATATGCGAGACACGATTCAGACATGAAAGACATATTATAGACATTTGAACTCTACTCTTCAATTATAATAAGAGGAATTTTTTTTATGTCATTTGAAGTCAATTTGATAGGTTTTAGAGTCGCGCTCACGAAGGGCTTGGTGAGCTTAGGAGCACCCTAGTTCTACTCTCTCTCTCTCTCTCTCTCTCTATATATATATATATATATATATGAGTATGGCTAATTTGCTGCTGGCAGCATTTCGGCCAGCTGCTGCCGGGGCTATATTTAGCCATACGATGTTCAAACAACAAATTCAAACTGTTAGATGTGATCTCTATATTAAAATCTACTTGGAGACTAAATTTTACATTTTTTTGGAATTTTTTTACTATTTATTAAGCCACTTTGAAAATTCCAGATCATATGGTCCAGACTGTTTTTACTGTTCACCCGGATCAGCAATTTTCAAAGTGGCTTAATAAATAGTAAAAAAATTCAAAAAAATGTAAAATTTGGTCTCCAAGTAGATTTTAATATAGAGATCATATCTAATGGCTTGGATTTGTTGTTTGAACATCGTATGGCTAAATATAGCCCCAGCAGCAGCTGGCCGAAATGCTGCCAGCAGAAACTTAGCCATACTCTATATATATATATATACAATAACAATTAAATATTTAGTCTCAAACAAGTTGGAGTAGACTAAAATGAAATCTAGCCGGAGTCACAATGCTTAGATCTATAAATATGATAATAAAAATTGCATGCATAATTAATCCAATTTTTTAAATTTGTTTCAATTTTTTTTAAAAAAGGGATAAAGCAGCTAGCTCATAATTCACTAATTTCTTCGAAGAAACAAGCAATTAAACAATTGGGTGATAAAAATATTACAATAGCTCCAGTAATGATTAAATAAGGTACATATATACTAACTAAAAAGTTCCATTGTTTTGAAGGCCTACTGTACGTACATATTCAAAATGTTCACCGGTTAGAATATATATATTTCCTTAACATAAAAGAGTATAGAAAGTCTTAATTATCATAGACTTGGAATATATTTATTTCTTGGTACAAATTAATTAATATATAGATGAATTAAGATGGAGTAGATATTAATTATTTTTACCGGTTAGAATATATTTCCATTCCATTCTGCCAAGTTACCATTAATTTTTACCAGCGTAAATACATGCAGTAGATTAATTATTTTCTTTGCACTTAATTAAAATTAGTAGAAGCTAGGTTCCAAGCAAGTAGCAACGTCTAATTGAGTGTCCAGTATAAATAATATAAAATTGATAGTTTTAATTTGTAGAAATTTTTTTAGATAAAAATGAAGTCAATTAATCCTTCAATTAATTTTGGGGCCATTCCATAATTAAGATACGTACTAGCTAGACTAATTAAAACTTGAATGTTTCTTTATACTGTGTTATGAATAAAATAATATATACTATACAAAATAGTAAAATTTTGGACAAAAATTAGAAATCAATTGACACTCATGATCTTCACAAAGATCAGTGCATGCATGGTTGTCAATCGAATGCACTTTTCTTCTCTTTGTTTCATTCATTCGTTCTTTTTATGGATATATATATATATATATATATATATATATATATATATATATATATATATATATATATATATATATATAGAGAGAGAGAGAGAGAGAGAGAGAGGCTAAGATCAAAGTGGTATGACCAAGGCCTTTGGTGCTACCAAGTCGTTTTTGGATTTTCAAAGTCCAAATGGTCGATCTAAACCGTTAGATGTGATCTCTATATTAAAATCTGCTTGGAGACCAAATTTTACATTTTTTGGAATTTTTTTACTATTTTTTAAGCCACTTTGAAAATTGCTGATCACATGGTCCAGAATTTGGTTGCACTATTTTTACTGTTCACCCGGATCTGTCATTTTCAAAGTGACTTAAAAAATAGTAAAAAAATTCCAAAAAATGTAAAATTTGGTCTCCAAGCATATTTTAATATAGATTGAACATCTAACGGTTTGAATCGACCATTTGAACTTTAAAATTGCAAAAACTAATTGGTAGCACCAAGGCCTTGGTCAACCACTTTGACCTTAGCCACTCTCTCTATATATATACAAGTCACTACAATACTTAAAACAACATATATATATATATATATATATATATATATATCAGATTACATTAAGACTTTTATAGAGTAAACTACGTACCAAATTACCTTGTTTAATTAACACATGAACACGTATTTAATGTCTCTGTAATAAATTTTTTTTTTTTGCCTACAATTACCCCTATTATTGAAACTGTTATAATTAATAACATAACATAAATATGAGAATTTAATATATAACAATTAATTATATATTATAATTTGAATAATCATTTAAATTCCATCTTATATATATATATGCTCATATCACTATGATGTAATAATGACAAGTATAAATATTATATTTATATATATGGTCATATCCGATGTGACAATGGCTTCCTTTTGTCAAGAAAATAAGTTTATATTATATGTTGTTTTGGTAACCAAAACTAATTAATGAAGGACATAAAAGGAACTGAAAAAAAATTCTTTCTTGACACGTACGAGATATTAATTAGTAATTATTGTATCTATACATCCGCATCTTTTATGTGCATCCATCCTAGCTAAAAATATTGGGTCCGCCTAGCTCTCCCCCGTGAACAATCCCCCGTTTCATCCTCTGTCAGTTGCATTAATTAAGGTAGTTAGTTAGTTAGAATTTATAACTGTCAGTGTATTTTAGAAATTTGCAGAAGTATTCATATGTAGCACAACTAGTATTCATCCATCTATATGAAGTTATTTACATTTGCAATAGAAACATATTTGGATATATTACAACAAGAAAGTAGGGGACAAACAACATGTGTGGGGGACCGCACAACTGTCAGAGCATTAATTAAGTGGGGGACCGCATAACCGTCAGCGCATTAATTAAGTGGGGGACTTCTAACTACCTTCAACTCATTTTAGAAATTTGCAAAAAAAATATTCATCTGTAACACAACTAGCATTCATCCATCTATATAATGTATTCATCTTTGCAATAGAAGCTTTGGACACATCAATCACTCATCTTTTACACGTTTTTAGAGATGAATTTTTTTTTCTCCGTTCAATCTAACCAATATTTCTGACGATCTGTGAGGAATTTTTCAAATCTAAAACCACGAATGTCTTCTACACAATTTTCTCTTTCAAATGAGATCCATGATGACATACTTTCGAGTTGTCCGTTGCACAAGTATTCAGACCTCGTCATGCAAGTATTCATCCCGCATTAAGCAAGTATTCATCCTCATCATGTAAGTGTAAATAGTTAATGTACCAAGAGTATTACACGTTTTTAGAGATGGATTTTTTTTTCTCCGTTCAATCTAACCAATATTTCTGACGATCTGTGAGGAATTTTGCAAATCTAAAACCACGAATGTCTTCTACATAATTTTCTCTTTCAAATGAGATCCATGATGACATACTTTCGAGTTGTCCGTTGCACAAGTATTCACACCTTGTCATACAAGTATTCATCCCGCATTAAGCAAGTATTCATCCTTATCGTGTAAATGTAAATAGTTAATGTACCAAGAGTATTACAAACATATGTGCATACCAAACAAATAAAAAGTATTCATCCATAAGATATCAAGTATTCATACATATAAGTTAAAGTATTTATGCCTAAGATATTAAGTATTCATCCATAAACGTTGAAGTATTCATCTCTAAAACATTAAGTATTCATCCATATGTACTTAGTACTCACTGTTCTAATTCACCATTAATGAAGCTTTGTTCTTTGCAAATAACTCGGATCTGACCCGGCGGTCGACAGTGATGGATCTACTCCGGCAGAGGAGGAAGTGGGAGAGAGAGGAGGCGGAGGTGGGAGGTGGGAGACGGAGGTGAGAGACGAAGGTGGAGGTGGGAGAGGGAGGCCGAGAGGGAGAGGTGGGAGAGGCGGGCGGAGGCGCAGAGGGAGAGGTGGGAGAGGCGGGCGGAGGTGGAGGCGGAAGTGGAGAGGGAGAAGTGGGAGAGGTGGGAGAAGGAGGGAGAAAGAGAAAAGAAATAAATGGAGAAAATTGAGTAATTAATTTGTAGGGCCATTAGGTAGTTAGAATTTTGAATTATAGTTAGAAAATGTAGTTAGTTAGTTGGGGGATGAAATGGGAGATGGATAGATGGGGGAAGATATAATTACCCAAAAATATTTATGCTTCTTTAAACGTGTTTATATCTGCTAACAAAAATATTTATATACTTTTTTAGATGGGGAGTGCTATATTCAGCACATAAATTAGACTTTTGAGTGCAGAGAGAAATCTCTTTTTATATATACCGAATTTGCCCTTCATTAAAACTTTTCTATCCAAACAAGACAATGCGTCCTTTAAAGAAGGTATTTGATAAACAGCTGTCGTGTATGTTTATATGGTAATTGCTATTAAGGAATATTATTTTTCGTCACTTCTCATCTGTGACCATATTATAGTATTTGATAAAATTAGTAATTTTTGTTAAAATTTCAAACTTATACTAATTAGTAGAATGATTATTTTTCTTTCAAAATGTATGGTATAATATTGTAAATAAGGAGCAAAAACAATCTAACTTCTTTCACAAACTAGTCAATTTAAACAAGCTAAAATATAAACAGCAATCTAAAATACATTTGTACCTACGTTATCACATACATGGATATAAAAATGTCATGGCATGGCCGGATACATCACATTATGACACGGTTCCATCATGGTACATCATGTGTGGCGCCGGTCACCTACTGTGATTATTCGCGTGACGTGACTGTCATTGAACTTTTTAACACGCTATGTCACGTCACGTGGAAGATTTTGAAGAATAATAACTTAATTAACTCAAATTTTTTCATTCTCTATGTCATCATTATTGATTGGCTCAATATTCATCGGTCAACAACAAAGTACAAAGTGTTTTAAAATTATATATAACTTGTGGTTTCAAGTACCGAAAAATAATGCAAGGTATCATAAATCTTGCACATGAAAATGAGAGATCGTGGTATACTAAACAGAAAAGTTCCTTTGTCACTACTATAATATAAGATGGAAAAAGTTTGATATACACTAATTCAACTGAACCACATATAAGAGCTCAGGTTCCTTCATATCATATCTATTTTTTTTTGCTTCAGGCTGCTTTTGCTTTAGTGACAGGCTATTTGACTCAAGAGCACAGTTCAGGTCACTGGTCATTTTGGAATCAAGTTGCTTCAGGTTCAGGTGGATTGGTAATTAAGGATGTTTCGATTTTGATTCCGTTTCGATTTCGTTTCGTTTCGAAAGGAGATTGGAGAAGAAGAAAATAGACATATAAGATTTAGAGACTGAATCACATGAAAACATATCTTTCTCTCGCGAAAGGCTCACTTAATTCCTTTATTAACTCCGTTTCTTAATTTAGTCGCTCTGTTTCTTAATTAAGTCAGAGAGAGAGTAGGGGCAAAACAGGTATTCGGAGAGAAAGTTTTCTCTCAGCGCTTAATAACTTATTTTGTGCGCTTAGAATAGCATGACCCTTTTTAGATAGTAGGTGAAAACATTTATGTAATATACTGTATGCCGTTGCTGTTTTCATGTAATCTCAACTTATGTAAAGCATGTTACAAAAATATTTATATCGACTATATATGCCAAGGTTTAAAGTTTTATCATCATGTATAAATACTCTTTGAAATCAAATTTTGAAGTATAATTTTTTTTCAGATGTATGTATAATTAGGTGTAAATAACGGAATGTAAAAATAATTTCACTATTGATTTGTAATAATTATACCTTGAGAAAATACACTTAAATTAAATGTACGAAATCTGGAAAAAATCTAGTGTAGGTCGAGTGCAACTTAATTAGCCCTATGATAGAGATGTAATTAAAGTGAGATATAATTGACAACTAGCACACAATTTGGTGGGAATAAGTATACGCCACAGATCGATTAGTCACTAATGGGTGGTGCCTTTTCCTTTTCTAGGGTTTCTGCAAATCTAGCTAGTATCCTTTTTCTATTTGAAGCTCTTCATGAAAAAAAGCTGCGAATCCATTCAAATCTCTGAGAGAAAGGAAAAAGTCTCAAGATATTGATGCAACTGATTTCTAGAGCGTGCGCTAGATTCCTCTCATGCTTCATCATTTGAACAGCTCACTGGGGAAGATAATTTGATTAACTAGAAATTTAAAAGCAAGGTAAGCGTGGTTAAACTTATTAGAGAATTACAGGTTAATAAACCAAAAGTTTTAATTCCCACCACACCTGCACACACACTCACGTACCCACATCTTTTCTCATTCTAGAATAGCTCATTTTATTCATATTTATGTTCAATTTCCTTTCTGGAATTAATGATGTCTCACTTTGGAATAAGTATACATATAAAAGTGGAATTTTTGGCCTCCTCAATTGATATCTGGTATAATATATATAAACAATATATATGAATGTTCAATAGACATATTTTATATAATAAGAACGAATATTGTTTATTGTTTTTTTTTTTATCTATAAAATACTTCTCAATAAATTATCAGGGTTTGGACTTTGAAGAAGTTTTGATGTTCTACTTTCATTCAAATAAGGCTAATCTTTAACCTTCTTAATTTCAATGTTCTAGGGAAAACTACGAGACAATACGATGATAAACAACTCAATTGAAGAGGAAATCACCAAAAGCAACAAAAGACAACAGGATGTTTCTCGATCGGAATGGTCTGGTCTAAAGAACCCTAGAATTGTACGGGTTTCACGAGCATTCGGAGGAAAAGACCGTCATAGCAAGGTCACAACTGTGAAAGGCTTGAGAGACAGAAGGGTACGGCTTTCAGTGCAAACTGCCATTCAGTTGTATGATCTCCAAGATAAACTAGGGTTGAACCAACCGAGCAAGGCGGTTGATTGGCTTATAAATGCAGCGCAACATGAGATCAATAAGCTCCCGCCTCTCGAAATGCCACCGGGAAATTTCTTTCCAATGCCGCAGTTGGTTAATCCCTGGACTACTGCTATTTCTGACAACAATAAGACTCCAGAAAGACATCTACAATCTCACATGGCAAATGCAGCACCTGAGGTAAAGAATAATTTTTTTGAAAACACATCAAGCTGGAATTCAGATGTTTATGCAAGAATTCAAACCAATGCAAGTGGCGATCAAGCAAGTAGTAGTAGGACAAATGTCGAAGGTGCCCAGAGTTTTTGTTTCCCGAATAACGGAAACTTGCAATTTCCATTCAATATCTCGGAATCATCGAGTAATTCTGTGTATTATTTGGGAAGCCGTCCATCTAACATGGAGGCCATGGCTTACAATCCAATCTCCTTGTTTGCTACAAATTCTGATGGGAAGCATTATAGTTATCTTATGTCAGGTTTGTCGGGTTCAGATGGAAATCTAGAACTCAGAAATCAAAATACTCAACAAGAACATTAATGCTAGAGAGCAAATCAACCTTTAAAGAAGTATCATATGTAAAAATAAAATCACAGGAGGATCGGAAGGTTGAAGTTGGCTGCTGAGAAAGGTAAATTCTGGTAAAGGAGAAAAATAAATGGCAGGCACTAAAACTTTGATATTTATCAATTTATGTCTGTGGTACTCTATTGTAAAATACAGTTATGTGCATGTGAAACTTATTATTTGGTGTTTACTTCCGTGTATTATTAATTGGGGTGAAGCTTGTTTTTTTTTTTTTTTCTTTTCTTGTTTTCTAATTGTGAAATAAATTCAAGCAAGTGTATTTAATTGAGCATTAATTTTGTGCCTTTTCATTCTTTAATTGGGTTAATTTCTGTTGTACGGAAGTCCTGGATTTTTTTTAAAACGGCAAAAGAGAGGACCACATCTGAGTCTATCTGAGTCTACGTACTGAATATTATACATGAATATCATATATTATTATATATATAATTATACTTATGGGGCTACCAGAGATTAAAGGGATGATATATTATATATTCTAAGTGTATACATGAAAGGTGCATTAATTATTTCTTAATTACATACACATCAAAACATGATGCATGCGCACCATTATTCTCTCATCTACCCTCATACAAACATATATATATATATATATATATATATATATATAAACATACTTTCATAGTTTTACATCCGCGCACCATTAATTACAAGTGCATAATGGCATTTGTTGTGTTGAACTATTTAATAATTTAAAAGATACATAATATTAACGTGCTTTAATAAATGAATAATTATTTTAGTACCCACAGTTGAGTATCCGCATCGTACCTGCACTTAATTCATTCTCAATTAACTGCCATAACTGTAAGCGGTCCCCACAACTACCAATTAACTAATTTACATACTTTCCAGTTTGAATTTTAAATTTCCCTTTCTCTCCGTTTCTTCCTTTTTCGAAGCTTCCGCGATTTTGAGGCGATTTTAGATCGATTTCGAGGCGATTTCAAGGCGATTTGGAGACGATCGTCTAGCGATTTCGAAACTGGAAGCGGGGATTTTTCAAAAAAAAGTGCGGGTACGGTTATTTAAGGAAAATTCATATATCATATATGTAGTTCATTGTATAGATATAAATACTTGTCTTGTATAGGTATAAATACTTCACAATGTTACTATTAATACTTGTAACAAAATTACAGCTTTGGAACGGTTGTGTGGTCCCCTAATGCGGGTACGACGCGAGAATTTTTCAAAAAAAGTGCGGGTACAGTTATTTAAGGAAAATTCATATATCATATATGTAGTTCGTTGTATAGATATAAATACTTGTCTTGTATAGATATAAATACTTCACAATGTTACTATTAATACTTGTAAAATAAATTTACAAGTGCCGACAAAAAAAAATTGGTTTTAAAAAAAATTGGTTTTAAATACTTGATATCTTAAGTATAAATACTTGATGAATTACTATTAATATTTGATATCTTAGGTATGAATACTTTCTATTTTGTATGAATATTTTTCATATTTGAATATTTGATACTTTGAAAAACGTGTAAAAGTATGTCATCATGGATCTCATTTGAAAGATAAAATTGTGTAGAACGCGTTCGTGGTTTTAAATTTGTAAAATTCCTCATAGATCGTCCCAAAAATTGGTTAGATTGACTGGAGAAAAAAAAAACCACCTTGAAAAACGTGTAAAGATGAGTAGGTATTGTGTCCAGTTTTTTTTTAAATACTTGATATCTTAGGTATAAATACTTGATGAATTATATATGAATACTTGATAATTTAGGTATAAATACTTTCCATTTTGTATGTGAATTAATTTAAGTGCGGTCCCCAAAAACAGTTATGACAGTTTAGGTGCGGGTACTCAACTGCGGGTACTTATATCAGCTTCCTTAATAAATAGTCTCTATGTGTATTGCCTTCTTCTTCTTTTTAAAAACAAAAAATGTTCTTTGTTGTTTCAAAATCATTTATTCATGAAGAAACAAGTAATTAATTATTATAATTTTGAGAAATAAACTATATATTTACATGTTTTTACCTGAATATATGGAACCTACGTTGTTTAGAAATGCTCCTTTGATCTATTTGAGATGCATTTCTTTTCCTATTATATAATCGCAACATCACAGCATGCGTGCATGCACGCTTTAATGTTTTTAGGAAGAGATTAAATCTTTCCCCAAAATTAATCTCCTTTATCCAAGCTTTTTGAAAATACTGTATAACTTAATAATAAAGAAAGGTTATTTCCTTTCTTATTACTCAATTTAAATTTTCTTAATGAGGCAATTAATTAACGCTAGTCCTTTTGTCATAATTTTCTTGGCTTATCAGATCGACATGCATGTCATAAAAAAAGTATATATTTGTATGTAAAAACAGTCACACATATAAACCTTCAAGATTTATAATATGTATAATACACTTTCAAACGTATTAATTAATAATAATGTGGAAGTGTTTAGTACGTATAAGAGAGATTGAATATAATCAAGTTTAATTTCTTGGTTTTAGTTACAACACTAATGCACTGACATTCATGCATACAAGCGAGCTTAACAACAATCAAATAATATTTATGTTTAATAAACTCATGATTTATGATATCATATATAGTTTATTTTAAACCAATAGATCTTATTTACATGATGCTTTAATTTGTAGGATTGAGAATCACGTCTAGCTATAGTATAATGGTTAAAGCTAGCATCACTCTTCATACGGAAAATAGTAGGTTTAAAATTCTGTGCTCACAAAGAAAAAACAAATAAGTATTTAATTATATATTGGATTGAAATGGATCACCATATTGTATATGTAAACAGTTAAATAAGCTGAGCGAGCGACCTATATATCTGGTACAGACAGCTAGAATCTGAGTTGAACTATTTAGTTATGCTGATATCTTATCAGAAAGAACTGTTGTAGATGTCAAACTCCTGAAAAGAAACCTAATTTAAGAGGGGCCGGGGCCGGTGATGTCAAAGCATCAAATTTAATTGGTTTCTTTACAAGTCAAGGAGAGATCATAATTAAGGAAAAGAACTGTTGTTTGATCAGCTGTGATCCACTAAATGTCATGTACTTTCCATCACCAAATTTCACGCCCCACATATATGCTGTAGTACAGTATGCAAGCATGCTGCATGTTTATGATATATGGTTTGAGATTGCAATTAATTAATTAATCAATATATATGTGCATGTATTCCATTTGATCTTTGTCATTTCTTTCACAAAATTTCAGTTATATATCATCCTATAGTCCTGTTAATTTTCTCTTGGAACATGTGTTCTTGTAACAGGTATAGATATGTTTTAAGTATTGGACAATCAAGTTGTCATGAAATTATATAAGGCGATGCATTAATTAATTAATATTTATGGAACATATATATTGCTACCATTAAGAAATATTATAGAAAAAATATTTTGAAAATCTAATCGTTAATAATACTGGTATTAACTGAAATTGACATATACAAAAGGATACAATTAATTAATATCGGTGATCTACTACGTACATGCACGTATGGATGGGCTCATTAATTTGTAGCATGACTGACTGTCTTGTCTTTGGTTTCTGGATTTTCAGTGTAACTACTCCCTAAAGCTTTGGTTTCTGGATTTTCAGGGGGTTGCGGTCCCATGACTGACTGTCACTACTACAGAAAAAGAAATTGCAGACGGACATTACCAGAGGAGCTACACGGATTTTCCTGCCGTGTATGAATTGAGGGTGTATAAAAGGTACCCTCTATAGACACGGATATTTATCCGTGTATATCTAACGCTTTCTACACGGATTACCAAATAAACAGCCGTGAACATACACCTGCCTGTGGCGCTCTCCATATAACCGAGCAAAACGGATATTACGTAAACGACCGTGTACGAATACTCTTTATTAACGGACATTGCAACTAAATGTCCGTGTCGGTTACTTTACCTACACGGACATTTAGTTGCATATCCGTGTCCCTCTCCTAACAAATCAATAAAAAATAAAATAATCCTTGTATCTCCGAACTCGTTCTACACGGACATTGGTCAGAACAACCGTGACGATTTACTCTATCTACACGGACGTTTAATTTCATATCCGTGTCCTGTCATAACTATCGTACACGGACAAATATAAAATAATCGGTGTAGAAACCGAAAACGCTCGACACTGATATTTGCTAAATAACCGTGTCAACTATTGTTTTCTACACGGACTTTTAACTTCTTATCCGTGAATCGTTCTTAACTATCATACACGGACTGTATAAAAGAATATCTGTACTCATTTCTACACGGTTGTTTATTTAACAACAGTGTGGAATTACTGTGTTTTTTTCACGGACGTTTAGTTTCATATCCGTGAAGTCTCTTAACTACCATACACGGACTATATAAAAGCATCCGTGTAGCTCTCTGTACACATACACGGTCTTTTGTTTAACGTCCGTGTAGCGTTTTCTTTTGACACGGAGTTATAATTCACGTATTGTAACTATCATACACGGACAAATATAAAATAATCCTTGCTCACTCAACTCGTTCTACACGGGCTTTCGTTTAATATCCGTGTAGAATTGTCCCATTTTGTTTTCTTGTTTTTATTCATTTCTGGGCTAGCCTCCAGTTTAATTTGCTAGCCAGTTTTCCTACAAAATTCATATACCATTCTGTTTTGCTAGCCAGTTTTCCTACAAAATTCATATACCATTCTGTTTTGCTAGCCAGTTTTCCAGATAATTTGACATTAAATTATGCTTGCTAAATTCATATATACACTAAATTGTTATACAAATCCATGTTCAGCATTACAATATTCAGATAGAAACCATCTTGCCCAGCTACCTCTTACATAGTCGATCTGCTCCTTGGAGTACACAGCTTGCTTTGATGGTTGCTACAATTATAATTTGATATTAGTTAGTAACAAGAAAAGGTAGATGCAAGACAGTCGCAAATATCAATTGCTAATTTAATGAAATGAGAATTATAAGTAAGCATAATATGAAAATATCAATTGCTATTATATAGGCACAATTAATATGAATTACATACCACATCTGGAAATGTGAATTGCATTTTTTTGACAAAGATAAACATGGAAATCATCATGTAATATCCGCATTCCCAACCCGCCTCTTGTTGCGGGCTCTACAATTTACATTTAGCGGCCTATGTTAGAATGACAATAATTTTTTGAACAAAATATGAAATTATAGAATTGTGTTGTGCTCACCGGCCACCACCTCCAAATCAACTTTTCTTTTGATTTCTTGTCCTTGCTGCGCAATCCTCCTTGTGTAACGTATGCAGCAAAAGCCCTTACAAAATGGAGTGACTCTAATTAGCAATTCCACAATTTGTTATAATTGGGAAAAAATCAAACATAGTGAAAGATTATTGCTTACTTTTGCACATACGGGTAGATTGCTTTGCACGTGCTAAATCCGATCCTTTCTTTGGGCTGCACAGAATCTATCACGTAAACCGCACTCATGCAAGGCACAATGATGATCAAACACCAGTGTCCCCTGTGGGAGGAGAAGAATTATAGGATCTTAGCATACAGTACCCAGATATTTTGGCATATATAATAGTGAGACACGTGTTTGCTTGACTTGATGGTGTGATTTCAATTATTTATATATTTAATCACAAGGTTAGAACTAACATCTGGTGGTATGGCAAGAGAAGAAATCTCTTCTTCGCCTTAGTAGCTTGGAGCATCGCGCCACACAGGTAATCCATAGCCACCTTCGGAGCATTTTTCACGTTCGACGCACTAAGTACGCTGGGGTCCAGAAAAGCACACAAGTTATGTTTGCCCTTGTAGTTAGTACTATTGATTAGCCTCCTGAAAAATTATCATATGACATTAGAATATATTCTTCAGTGCTATACACATGATATAAACAATTTTTGGTCACTAACATGAGGAAAATGGTGATGTGCCCCACGGAGAGCCATTTATCGGACCCCGAGGCATGTAGAAAGTCCTTGAAGTCGGTGAACGACAGCAGTACAACCGAGCCATCATGTAGAAATCTCCCCGGAGGGATAGGTATGACGACTTCCGTCATGTCCTTGGGTGCCGCCATCAAGCGGTCGTGGAGATCCCGCAAATCCTTTTCGGGAAGGAGCTTGTAGTCTTCCTCGGTGAGCAGACGAGGTGGAGGTCCTGCTGGTTGGACATGAGGGTCAGCAACTGCTGCTCCGGCAGCAGGGTCAGCAACTACTGGTCCGGCCGTAGGGTCAGGTTCTGATGTTTGGGCAGGAGGGTCATGGCCTGCTGGTTGGGCAGCCGGAGCAGCAGCTGCTGACCCTGCTGCCGGACCAGCAGCTGCTGACCCTGCTTCGTCCCTCCGTACCGGTGACATCACACCCTCCGTGCGACTATCATCATCTCCTCCTGTCTGTAGCGATTTTTTTTACCTTTTTCAAGTATTTGAAAAGGAAGTGCTTTGAATGTAACAAAATAACTTGACTATTTATGCATTACCTGATCCAAAATAATCTGATCCTTGGGCCATTGCACGAATGACAGTCGGGCATCATCGACACAGAGCATGCCATTCCCCTCAATTGGGACAGGAAGAGGTACGTGCTCCCATCCCTTCAAGACATTGTCAATCTGTACGGCGGCATGGCCGGGAAGTAGCTGCTCATTGTGCACTTTGTCGGCTGCTGGATGTACCATGCCCTTAGCAACAACCAGAGGCTTATTCCCGAGCCACAGGACGAGTTCGCATGCTGTGGCGTCCTGTAATTTCATGTCAGAATTTATTTTTAAATTGAAATATATATACATTCATTCATATAAATCAAAGGTTGAAATAGCGTTTATCGCGTCATAGCGGAACGGCTGAAAAAACGGCGCTATGGCCATATAGTGTCCAACAAGTAGTAATTGCCTCCCAATAACAGAACGGCTGAAAAAATAGCGCTACGGTTGAAATACCTCCCAATAATGTCCAACAAGTAGTAATTGCCTTTAGAATACGAACAAGTAGTGATTACCTTTAGATGATCCATGTCGTCTCCGAACGTCCCGGATGCCTGACTACTTCGCCGAACTCTCGTCGGGGTGGGAGGTGCTTGCTCGGCTGGCTGCGCCATAACTGTAAAATCGGCACGCAACCTTGATTCCAACTCCTCCATCTTTGCGTGGTACTCGGCGCTCACCTCCTTGCGTATCTGCGCAACTATCTCGTCTTTGTTCACTTTCGCACGAGATTTCCTTCGAGGTTTTGGTCCATTGAATACGTCCTTCCAGCCCCTGTAGGCACCTACGCCCCTTACTCGACCAGGGTGTTCTGGATTCCCGAGCGCTATGGACAAGGAGTCATCTTGCCTTTCGACCGACCGGGCACCGGAATTGACCTCCTCCTCCACCTCCAACTGTGAATAGAAAAATTAGTTATAGCAAAAGAATTAGTTATAGATGTACACAAAGTTTTTAACACGCTTGAATTACACATAGTTCTAACGAACGACTCGTACCATTCTCTGAGCCATGGGTCGCAACGTGGGATGTAGTACTATCCTCCCGTCAGTGGTTAACTCGGACCTTGCCAACGTCCAATCTTGGGCCCTAGGATTTTTTATCCTAACCACGGGTGAGTCAGAGTCTTTGTTCAAATCCAGTATTTTAGCCCACTCCTCCCTTTTACCCTGGTAACCACCCGACCCCAACTTGTGCGGATACTTGTTCATTGCAACGATCCTCCTGCCCTCCTCCCTTTTTTTCTTCACACATCAAAGTAAAAAAATTAGCCTAGCTACTATTTTCCATTTATTAAAAAATAAACAAACCAATTAAAAAGCAAACAAAAAAATTACAAGTTGTGAGTGGAACACCATTTCAACTTCATATTAATTCAGTTATTCAAAATAAACACCATTTCACATTTATATATGATTAGAAAAACAACAACAGGGTGTCTATTTCGGACACCATTTACCAACATAATTCAAATCGATAAAGGAAAAAAGGTAATTTTGCTGAATTTACATACCTTGAACTCGTCCGTGCTCTTCATCTCCACAAACTTCTCCCACTGCTCTTGTTTCACCCAAGGATAGTAGCCTACCGAGCTTTTACCTTGATCCATGAAATCCGTACTCAGTGTGCTTTTGAATTGCTTCCAAGCTTCATTCATTATCCTCAAAGTCTTATCCTTTACCACCTTCGTGATGTCATCCGGGATGTTCCACTGAGCCTGCATTGACACCCAAATTACTGCATTTAAGTTCCTGTATAATTAAAAAAAAATATATTAACTGGTTAGGTACTTCACCTTCACAATGTTCCACCAGCCGTTGGTCTTTCGTAAAATGATCCCATCTCTCTACCAGGATGTCTGCCTTTTGCTTCACCAAATTGCACACATAATTTTTGTACTCAGCCCGTCTTGCACCCTTCGCACACCCATTTTTACTGAACTCGATGTCCAGTTGCTTTGCCTCGGACGTGGACGCGCACATTGTCAGACCTCTTTTCCTTTTGGCCGAACCTGATTGGGCAGTAGCTTGGTGCTCGCCTTCTTCCATCATATCTATGTGCTCTTTCTCAATCGACATGGTTCTATAAAAAAAATAGAACTTTTTCAGTAAATACCAAAGTAAATACAGTAAATACATGCAGTAAATACCAAAACTTTTATACCAAAATTTCTTCACAATGGAGGTGTTAAGCGTTTCCCCGAGAAAGAAGAGGTAGGTTGTCGGACCGGAGAGTTGGTTGGACAGGAGAGGCGACGAAATCGAGGTGAGGTGGGGAAGAAATACTCGAAGCGGCGCGAGCTAAGTTTCGAAATGTTTGGAAAAGAATTGAAGGCGCGAGCTAAGTTATGAAAAATTCGTAATATGTATTGTAACCCTAGTTCTACACGGACAATTCACTTAATTCATTTGTGTTGGAACACCTTTATACACGGACATTTGATCTAAACTCCGTGTAGAGAGGAAGTACAAGTTCTACACGGACTTTTTATAAAATATTCGTGTAGAAAGACTCTCTCGACACCGATATTAACTTAACAACCGTGTAGAATGAGGGAGAGCTACACGGACTTTAATGCGAAAGTCCGTGTAGAGAGACCCTTTCGACACGGACTTGATTTTAACATCCGTGTCTATACCTTTTCGGACATTGCAACGACACTCGTGCACGAATACCTTTCGACACGGCCGTTTAATTAAACGTCCGTGTCTTTTTACAATGATACACGAACATGTAATTAAACGTCCGTGATAAAAGTATAAAAATCAGATTATTTATTTAAGTTTTGTTTAATTTGAACAGTTCCACGACGGAATTCGAAAAGTTGCCTTTTTAATTATCATTTCTAAGGAGAAGACGAAACTACTCTTCAAAATTCTATATAATCTGAGAAACCCCGATTGAGATTTGGAATGTTCAAATGGCCGTGACACCGCCCCCCTCAAGTGTGACACGGCGAAGCCCAAGGGGGCATCCACCACCAAATGTGCCAGGACCACGGCCCCCCCTCAAACCCTCCCGAAGTCCCTCTCGAAGTCCCTGTCGAAGGTCCCGCAGTCCCTCCCGGCTTCGAAATGCCTCCTCCCTACGTGAAGAGGACATGGCCATGGCCCCCCTCAAGTAAGCCACGGCGAAGCCCAAGGGGGCACCCACCACCAAAGCCCTACATAAGAAGGGGCAATCCAGCCAGACCATTCTTCCCTTGGATTAGAAGCTAGGCCAAGGCAGCCACCACCATCTAACTAGTTTAATTAAGTTATTTTTTTTTTGTTTGCTTTGTAGTTATTTTGTAGTTTTTCTTTAAATTTGTGGTACATGTATGAGGATCCTTTCTTTTGGTACGATGTATGGGGATCCTTTTTTATGTAATATATTTTGTTCTTTAATCAACAATTTTTTTTTACACAGTTTTTTTTTTGTTAAATACTCATGCTATCTAAATAAATACTTTTATAGATATGAATTAGCAGCACAAAACAACAACATGCAACAATATATAAGCACTACAAAGGTTATTACTTAAAAACCTTTAATATTTAAAACTTTAATTCTAAGTAAAATACATTATGTTGCCTAAATAATCTGATTTAAAAACATAAATTAACACTTACCTGATATGAAGAATAAATAATTTATGGCGACTTTACAAAATAATTACAAAAGCTAGCTTTAACATAGAATAATTTCCGGGAATTGCAAATTAAAAACCTTTTTACACGGATGTTTAATTAAATGTCCGTGTATGATACCTTTCTACACGGACTTTTAATTAAACGTCCGTGTAGCTCGCTTTGCATTTCTACACGGATGTTCAATTAAAGAGAACGGAGTAGGTCCGATGCCCATCGGACCTACTTTCATGTTCAACGATGATGACCGTCTGATCTAATTTAAGATATGCGCGCACAGAAACTGAAACAGATACGAACGAATATTAATCTATTCCGCATGACTTTTAAAGCAAATAGACGGTGATTAAACCCATCGTACGCAAATACGAACGAATCAGATAAACTTTTTTTCAACAATGATGACCTACTTTTAATATGTTATGTACGATAGCAGCTTGTGTCCGATGCCCATTAGACCCAAAGTGAGTCCGATGGGCTCTATGACCGTCCGATCTATCTCAAGATCCGTGCGCATGAAAATTAAAGAAGGCGCGAAAGTTCTGGCGGGAATCAATCGTTATGTACTTATTTTTTAGGGGAGCGCGCAGCTTGGGTCCGATTCCCATCGGACTCAAAGTGGGTTCACGCCAGAACTTTCTCGCCCAGCAGCTTGGGTCCGATGCCCATCTGTTTTACGATTGATTCCCGCCAGAACTTTAGAGTGATTTTTGTGATAATACAAGTTAAAATTCAAAGATCTCAGATAATACAGCTTGATGGATGGGTAAATAAAGATAAAATTCCATCAAAATTTGCTGCACTTGATTAAAGGTTTTAATCTTTGATTTGAACGGTCCCGATCAATCAACGGACTAACTATTTTTGTGCGTCTTCACAATCTCACAAGGCAAGAGTTTATGTTTCATGAAACATAAACTCTTGCCTTGTGAGATTGTGAAGACGCACAAAAATAGTTAGTCCGTTGATTGATCGGGACCGTTCAAATCAAAGAGCATTGCATTTATTGTCTTCCGTGAAAGTTTGATCAAAAATTATTTTTATTTACCCATCTATCTAGTTCATTGAAGATTGAAGTATCGTATGGCCACAAACACTTCGTGCTGGATCAAACCTCATACATAATAAATTTTCCAAACTTTTATGTTGGTTACATTCAATGTTCTCCCTTGATCATTTTAAAACAGATATGGAATGATTTCATTGCAAATCGACCGTTGATTTTCCGCTTGAAAATTAACGGTCCAAGAATATTTTTACAATTTGAAGGGACATACAATGATGAAAGTTTATAAAAATAATATGTATAAGTATTATTTGGCCATATAAGATGTAAACAAAATAAAAATATATTTTTTGAATTATTTTCGTATGTACTGTTGTACATGTACATGTCGATTAGTAAATATCAAGCTTTGTTTCCATGTGACCCAACAAAGAGCACTAAAAACTACCAGAAATCCAATTCTGTTTCTGCCAGGGAGGTGTAGTGCAAAATCTATGATGTCTGAAAAGGTGTGCCAGTGTGACATAACCTCTTGTGTTTTGCCAAGCCAAAACCAGATTTGTTGTAGTAAAGGGCAAGTTAAGAACAAGTGAGTCACTGATTCTGTGTCAGAGCAAAATACACAATTAGTGGGCCCAGTCCACCCTTTGGTAGCTAAATTATCTTTTGTAAGTATCTTGTTATGTTGTGTTAACCACATGAATATCCTAATCTTGGGTGGTATTGGTAAAATCCACCACATGAGGGGCATAACAGGAAAGTCCCATCTACAATTTAAGAATTGATAAAGAGAGTGAGTAGTAAACTTCCCTGAGGCTTCCCATCTCCAATTGAGTTTGTCATGTGTGTGTGTAAAAGATGTAAGACTTAGAATGTGTAAGAGGTCCCCCCAGTCCTGTAAGTTTACCCCCTCTAATATTCTTCTAAATATCAAATTTGCCCCTTGAGAATGGATAACATCTGTCAATAGGACATGTTTGGTACTACACAATTGATATAGTTCAGGGAATCTAATGGCTAAGGAACAATCTAAAAACCAGATATCAGACCAGAAGCTAACTTGTGAATTAATACCTGGTTCATAGGTTACACTAAGATTACCCAAGGATTCTAATTGTAATATCTGATTCCAGAAGGGAGAGAACTGCACAGGGGTACCATTGTAATATTTGGCAGTAATTATTGTTTTCCACATTCCTTGGAATTCAGAATTTTTGTACTTCCACCACCACTTAAGCATAAGTGCAATGTTCATATGATTTAGGTCTAAAACCCCTAATCCTCCAAATTGTTTGGCAATACAAATAGTTTCCCAATTCATGAGTGCATATTTAAATTTTTTTTCTGATCCCTGCCATAAAAAACGACGTCGAATTTTATCTATTTTCTTCAAAACAGTAACTGGGATTCTGAATACAGAGAGAGCATATAAAGGAATGGAGCTAAGTACTGAATTAAGTAATGTGGTTCTACCTCCAATGGATAGCATTTGACTTTTCCAACTAGGCAATCTACTCTCTATTTTGTCGATGAGAAAATTCCAATCAGCAACTAACAGCTTATGATTGTGTAAAGGTAATCCTAAGTAAGTAATGGGGAATGTTCCCATTTGACATCGAAAGATTAGATGTAAGTCTATAGGGTCAGGCAAATTAAGTGTGTACATGGAGGTTTTGTCATAGTTCATTCGAATTCTAGATAGAGCCTCAAATGCCACCATTACCCACCAAGCAGCCTCCACATTTCTGTCCTGGGCATCCAGGAACAGTATAGTATCATCTGCATAGTGGCAATTGGTGACAGCTCGGCCATCAATGCATGCAGGACCTAACCCTAATATGACATTAGCTTGCCTGGCTTTATTAAACATTTTACTAAGTGTATCTGCAGCCAGTATGTATAGAAAAGGGGAGAGGGGATCCCCTTGTCTAACTCCCCTTTTGCAATAAAAATACTCTGTATGTTCCCCATTAATATTAATGCATGATTGTGAGCTATGTAGCCAGATGGTAATCCACTGTATCCATCTTTGTCCAAAATTCCTACTTGATAGCACTTCTAATAGGTATTCCCAATGAATTGTATCATATGTTTTTTCAAAATCTACTTTAATAACCACCCCAGGTTGTTTGGTAGTCTGACAAAAGTGAATAATTTCTTGACTGAGGATCATATTATCTAAAATATATCTATTTTTTAGAAAGGCTGACTGGCTAGGATCTATAAGTCTATGCATTATTGGTTCCATTCTAAAAGTGAGTAACTTGGAAATAATCTTAAAACTACAATTAACTAAACTGATTGGTCTGAATTTTTTAATTAAAGTAGCATCATTTTCTTTAGGAATCAAACAAATGCAAGATTTATTGAAAGTCTAATTTCTACATGAGACCTTATCTAAAACCCAAATCCTAAATTCATGTCCTCTCAATGTCATAAATAAGTCCCTAACAGAAAATAAATATTTACAAACAGGCCCTTCCCAGTCCTTTTCAAGCATAACTTTTTCATCTTAAGTCTAAATCGACCCAAATCACCTCCAAACGAACCCAAATAAAATCCTTCATGTCCTTAAACCAAAATCAAGCGTAACCAAACATCATACAACTTGCCAAATGGCCAAAGTGCCATTTTCTCCATTTTTCTCACATTTAAATCATTTTCTCTTAAAATAAAATATAAATAAAGCACAAATATATTTCTAAATGCAAATATGTTTCTAAAAATAAATAAAAGAGTATAGTATATATATTTTAATAATATTCATTGCATCTCATGTATACATATTAGTTAAATATCTAAAACAAGAAAAGTCAAACGGAAATAGAAAGACTGAATACATGAGTTCTCCCCTTTTAGCCCCTTTATTCAATTCACAACAAATAGGCTCCAAATCCTGGAATGAACGAGGTGTTCAGTATGGCTTGGAAGGGTCATCTGATGTAATTAACAGCGGGGGCTTGCGCCCGCTGGGAGTTAAACGTCCCCACAATCAATAAACTCTCTCGATGGACTGATTATGAACAGTAGGTCTGTTGAGGGTGAACCGAAGGAATTGTAGAAAGAAATTGAATGTTTCAAGTTTGATGTTCTCCTCCATGTCTTGAAAACCGAGAGCATTGAACCCTGAGACATTTAACACATGCACACACCTTCCATACCCCTATGCAACTTTCTGCGCCCTACACAAACATCCGTGTGTATTTCGCATATTTCTACACGGTTCTACCATAAATACCCGTGTAGCTCAATCATGGCTATCTACACTGTTAGTTAAACAATAATCCGTTTACAATTCCTGATAAACGTCCGTGTAGCTCTCTCAAGGCTTTCTACACTGATTCTTTAATAAATATCCGTGTAATATATCCCACAGATAGTTCGGGCTTCCAAAAAATTACAATATCATACGGTTTTTATATAAAATTGTCAAATCCGTATACAATGTACAGTGTACAATGACCATTTCTGTAGTAGTGTGTCTTGTCTCTTCTCTGTCTATCATTGCCGCTACCTCATCGGAGGAAGGTAATTCGGCAAGTAACAGTATCTGTGACCTCACGGCTTTATAGGTTGAGTCGAGGCTTGCTAAGAACTGAAAAGTAGCATTTTGATCTTCTCGTTTTTGGATTTCAGCGAGGTCAGTGGTGGGGGGCCGATAAACCCTAAGTTCATCCTTTTTCTTTTGAAGGTAACCGTATAGTTCCATGGTTGATTGACCTTGTTGCTGTTTTGCTTGTTGATAGTCTATTTGAATTTGGTAAATATGAGAGTAATTTTTCTTGTGGCCATATAGTTGTTCGGCTTTTTTCCAAATCTCTAATGCACTATCTTTATAAGAGAGTAATCTGCTACCTTTGGCTCCATTGTTGCGAGTAGCCAAGTGATGACTGTATGGTCGCTTGTTTTCCATTTGGCTAACTACTTTTTTTCGGGTTCAGTAGGGGGTTCTGATAATTTTGGGATTGTGTGATCTTTTTTGATATGAATGGTTTTTTCTCGGCTGCTTAAGGCGAAGGTGACTTGCCTTGCCCATAAATGGTATTTTTACCATTGAGCATTACCCCTGTGAGTTTCTCATGATTATGTGCCATTGGAAATTTTTTGGCTTTTGCTGGTACAGACCCGCACCACTGGTACGCTGGTTTGTTGATGTTGCGATTTTTTGACTTTTTCTGTTAAGAAATCAGCACTACTGGTATGTTGATTTTTTGATACTGCTGGGTTGCTGTATTCTTTGCAGTTGCTGGTACTGCTGCTGATTTTTTTCTTGAGTCAGGATTTTAATCCCGCTCTGATACCATGTTAGTTTTTGTGATGAGAGACAGAGACCGAAAATGATGAAATTTCTATATCTTATTCAAGTTGTGTTGTACAGTGGGCTTTATATAGCCAAAAGAAAGAAAAATAGCTGTTGGAAAATAAACGGTAACTTTCTATAAAAGAAATAAAGGTTGAGTAACTTTATATACCAAATTTAGTTTTGCTCCCTTTACTTCTTAAATAAGCCTATGATGAATTAAATCCGTTAAGGGCTCTGAGGCTATTATGAATCTCTAATCCTAACTGTTTTCTACAAATTATATATTGGATTGAAATGGATCACCATATTGTTTATGATTGAAATGGATCACCATATTGTATATATAAACAGTTAAATAAGCTGAGCGCGACCTATATATATATCTGGTACAGACAGCTAGAATCTGAGTTGAACTGTTAATGGCATGGACCAATTTAAGAGGGGCCGGTGATGTCAATCTGAGTTGAACTATTTATATATGCTGATATCTTACCAGATAGAACTGTTGTATATGTCAAAATCCTGAAAAGAAACATATATAATTTAAGAGGGGCCGGTGATGTCAATCTGATCGAGTTGATCGAACTATTTAATTATGCTGATATCTTACCAGATAGAACTGTTGTATATGTCAAACTCCTGAAAAGAAACCTAATTTAAGAGGGGCCGGGGCCGGGGCCGGGGCCGGGGCCGGGGCCGGGGCCGGTGATGTCAAAGCATCAAATGTAATTGGTTTCTTTACGAGTCAAGGCGAGATCATAATTAAGGAAAAGAGCTGTTGTTTGATCAGCTGTGAATTGTGACCCAAGCCAGAAGGATCCACTAAAGGTCATGTACTTTCCATCACCAAATTTCACACCCCACATATATGCTGTAGTACAGTATGCAAGCATGCTGCATGTTTATGATATATGGTTTGAGATTGCAATTACTTAATTAATCAATATATATGTGCATGTATATATTCCATTTGATCTTTGTCATTTCTTTCACAAAATTTCAGTTATATATCATCCTATAGTCCTGTTTTCTCTTGGAACATGTATTCTTGTAACAGGTATAGATATGTTTTAAGTATTGGACAATCAAGTTGTCATGAAATTAAGGCGATGCATTAATTAATTAATATTTATGGGACATATATATTGCTTTACCATTAAGAAATATTATAGAAAAAATATTTTGAAAATCTAATCGTTAATAATACTGAAATTGACATATACAAAAGGATACAATTAATATCGGTGATCTACTATACGTACATGCACGTATGGGCTCATTAATTTGTAGCATGAAACATATATAGCGGAATAACAGCCGCGCGCTGACAAGCATGTATATATATAATGCTATTTCAATGAAAGCCGGAATTAATGACACTCTTCTAATTTTGAAATAACAATATTTGATTTAATTAATTTAATTAACTTGTATTAATATAACATAATTAATGGTTGACCGAAAATCTTTTTATGATTCATCTAATTGCATTTTACTACTTTATTCGATCCCATTGTAGAGTTGATCCAGAAGTCCTATATATATAACCTTTATTTTAATTTTGAAGTAAATGAAAAAAAAAACATTTATCCGAAAAGATTTGCTTTATTTTATAGGATATATTTTGATTTTCTTATCTCAATCAGCAATTACCTCACACTAAGTGCAAACAAATTAAGCTTTCCGTTAATTTAGTAAACAATTATGTATAATTTTTCAAATTATGTCTTATTTAATGAAAAACTATAGTAGATGAATAGAATCTCTATAGAAGAAAGAGTCTCTTTTTGGAAATGCTGACAGAGGCTACTGATGCTAGTCTCAACTTTAATTAGTCGATCTTGTTTTGTTTATCTTTAATTGACTTCAGTTTATAATTTATATGTAATATTTATCATGTAAAATGAAATTCTCGTATAATATTACTACCACACAATTTTGTTAATTTTAAGTTAAAATCTTACCAAACAACATTAAACGGTGTAAAAAATAGCACGTACTAGTCTACTATCCGGAATAATACTATTATACTATTCTATCACTGTTTCAATAATTTCCTATTCTGATAGCGCTATTCTAACATCATTTCTCGATGCATACATAGGGCATTATCTTTGTAACTAAATCAAATGTTGATTCTCGTCACCATTTGCTTTTTTTTTTTTTTTTTTCTGAGTGAAGGTTGGAGATCAAGCCACTCAATTCTATTTAATATTCAAAAGGGATTCCCCATGCGGATTTCGAACCTGCGACCTCCCACATGAAGAGCATTGTCTATTGCATTTGACACTAGATCGATCAAAGGCTGGTTCTAAAAAAATTGAATAGGTATATAGTTATATGCAACTTTCATTTTTGACTTTTATATATAATGTTGCATATTGTTGAGAAAATAAAGAATTTAGGATCCGATAACCCTCAGACCCGTTAGGGATTAGTCTTCATTGAGTTTAATAGTAAATAAGAGAGTTACTAATTAGAAAATAAAAAGCAACTCAATCTTAGTACTATTTTTAGTAAGTTACCGTTATGTATAGGTAGGCAAGTAGGCAACCGTTATATATTTTCTTTCCTCCAAATTATATAAGGAGCTCACTGTACAAGATATAGAATAGAATGAAATAATCAATTTTTTCCTTCATTCAATCAATCTCTCTGTTTCAATCTCTTTGTTTCATAAATTCAACATGGTATCAGAGCAGGATATCTAATCCTGTCTCAATTCCGCAAATAACGATCTACAAGACTGCAGCTAACGAAGAACTGCAGCACCATCAAGGCTCAAAAAACTGAGTCATCAACATCGCAAACAAATACACAGCCGACACAGGCAACAGAAGACCGGTACTGGTACGAACCAGTACAGTCCGCAAAGAACAACAATACCAGAAAAAAAACCTTTCTCAAACCTAGCTTTCTCCAAATCAACAACTGCCAAATAGAGCAAACCCAATAAAAAGGGAGAAATTAAGCTCAAGGTAGCACTTGTTCTTATCAAGAGCAAAATCCAACAAAAATCAAGAACAAAATCTGTTCTTACAAACAAAAAACAGCGAATCCTCAAAACCAGCAAAAATCGCATCAATCATTGAAGTCCATCTTTCAACTCTCAAATTAGCAAACCTCAAGAGATGCAACTTACTTCCAACCGAAACCCTAGCTTGAGACCGGAAACGAGTAGAGCCGTCAGCACCATTCGATGCACCCACTGCAAAAAGGAGGGACACGAGCAAACATGGTGCTGGTTCCTCTACCCGTCGTTACGACCAAGTAGGAAGGGAAGAGGTGGCGATCGAAAGGGGGAGCTTCGCCCAAATAGCGAAGGAAGAAAGAGGGAAAAGAAAGAGGCGCTGGGAGAAAAGAAAAGAAATGAGGCGCTGGGAGAAGAGGATTCCTCTGGATCTAATGTCACAAGGGATCCGAATTCAGATCCTGTGCAACTGCTCCTCTTACAACTTTTGGTGCAGCTACTTCAACAATACAATAGACATAATTCTGGTATGGCTACAAATTTAATTCATAATTGTCAAAAAACCAAATGGATTTTAGATTCCGGTGCAACGGACCATATGACCGGGAACATAAACTTGTTGCATAACTATAGAACCTGTAAAACCAAACAATTTGTGACCGTAGCTAATGGTGAACAAATGGAAATATTAGGAATTGGTACAATTAACCTTTTTTCCAAAGAAATACCAAATGTCTTGTATATTCAAAATTGTTCGTCAAATTTATTATCCATTAGAAAAATCACGGATGAATTAAATTGTGAAATTAATTTTTCATCTAAGAATGTGTTCTTTAAAAAAGGAATAACCAAGGAAATAATTGGTGAAGGTTTTGTGGAAAATGGACTTTATTTTTTGAATTGTGAAAAAGTAAATCTAAATGTTAAAAAACAAGATAATTTAGATATTCTTTGGCATAAAAGAATTGGACATCCTTCGGACAAAATTCTAAAGCATATTATTGATTTTCCTAAATTAGATTGTAGTAATTGTGAAGTATGTAAATTAGGAAAACATACTAGATTACCATTTTATTTATCAAATAGCAAAAGTGAAAAACCTTTTGAATTAGTTCACTCGGATGTATGGGGTCCCGCTCCAATTGAATCATTTAATGGATATAAATATTTTGTTATTTTTATAGATGATTTCTCTAAAGCAACTTGGTTATATTTACTAAAAAATAAAAGTGAAGTATTTTCTCACTTTCAAGATTTTTATAATTTTATAGAAAATCAATATGAAGCAAAAATTAAAATATTTAGATCCGATAATGGAACGGAGTTTATAAATCAAAACTTTTCAAACTTCTTCAAACAAAAAGGGATTTTACATCAAACAACATGTGTCTATACACCCGAACAAAATGGTGTTTCCGAACGAAAAAATAGACACTTGCTTGAAATGACCCGAGTTCTTTTATTTCAAAATAATGTACCGAAGATTTTTTGGTCGGATGCCGTTCTCACCGCCACATACTTAATAAATAGATTGCCAAGTGCCAATTTAGATTATAAAAGTCCATTGGAAATTATTTACCAACAAAAACTTAATATTGGTCATTTACGTATTTTTGGTTGTACATGCTATGTACACAAAAATAAACAAGACAAATTTGATTATACCTCGGTTAAGGCTATTTTTTTGGGATATTCATCACAAAAAAAGGGGTACAAATGCTATGATCCAATCAATAAAAAATTCTACATTTCTAGAGATGTAACTTTCTAGAAAATGAGCCATATTACAAAAATGTTGATAATAAAATCAACATCCAAGAACCACCAAACATATTCATACTACCTCAAATTGAGTTACCGGAGGGAAATAGTACACCGGTACAAAATGAGAATGAGATTGAAGAAATCTCACAAAATGAGGGAGAAATAGAGGAAATTCCTCAAATTGGTGGTGAAGAAGAAATCATAGAGGAAACACCTTTGCGAAGATCAATAAGAACAACACAACCTTCAACAAGATTAAGAGATTTTATCATATATGAGGTACAATACCCTATTCAAAATTTTATTTCTTATGAAAATGTCTCCTCAAGCCATAGAGCTTTTTTAACGTCAATTTCAAAAGAGCAAGAACCATATAACTATGAGGAAGCAATTAAAAATCCCTCATGGAACAAAGCTATGAGAGAAGAACTAAGAGCCCTTGAAAAAAATGAAACTTGGTAATTGTTCAATTACCAAAAAATAAAAAACCCGTAGGATGTAAATGGGTGTACAAAATTAAATACAATAGCGATGGTACCATAGAACGGTATAAAGCTCGCTTAGTTGCCAAAGGTTATACCCAAACATATGGTATAGATTACTATGAGACTTTTGCACCGGTGGCCAAAATGAATACCGTGAGGATTTTATTTTCTATTGCGGTAAACCAAAATTGGAAATTATACCAAATGGACGTCAAAAATGCCTTTCTTCAAGGAACACTTGAAGAAGAGGTATATATGACGTTACCACCCGGTCATGAAAAAGAAAAAAATCATGGATTAGCTTGCAAATTGAAGAAAGCTATTTATGGATTGAAGCAATCTCCAAGAGCATGGTATGGCAAGCTAAGCTCTCATTTAATTTCTTGTAATTTTAAAATTAGTAGTGCCGACCATTCATTATTTGTAAAAATTGAAGGAATTAATACTACCATTATATTAGTATATGCTGATGACATTATAATCACCGGAAATAACCAAGAAGAAATTAATAAAATAAAATTTCAATTGAAAGAAAAATTTGACATTAAGGATCTTGGTTATTTAAAATATTTTCTAGGAATAGAAATTGCACATTCTAAGAAGGTTTATTTATTTCCCAAAGAAAATATACCTTAGATTTGTTAAAAGAAACCGGTAAACTAGGTTGTAAACCGGCCTCAACACCAATAGATGGTAAGAATAAATTAAATACCGAAGATGGTGAACCTTTAGAAGATATAAATCAATTTCAAAGACTTGTAGGAAAATTAATATACCTAACGGTAACGCGTCCGGATATTTCTTTTTCGGTAAGTCAAATTAGCAAATTTATGCATGCCCCTAGAACACCGCACTTAGAGGCAATAAATAAAATTCTAAGATATTTAAAAGGAACACCCGGAAAGGGAATTTGTATGAAAAATAACAATTCTAACAATGTGTGTGGCTATTCCGATGCAGATTGGGCCGGGAGCTTCGATAGAAAATCGACAACCGGTTTTTGCACATTTGTAGGCGGAAATCTAGTCACATGGAAAAGCAAGAAACAAAACGTCGTGGCACGATCAAGCGCCGAAGCGGAATATCGTGCCATGGCGTCCACCGCAAGTGAGTTGACATGGATCAAGCAACTCCTTTCGGATTTAGGAATTAAAATTCATGCGCCAATGCAAATGTTTTGTGATAATCAAGCGGCACGACATATAGCATCCAACCCGGTGTTTCACGAAAGAACAAAACACATCGAGGTGGATTGTCATTTTATTCGAGAAAAAATTCAAGCAAAAGAAATTGAAACTCCCTATGTTCGAAGCGAAGACCAATTGGCGGACATATTCACCAAGGGACTTGAGCCGAGGCCATTTGAAAACAACGTGAGCAAGCTAGGATTAATTGACATCTACAATCCAAGCTTGAGGGGGAGTGTTGAGAAAATAAAGAATTTAGGATCCGATAACCCTCAGACCCGTTAGGGATTAGTCTTCATTGAGTTTAATAGTAAATAAGAGAGTTACTAATTAGAGAATAAAAAGCAACTCAATCTTAGTACTATTTTTAGTAAGTTACCATTATGTATAGGTAGGCAAGTAGGCAACCGTTATATATTTTCTTTCCTCCTAATTATATAAGGAGCTCACTGTACAAGATATAGAATAGAATGAAATAATCAATTTTTTCCTTCATTCAATCAATCTCTCTGTTTCAATCTCTTTGTTTCATAAATTCAACACATATATACTTGCATGTCTTATCTTCTTTATTTTTCAATAGAAAATTAATTAATGAAAAGTGTATCACTAGATCTAAGGGGGAGGGGAGTAGGGATGGAGAACTACATGCAGCCTTTAAATGGGATCCAGTAGTGTATGGTCCCATATAGAAAAGTTGACATAAATAGCTCAATAGCTAGGTTTGCCCTTTGTACTATGCTCTTCTTCTAGCCTATTATATATGGACCACAAAGGCATGTTTGCATTTGGTCCCCATATGATAAACCAGAAAAATTCAAGGTTCCTTCTCTTTCTCTACAGTGTATATCATCGTATACCGCTGTTCCTTCGCTTTCTTCTTTCTAACAAATATATATATATATATACTATTACTAGCTTTAGGAGTTGATGATTTTAGTTCTTACTTAATTTTGTTTTAATGCTGTCTTCTGTTAGAACAGAGTTGTCTTATTGAAGTTCGAGCATGGATGTGGATCCCATATGGAGGTATCTATTTAATTGCATGATATATATATAGTAACTTTAAGTTTCAAAATAAACAAACTTTGCTTACAATTGAAGAGAGATTATCACGGTTTTGCCCCTAGAGTACTTACAATTAATACTTGCACTTATATGACATGTATGGTCCTTAATTACAGTCAATTAGTATACATTTGGTTATTGGTAATTCCTTTGATCCAAATTTAAATAGCTCTTTTGTTATGGAAAGTTTATTTTCTAGGGTTACATAAGGAATTTTATTTTAATCTTTGCTCCATGCCATCAGTAATGATCTGATGTGTGCATACTTATTTCCATTCTTATATTAAGCACGTAGATGTCTTGATCCGCCAATGACTTTGATTAAAAAATGAAATTTCGGATTGAATAAGCCCTCCAATCAAATATTCTGATTTTATGCATTTTTTTAATGTTTTTTTACGTGCAAAAGTATAAATTTATCTAGACATGTACTCGCCACACATACTCTTTACATACAAATTGTATCATTTTCTGTTCGGTCCTGATTTATTTCTATATTTTAAATATCATTTAAAGAATTTTTGAATTGATGGTAATGTTTTCATTTCTTTATACTTTTTATATCATTTAGGGAATGTTATTTGTCATTTTGTTTGAGATTTTTCTATGAAAATATGTCAAAGGGATAAAAAAATTATATGTCATTTAAGTAATGTTATTTATGTATAGATGTCATTTAAGAAATATATTATTTGTCATTTAGTCTATTTTTTATGAAATATGTTATTTTGTATGAGTTTTTTTTCTTTGTTCTCTTATAATATAATATGTCCTATTGTAACGCACGGGCACGGTACTAGTCTTATATGGAACAGAAAAGGAACATAATATTAAGTGGATGAGCATAGATAATTATATTTCTTGATCATTGTCCCAAACATAACGATATTATGAGCTGATATACTTCAATTTCAGCTTAGTTTGATTAGAATATAAATATAACAATTTACAGATCTCGTGAGGTTATTCTTTCAACATATACATTAATAAAATCCTTATTTATTATAAACCATACAAATTTAAAATCTGCTTATCAACATATCATTATAAGACAATAAAGAATATATACTCCCAAGTCAAGTGAGTTTTTGAAAATTAGAAGGATAAATACGATATTATAAATTTTAGAGGGGGGAATACATAATTTCGAGATTTTTGAGGGGATACATGAAATTATCCCTTATATATGTGAAGTGAAAGCTAATGCAGAAGAATGAAATGAATCAATTTGTACATTTTTCAAATTTTATTTAGGAGCATAACCTAACCAGCATACTTGAGTATCAAGTCTTTCAGAAAAAAAAAAAAAAAAATTGAGTATAGTATCAAGTATCAACCGATGGCTTACCCCTTTAAACTATTGCTCTTCAGCCGTAAAACCCTGACCAATTTTGCAAGTGCCACCTGCTTCAAAAACCCTAACCAATGTACATCAATGTTAATCCAATTCAAGCCTAACCAGTTAATATAAGCAAAGAACACCATCAACGTCAGAATACATCCAAAATTATAACTGCTAAGTATTTAGAGTTAAGGCACTTCTGCAGTCAATCAAACTAGTGTTTTCACTGCAGTCACTCAGAGGTTTAGAGTTAAGGCACTTCTGCAGTCACTCAGAATCAATCAATAACTGCTAAGTATTTAGAGTTAAGGCACTTCTGCAGTCACTCAGAATCGATATCAATCAAACTAGTGTTTTCACTGCTGTGGTCAATGTGAATTCATTAAGAATTTAAGCAGAAGGTGCTTGGTGGCTTTTGTACAAAAATTGAACTTTGGTGGGTTTGTTCACAAAAGACAAAATTGCTGAACGTTATAAGAAATAAATTTAGACAATTTTTTGCTATAATTTCTTAGTATTTAGGCGTGATATATCTTGCCATCGTATTGCAATTTCTAATTGAATACTGAGCGATGGTTCATTGGCTGGTACAACTGCAACAGACTTTACAGGCTTTTAATTTACTAATGTACTATCATAACAGAATAGGTTGTGCATGCTCTGCTCCTTGACATTATACTCGACTGCAGCGCTCATAAAAACATGATTAAAATGTTCTGCAAATGTGGTACCAATAGTGTGTAAAAAAAAGGCCTAGTCAATAGTTCTAAGAAAAAATAGTTTTAAATGAGCTCCTCAAAAGAAAAGAACAGGAAAGGACAAAAAAAGAGCTCTGTGCCGTGAGCCTCACTACTCTGACAACCATTCTATTTTTGCAGTTGATAATTACTGGCATGCTCAAAATTGTCCATATCCAGATTATGATCCGTATCCCTTTTAATTTCATTACTGGTTAGGTGCGGATTTCTTTACTAAGCTAATTTACTTAAAGGCTGGTGTTTGATTGACGTTTAAAGTTTTGGAGTTTTGGTTGACGTTTAAAGTTGTAGAGGTTTAAGTTGAATTTAAGGAGGCCTAAGCTATTTATGTTTGATTGAGTTTTGAGTTCTAAAGTCAATTGATCTCTATTTTTTTTTTTTTTTTCAAAACTTTTGTACTTGTATTTTATTTTATATATAATTTAGGGTAAAATGCAATAAATAGTTTAAAATTGACCCCATTCACAACAATAAAATTATATGATTGACCCTCATAACGTAAAAGTCTAGCTCCGCCCCTGATCATAACCTAAGCTACTTGAAAATAATATCAACTAAAAATAAGGGAGAAAAAGTTGGAAAGTCACTAAAACAGTGGGGCCATAGGAAGACTACCTCTTAAACCAACTAGATATATAGGTGGTATAGATTTAGAGGCTCAATTTTAGAAATATAACTAGTTAAGCATACCTAATTAATCCGCATTTGATGATGTAATTGAGGCCCAAACCTCTTATTTCATGATTTAGATTTCAATCAAACACCGTTGCATCTTATTACTTGAAACCAAGCAGAGTGAGGCTATAGTAAATTGCAATGCGTGAATCGGTTCGTGCATTGGATTCATATCTCCGTTTCCAAAGTCCAAATAATCAATCCAAACCGTTTAATATTATTATCATATGAAAATATACTTGGAGATCAAATTTTATATTTTTTTACTATATTTTTAGACAATTAGAAAATCACAAAAATTATGGACCATCCGAGAGTAGTGATTTTCTACCTACCTAAAAAATAGTAAAAAAAATTCCAAAAACATATAAAATTTGATCTCTAGGTATATTTTCATATGATAATAATGTTGAACGGTTCGGATTAATTATTTGAACTTTGCAAACGGAGATATGAATCCAATGTACATATCAATCCACACGTTGCAATGTACCATAGCCTCACTCAACCAAGCATACATAAAATTGAACAGCTATAAAATGAATGATATAGCACCCATAACACCTTTGAGGCTTTGAACAGTGTAACTACTCCCTAAATCTTCATCAATTGGTAACTACAAATTGAGCTTCTTTTAGAAAATGAAAACCAAAAAAGTTTAATAAATCAAGAATCAACTATTGATCCGGTGGTTAAAGGCAATGCTCTTTGTGCGAAAGGTCTCAAGTTCAAAACTCAAGTGAGATCCTTAATAGATATTTAAAGATGAGAGACAAGTCTATCATCTCTATCTCACATATGAAGCTAGCCCTCCAACTTTCCTCTCCAAAAAAAAAAAAAAAAAAAAAAAAATATTAAGATGGTACAACCATACTCAAAATTTGAAAATTTAAAAAGAAAAATGTAGCATTACCTCAGGTCATGCTAAAATCAGTACTGCTTATAATAACGCTAGAGCAAGCACCAAAAACAACTTCCAAAGCAAAAGACCAAACACATTAAAGATTTAGATGCATATGATGCAATAGACCAAAGTAAAATGTAACATCATCCTTATTACCAATGCAAAAAAGGGTAATATTAGTGTTAAAACCTTTAAAATGTGACAATTATATACTTCATAAACTTCCCTCCAATTATTTAAGTTAAAAAAAAAAAAAAGAAGAACACCCAAAATTTCCCCAACATTTATACCTGTTTATTCAATTACCTGACCTATGTTGAATGGATAACACGGGTCCGGGTAACAGGGTAAGGTTATTCAGGGTGCGTACGCTAAGAGTTACTTCATAGATTTAACAATATATAATATAACTAATTACAAGGTGTTGTATGTTTTATAAACAAACCACTATACAAAATTGCCTCAAGTCCCAACACTGTAAAAACTCTCAATCTAAAACAATCACTTGGTTAATTAACTGATATCCATTTGTTATCCTTGATATTCTTAACAGGTAATGGTAGTGTACTAATGTAGCCAATTCTCAACGGATAATGGAAGTTGGAACAAAGTATAAAGCCAATGCAAAGCTGGAACAAAGTATAAAGCCAATGCTTAACTGGTACATGAATCAAAACCTTTGCTTATTCTGTACTAGTCTGTCGAAAGCTACAACAGAAAGTAAATTTCATAATAGTTATTCATTTGTTAATAGTGACAACTATTAATGTTACGCTATGACCCTAATTGCTATTTGGGCCTATCGGGTTATGTATCTTTAATTGTTGTTTATGTTACGACTCTTGTAAGAGAGAGAAAATTAGATTAAGGAGATTAAGTTTACTCTCTACTACATCTCTTCCTCTCTTCCTTATTCTCATACCGTGAAGAAACCCTAACATACTGGTATAAGAACCATCTTCGCCACTGTCAGTCTGATCGGTGGTTCCAGGGTTGAGATCATTGTTCCGCTGCTGCTTGAGGATTACAGGTTTTTTCTCCAGTGTGCACCTGTGCACGGTAAGAAACGTCTCACCATTTTGGCACGTGAGCTAGTTCTTTGAGCCATGGTAGACCAGGGCTCTTCTTCCATGCGGATGCGTCTGTGAGCTGCAATATTGGACCAGCACCCTCCTTCTGTGCTGCTGGTGGACCGCGCCAAGACCAAGACCGTGAATCTCCATTTCGCGCGTGCCTTGTGTAGATCACAGAGAGGCAGCAACCTCTCTGGACCGCGCAAAGACCAGGCACTCCTCTCCTGTGCTGTACTGTTGCTGTGAGTCACGGTACACCAGGCTGCAGTTTTTTTTTATCAGACCGCAAGTTCTCTTGTGGGCCGCACCAGAGGAGTAGGTTGCACCAGAAAGGATGTTTCGAAATTGCATCTAAAACAAACTAAAAGTTACCATTATTGCTGTTGTTATCAGAAGCACCAAATCTACCACTTTTATTGTTATCATATTCTTAACAACGAAGATGGAAAACAAATTAGTACTTAATTGCAAAAGCAAGGTACATATCATCTATTCAATGGAGATTGGTCAAATGGTGAAATTTCAAAGAAAGAAAAAAAATATATCTCAAGAAAATAATTGCATGTGGTATCTGACCTTAAAAGTCATAATCATCTTCTTTTCCCTTTGCTAGGGCCTTGTCCGGATCCTCTGAAGTAACTCAAATTTTGATTTTAGATCCGAACCATCCGATGAGAATCTGGGCCAATTCGGCTCGAGGGGGTTTGCACGGGAATCCATATCCTCTGAGGTAACATAATATTTCTGTTTAGATTTGGACTGTCTGTTCAGAATTTGGGCCAATCCGGCCCGAGGTGAAACACACGTCTGTTTGGACGGTCTGGATCCAACAGAAATATTCAGTTACGTTTGGTGATACGAATTCAATGCACGGGGCCCCTTTAATATTTGTGTCAATACAGATCTTAAGGTTTGTATCAAAACTCAAAATTTGAGTTTAGGTGATATGAATTCCTTCCAATGGTACTGCTCATGCAGCATCCATCTATCTTCAATCCGATTCATTTTTTGCCGCAGTCGTGAAATAAAGGGCATATTAAAAAATATCAAAAAAAAAAGACAAGATGAAATAGTAATTGTTTAATTCTGGTTCTGTTCTATTGCCTGTATCAGTAATCAAACCAACTGCACCAGGATTCACTTTTACATGGGCTCTACAGCTTGGTTAAGGCTAAATCAAAATAGTGTACTTGCAGACTTGGTAGTTGGTACATGATCGTACTGGTCAAATAGTGCAATTATCAGAATTATTGCTACATAAATACCCATAAATCTCCATCACTGTTATTCCGTATTAATGAATGAAGCCTCTAAAACAATGATTTTGACCTCACTTAAAAGAGAGCCGTAGCTTCTTTTAACAACCCTCACATTCCTAACTAGAAACTTTGAATGTAGGAAAAAGGAAAAAAAGAAAAATAAGATAATTATATATATATAGAGAGAGAGAGAGAGAGAGAGAGAGAGAGGGTAGAATGAGTACGGATTTCCACTGGGAGGCGAGATATTAGCACCCCCGGATCTCCTCTGTACTCGTTCCCAAAGTACTTCTCCATTCCCACTCTCTTGCTCTCTCTCTCAATCAATATCACCAGCGAAGGCGGAGCTCACTCCTTTCAAGTTCCAACTGGAAGGATGATCTCATCTGACCGTCGAATTTGGATCCCATCTCATCAGAATCCGAACCAATCCAGCCCACGGCATTACTCGGAGAATACGAATCCGAATTTTGTGTTAAGAGGAATTCTGGGCCCCGACGGTGTCTGTATATGGGCTAGGGAGGCCCGGTTTCAATTGAACATTACTAGATGTAAGAAATTGTTCAGCTCCTTTCCGAATTATAACCCCAGTAGAAATTGTTCAGCTCCTTTCAAGAATAAGGTGGCTGATTTAAGAAAATTGTGACCTGAAGCACATTGACAGTAGAAATGCCAGTATGCATCAAATGATACAGTTTTTAAGTTTTAACGCTCTCCTGTTAGCTTTTATTTTATCATTTGAATTGCAATTGATCATTGTCCCATGTTATCAACAAAAAGTCAATGACCCAAGTAAATTGAGAGCCTTTTAAACAGATTTTATCCCCCGAAAATTAATGGTAAATTACAGATTTTATTACAATGTAATTAATTAAAACGATGGGGGGTTTTTTTTTTCTGTAAAGAACAAAAACCAAATCTTTCACTGTAGAGAAAAATGGAAATCAGTGTGCCAGCCACAATTTGTGCATCCAGTTTTTCTGCACCTTCAAAGAAGCGACCCTGTAAAATGATAAAATGGTCAAATGAAACTTCTTTTAAATTTTAGAACAATAATTAATAAAATGAACTGAAAGACGAGTGAAATGAGAATAGACAGAAATTCCTTTTCTTTTTAAGTGAAATGCAAGCGAACAAATAGCAATTTCTTATAACTGTTCTAACAATGCCATCAATTATGTTAACAAACTTGATCAAACATGTGTAATAAAGCTTTCTGATGACTCCACATACCTTGCTCATCATAAATGTCAGAAGATTTTTACAACCATATAGACTTATCTTCATGAATATCTTTTTCTCGCCGACAACGGAGACTAGAATTATTAATTCTCTTGATAATTTTCTCATAAAATTTCCAACAGGGAGTCATATTTGAAATAGGGCTTTGGCCAAATGGATGTTTCTCGACAAACTTTTGAACATCTTTGGTCAAAGCTAATTCTTCTAGATATTCTCGAAAAAATCCTCCATTGTCTGCATGAAAAAAAAAACCATTTATTAACATCAGCCATCAAGAAACAAAATGTGCCAATATCAATATGCTCTCCCGCATTTTTCAAACATGTTGACATATCCTCAAAATATTTAATTTAAGGATGAGAGGGGCAGTGCTGTCGCATGGGTACAAAAAGCAAGCAAAATTTCAAGAATGTACAGAATGACTTTTAAAATGACAGTGTATGCAGAGGCAATCAGAGACAAGAAAACAGTAACATACCAAAATGAGAGGAAAATATCATTATGCAACAAAAGACTTTACCTAAAGCTTTATCATGTTCATCTCTGAAGTCATAGGAGTAAGGAAAAATTGCTGTGTGTGGCTAAAACAACAAAATAAATATAGTAAATAGTATGAAGGAAACATAACATTTTCTGAGAAGATGAAGAAGCATAAAACAGTTTATGTGACCCCCTTTCATGATGGCACCTATGCAAAATAATACTAAATAATCATTTTTTGGTCACACTTCGGCAAAATTTGATGTTTCATGCCTTTTTTAGAGAAACTTGTAAGGTATACATCAACAACATGGGCCAATTATGTCAGGATAGTTTTCTGAAATAAAAGAAATATCAAATAGGTATTTGTTGAATAAAAAAATCAAGAGGATTTTACCGGGTTACACAAGGCCTTATATGGAGAATCATCAATAAGCAGTGTATTAGATGATGAAAACTCTCCTTCCGCCCAAGGAAGGTCACTTTGCTCTTTAGTCCACAATTGTTTTATCTGTTTCAGCATCAGAGGCTTCTTGAAGTTCCCAATTGTGGTAAAGCCTGTGTTGGTGCACTTTGACGAATCCTATAAAATATCACCAAATAATCTACGATAAGAGTATATAATTATGAACTAATATTTTACGTGCTAGAATAAACACTCACCCAACAGAATAACAAGTTATGTCTCATATCACCCATCAGATACTTAACTAAGGGATCAAGGTTGTTCCTGGAAAAAAAAAAAAGCTTTACAGCTTCACTAATAGACAAAAAGATGGAAATAACAAACTATACTAAGTTAAAATAGCATACCTACGCCTGGAGGACCAAACACCAATGTGAAAGTTCTCAAAACAGAACTTCAAAAAATCATCACAGAAAGGCCTCTTAAAAACTGAATAGATGGCACAAGAAGTATCATAACTTGATTCATTTTCAAGAGGGAAATTTAAATACTCCTTTGAACATGAACTGAGTTAAGAAGTGCTAACCAGCCTTTTTATCGATGTACTTTGGTGCCTTGAGTGCCCTGTGGACGTCTAGGGTGACATCAGCGAGCACACCATTAATGTCAAATACTAGTAACTTCTTTTCATAACTTCTGTAGCGCCCTTTGGGTGGCAACTTAGGCTTTTTGGATTTTGTATTTTGAAATGGGTAATACAGATCGTATGTCAATAGAGTATCTCTTCTCGGCTCCATTGATAAGGTATTAACAGTAGTAACATTTTTTCTTTTGGTGTTTCTAGATCTTGTGTCAGGTCCTGAAAAGTATATCAGAAGTAAATTTGCTTGTCTATTACCTTGCTATGATACTAGTATTTTATTCCGATTATTCTAATTCATTCCCATTTCTTCCAGCAGAGATATTGAATCAATAAATGGTTCAGGAACAAGTATGTTATTACATTTGAAAAGAAAAACGAAGTTACAATAAACACTCTAACAGTAGCAAGAAGTATTCATGCACACTACCGATGATGTAAATTTTAATTATAGAAACAAACAACAACATGAGAACATAAAGGAGAATAAGAAAATAGATGTGTTTAATTAGATTTACCAAGTACAACTACAAGACAGTGTGGTGATTGTTGAAAGCATGCTGATTTATGACCTAAAGGCATGCAAGGCTGATAGCTGTAAATTTAAATAACAAATCAAAGCAGTTAGTGCAAGAAAAGGGCCATTTTTAACAAGACGTATCACACGTATCCTAAAAAAACCAATCCCTCCCTATTTCCTTGAAAAGTACGCCTCCATGCAATTTGTTTCACTAGACAGATAAGTGAGAAAGAAGAGGTCAGTTTAGGTAAGGTTCTAAGAAGTAAAAGTGTAGAATAAGGATATATGTCATATTTCTAGTGTTTTAGAGGGGCATTCTTATTTCTTGTTTATAGAAAGCAGTTAGTGCAAAAAAGGGGCAAATATTTAACAAGACGTATCACAAGTATCCTAAAAAAACAATCCCTCCCTATTTCCTTGAAAAGTATGCCTCCATACAATTTGTTTCACTAGACAGATAAGTGAGAAAGAAGAGGTCAGTTTAGGCAATTTTCTAAGAAGTAAAAGTGTAGAACAAGGATATATGTGATATTTCTCGTGTTTTTTAGAGGGGCATTCCTTTTTTTTAAGGTTAGTGGCTTCTAGAGGGGCATTCTTATTTCTTGTTTCGAGGCTATGTGAATATTTTGAGGCTTACAGTAGTATCTCTTTTCTTACTAATAGAAAGAAAATGATGCAAGTATTTATGGCTGAAACCTGGAAGAGGAACTTACCTAATCATCGTGTGTTAGTCTGTTGGTCATCGAGACATGCATGTCAGAACTTTAGTGCTCTACATGAAAACAAAGGTGTTAATTTGTAGGAGCAAAATTTCAAAACAGAAAAAAATTACAAACAAAGAATAGGTTGTATAGGGACAAGTTCATGTATGTTATTAGATAATCAACATCACCAAATTTGTCATGCTATCCAGGCATAAAAAGATGTAGCATATACACCTTTGTGTAACATCTTATAAAATGCCCAAATTATCCCCTCTGTTGTAAGCGTTTGTAAGAGATAAATAACAAATATAATCTTTCCAAGCCAGAAAGATTATATCAGATGTTGCCATACTTTTCCAGAGTTATATGAGATACTTCATATGTTGTGCAAGTGCGTGTTATGTTTCTCATGACATAGGCACATAATTGATGCTTCGTCAATCGCAGGGAATATATTAATTCTCCTCAAAAGTAGAGACTATAATCAGTTTTGTGAACAGGTTACTAGAGATATGAAGCAGAAATGCTAAAAATTCAGAATAAAAATTAAAATACCAAACGCTTGAGTTATGAGGTTAATTTATCACCAATTCTGAAATGTGGCACTTCCAAGATATACAGAAACGGAGAAATTGTTTGTGCAAGTACCGTACTGAAAATTAAGACCTTCTACTATAGCTAGCAATTCTCCATTGTAATTACCATGGTTCGAAAGATCTATCGGAAGCGTAGGATCCAATTACTGTGCGATTTTGGGATTTGGGCGAATGAACACTTGAATCCGAAGAGACTCGCCTCCGATTCTTCCTTGCCACTGACTGGAGTCTCAGATTGATATTTTACTGATGCTTCCAAAGGAGGATGTGATTGATTTATGATCGGAAGAGATATTTGGGATGCAAACGGATCGGAAGAGATATTACGGGCCCGACGGTTAATAAGTAGGCTGGACTATTGAGAGAAAAAAAAAAGCAACTTTTGGGCCGGATCCGTATATCTGTCATAAAATATACGGATTGAATTCAGAATTTCAGATCCAAAAAACATATCCGATATATTCTCTTGTGGAATAATAAGATTACAACAATCAATCATTTAATACTTTCATTAAATAATTAAGACCAACATGCAATTAAATTTTTTGACCCGTTCATTGTGGACTTGATTGTACACTATTAGCAACAACAATAATTTTGATTGTCTACAATCACCAATTATAATTGCATGCAATCGGTGCGCTTTTTGACTGAGAGAGAAAAAAGAAAGGAATTTCGTTCTTTTTTTTCTTAACGGAGAGAGGCTACCGTTAAAAGAATATTTGATTCATTCTAATAAACATGATCTTGTGGTCTAGAGACGCTTTGGAGAGAAGTGATGTTTAAATGATCACACCAAAACGGTATATATAGATAATATCTGATTCGTATTCGATCCGTATTCGAAAAATTAGATGTGGATATCTGATATCCGAATATCCGTGTGGATATGGTTACTGATATGGTTTTAAGTTTCAATTATTCGTATTCAAATAGTAGATATATATCATATATTTTAATATATATTATGAAAAAAATATTGTTATTCACCATTAAAATTAGATAAATATCATGAACTATGGTATTTTTTAATATTATTATTAATAAATATCCGATCCGATCCATATCCGTTCTGTACGCGGTTGATGTCCGATCCGTATCCGTATCCGGAAAATTAAAAAGAAATATGAATATGATTTTACACTATCCGCTCCGTATTCGCTCCGTTTTCACCCCTACAAACAATACACTTTTTTTTCTTTCTCATTATCCTCTCTAGTAACAATGTAACAATGTACGTGTGCAATGTCCCATTTGTACCTCGATCGAATATTACACAATTTAAGAAACATCCATATTTTGCTCGAAAAACTTTGTAGACACTTGGTGTGAGAATGCTAGCTAGCAGATAGCTTTAGCATATTTGAAAATTCACTCTTGGAGAGCCTTGATTAACATAAAAAATCAGACATCAACTCATCATCGAGACACTCTTTCAGAAGTCTTTCATAGTGATTAAGAAAATCCAACCACCTTTGGTTAAGGTCCAAGTACCACTTAATTACACTGTTCATACTTTCAACCATGCATTAAACTAAAAATATTTCAACCATTTAGTACAGTTTTCAAACTAAAGCCCATTCAGTACAGTTTTCAAATAAATCTTACAACCATGCATTTTCATATAGCTTAAGAGTGATCTGTTTACATGCGAAAATTTTGAACTTTCAAATTAATTTAGTATAAAGTCAAGCGGTCAAAACCAAAAAGTTTATAAATTAATTTTAATGCATTAATTTTTTGAACATTTTTTTACCACTTGAATCTATACAAAATTAATTTGAAAATTTAAAATTTTTGCATATAGGTGCGTCACTCAAAAGGTAGATGGGTTTCAACAGTTCAGATTCGTCATTTAAAACTAATTCGATAGATATTAGAGTTTAATTCACGTTGAAACCCATCTACCTTTCGAGTGCATTATCGATAGTTTTAAATGACACATCTTTAAATATCCATACATGAAAGATCTCAAACTATTATTAAATTTCATGTATTATCGATAGTTTTTTAGCTTTTAATTTTCTATATATACATATTTAAAAATTTAAAATTTAGATATGCAAATCTTTTGTTTAACTTGTGCATTCTTATTTGTGAAAAAGAGAAATTTTTTAATTAGATTTGGGAAATAAAATCCATAAAAATAATAAAATAAATAAAGTAAAGCTAGTGTATGCTATGCTAATCAAGAGGGCTCGGTGAGCGTAACTTCAAAATCTATTGAATTGGTTTCAAATAACGAATTCAAATCGTTTGAACCGATCTACTTTACAAGTGATGAGTGTACTGATAGGTCTAAATTATATACACATTCGATCTAGTTTTTATCACATAATAACACCAAATATCTTGTATTTTAGTAGAGAATATAATGAAATATATCCAAGAATCAAATTACTACCGAAGTCTTTTTAAATTACAGGAAATGGAGCAAATTGTAGATCTCCTCGCAAGCTTTCCGAAAAGTGGTAGAACACTGAAAACGGAGTTACGGATCATAAGTTATGCCCGTTTGAATTTCAGAGAAAAACAGGAGAAACCGAGCCCAGTGCGGACGCACTGACCCAGAGTGCGGACGCACTGACCCAGAGTGCGGACGCACTGACACAGAAAACAGAAAATCCGAGCGCAGTGCGGACGCACTCGGGCCGCACCACCCGCACTCAGCCGACACACAGTTCGTATTTTGGCCATATCTTGGTCATACGAACTCCGATTTGAGTGATGCAAAGCTTGACGGAACCAGGACAAAGAGATCTACAACTTTCATGAAGGAAAAATATCCAAATTCGGAATGTATAATTATGTACAGCCGCATCAATGGCCGCATCAGCCTGAAAAACTGCTAAATATGGAAAGTTAGTGGGCTTAGTGGGCGCCAAAATTAGAATAACTTGGTCTCCAAGTTCAGAATCACGGAATTAGAAATATAGAAGTTAGTAGGCTTAGTGGGCGCCGAAAATAAAACGACTTGATCTCCAAGTTCAGAAAACGTTATATAAGGCTAAGGAGACCACATGAGAAATCATCCATTATTGTACATATCCATTATTATATCCATCTTTCCACAAATTGAGAGAGAGAGATCCTGCAGAAATTCTAGAAGGCTTTTCAAGGAAGGAGAAGAAGAAGATTCAGGCAAGGAGTCGGCAAGATCGAGGTTTTAGATCTAAGAAAGGGTGTAATCATTTCTTTATCTCATTTCTTATTGTTTTTGCCAATCTTTGTTATGGATCTCTCCAAGAGAGAGTAGTTCTCTTTCTAGGGGTTTAGGTCAATGCATGAACTTGTTTAATTCTAGATTATTCGGATATTTGTTTTTATTATGATTGTGTTATCGGATTTGATTGTTAATTTCTGTGATTTATTCTTTATGAATTTCATTAGTACTCGTTCCTTTGAGTTCACATGGTTAGGGTTTATTGAATTGAAGTAGTTTTGAAATCGCGTTGATCGTGTTTTTCCGCTTTAAATTTATTAAATTCCGGCATTGGTCATGAGGAGACTACTAATTGAAACCATAAAGACACACCTTAGGGTTGGGTTAGAAGCGACCGTACTTTGATATCCAATCCGGAACTATAGAAATTAAGGTTAGGATTTTGGTGAAGGACCGAAAGGCGAAGGCAAATCCTAATTAGGACACCTTAGAACAAATATCGATATATGCTTTGAAGCATGAGATTAAATATCCCTCTAGGTTAGTGACAGCCCTAGAATTCGAGGCACATTAATCCATAAAGCGCAAAGTATTTGTATTAATATTTGTTCCAAAGGCTAACATAGGTTAGAAACCTCATCAAATCAAACATGAATTTAAACAAACCGAATAAATAGAATTAGCAAGGGATTGTAGACCGAATACCCCTAGATCTCCTTAAACTTGAAAACAAACCAATCTTTCTTTCCTTTATTTTATTTACATTTATTGTTTGAAACTCCTCTTTTTCGGGTATTGAACCCAACTTTAGGATTTTAAGAACAAACCCCCCACTTTACTTTTATTGTTTTGTTTTAGAAGTAGTTTTCTTTATTAAAAATTGGTATTTCCCTATCTCCCTGCGGATCGACACCTAAATACTACAATCGATAGGTTGTGCGCTTGCAACTAACCTATTCATTGAGTACGAATGTTTTATAAATATTAAAGGCAAAAGAGTACAAAATTATTATATCTAAAATACTCAACATGTACATGTACAATTTTGAAAATTTTGAATTTATTTAGTATAAAGTCAACCGGTCAAAAGAGTGAAGTTTTATAAGTTAATTTTATTGTATTCATTTTTCATTATTTTTTTACTGCTTAACTTTGTCCTTAATAAATTTGAAAATTTTGTATATACACACATTATTAATTTATGAATTTAACATTTAAAATCAATTCGATAAGGTTTTGCTAAAATGAATATGTATTAAGACAGATCAGATCTTCCAAACATTAACATGTTATATACGTGTCATATCTGATACCACGCAACACAGCTAGCTTCATTATCATGTGTAAAAATTTGGTAGATTAAAAATCAGGAAGTTTGTTTAAACCTGAGTCAGAAATGAAAAGAAAATTGCTAACTAAGCTTTTCAGTCCGTCTTGTCAAGTTGTTGTGCACATTTACTACCTTTCTTTTCTATTTATTATTGTGACGAATTAGTGAAAACGAGTCCCACGGATGCTAATATAAAAAAAAAAAAAAAAAAAAACATATATATTAAGGGGAAGGAAATGTCATGTATATATATATATCCTTCAAAATCCTTAATATATATTACGTATTTTCCTCAAATTCATAATATGTTATTTACCCTTCTAAATTTCTAAATTCTCAAATTTACCCATTTAATTGACCTTTCTATTAAAACTTATTTTAAATTTATAAAGTATCCATTTTATCCTTTATTGTTTTTCAAAAAAAAAAATGTAATTTGTGTAAGAAAAATGTTTAGTTTTCTCATTGGCAAGTCGTGATGGCAAATTGTTTATTTTTTTACCCGTGACACACATGCAAATGTATATCTAAATATCACACGTGTCACAAGTAGAAATGAACAGTTTCCTCTCAGAAATCGGCAAATTAAAAGATGAATATTTTGCTTACACTGATTACATATTTTATTTTTTTAATAAAGGATAAAATGAGAACAATATTATAAATAAATAATAAATTGAGTAAATTTGTGAGTTTTTAAAATTTAGAAGGTGAAAAAGCGTAATTCGAAAATTTGAAGGGGTATACAAGAAATTTTCCATATAATCGCCTACATATTTGAAACAAATCCTGAAGCAGCAGCACAACAAGAACAAGAAGCCTAAAAAACAATCCTCATGAAGCACAATTGCTTGGTTTCCAAAAACCATGTTACCTTGCAGCAAGAAACTGCAGATGAAGCAGATCCAACTCTAAAACCATGGAGAACAGAGACACTTATATTTTTACCTATAGAAATAGAAGAGATGGATTCGCCCCACAAAGACCTCATCCTCTCTCTGCCACAAGAGAAGCGCTGGCAGCCCTACCACCTGAGGAACTACCAAGGTTTTTGGGAACTAGAAGGCATCCTTCCTCAAATCATGGCTTTGCAAAATCAGTTCAAACCTCGCTCAACCGATATTTTCATTGCGAGTTTTCCAAAATGCGGCATGACATGGCTGAAAGCTCTGACATTCTCTGTAATAAATCGAAACAAATATGAGTTTTCCTCACATCCTTTACAGAGGCTCAACCCTCACGATTGCGTAAAGTTTCTCGAGCCACTTTTCACTGACGAAGGCCGGGTTTACCTCGAAAGCCTCCCTTCGCAGAGAGTTCTTGGCCTTCACTTGGCCTACAGTATGCTTCCCGATAGTATCAGATCCTCAGAGTGCAAAATACTTTACATTTCCCGAGACCCGAAGGATGCACTGGTATCTTTGTGGCACATGAGCAAGGCTCTTCAATCTGACACGGCTATTCCATTTCTAGATGCCTTCGAACTATTTTGCAATGGTCGATCACTAGCAGGGCCTATATGGGATCATGTACTAGAGTACTGGAATGAAAGCCTTAAAAGGCCTGACAAGATTTTGTTTTTGAGGTACGAGGAGATGTTAGCGGATCCGCTTGGGAGCGTGAAGCGGGTTGCGGATTTCACAGGGCATCCGTTCACGGAAGAGGAAAAAAAGGAAGGAGTAGACAAGAAAATTGTCGACCTCTGCAGCTTTACGAAATTAACAAGTTTCAATGTGAACAAGAAGCGAGAAGAAGGTAGTAAGTTTGATATAAACCACACTTTCTTTCGAAAAGGTTTGGCGGGTGATTGGAAGAACCATATGACGGTGGAGATGGCCGAGAGATTGAACAAGATAACACACTCAAGCTGGAAGGATCTGGTTTAAATTTCTTTAGCTCTGATATTAAGGCCTCTGTCACTGGTTCTATACACCATGTATATATATATAGTCTGATCCTAGCTGGTACCGATCATATTCCGTATTTTTTTAAAACTTGTATTGTCTTAAGTCATGGAAAGTTCAGTCAGAACTCAGAAGCTCCAGTACATCATAATTTGTGGTCAGTTTATAAGCATCTATTAATTTGTCAAATTTTTATTTAATTTATCTCTCGCATGCCATTGGATGTTTCTCCATCCTATCCTTCAACTCAATTAATTTTTTTATCCAAATCAGATAAAATATATACACATTTCGGACTAGAATCAATTCAAACTAGATTTATATTATAATTCGGACTTAAAATATGTATGTATTAGAGAAAATTTCAATTTTTAGTCAAGACAAATGCTATTAAATAAAATACATCATGAAAAATATATAAATTTTGATAGATGATCAGTTGATCACACAACAAAGTAATTAATAACTTATATTAGAATAGCTATACTACACACATTAATTAATTGATGAATATTTATAATTAGTAAGTTAAATAATTTCCAATCATATTATTAAATTGAATAATAATCCAAATAGTTAACCCAACATTAAAAACAGCATACATACAGTGGAAACATTCAAATTAAAGTTGAACCACAAAAATTTAAAAATATTGGGCAGTGGAGGTTCAAAAAAGTAGGCCCAAGTTCGGCCCATGTTATACAAACGGGTATTGATGCCGAATAACAAAGCCATACACCAAATTTCTGGTTAAACTTAATAAAATGACAATTTTTCTATATATAATTGGAAAGAAAAAAAAAAAGGTATCTTTATTTTTAAATATTTAAGAAAAAAATAAGAAATGGCTCGTGGAGAGTAAAACATATGAATATATACAGCATATATATATATATTGTTGCTCTGACCTAATCTTCCCTATTTGTAATGCGTCAAATTCATTTTTCTTCGTTAAAGCCCTTAAACAATTTTACCTTGCAATTGCGTTGGCTTGATAATTGGATAATTGTTCCTTCTAAGTTCAATGGAAAAATAAATAAAGTGTAAATGAAAAATTAAGGAGCGAGGTGATCAAAGTCAAAGCTTCTTGAAATTTATTATTTTATTTATTTGTCCAAATGAACATAGATCATATCTAACGGTTTTATTTTGACTTTTTAAGTTTTAAATATGAGGAGGGTTCAAATGCCTCCATTTTTCATGCCTCCACCATGCCTTCATATTTTAAAACTTTAATAACTCAAAATTTAAAACTTAAAAGTCAAAATAAAACCGTTAGATATGATCTACATCATTTTATCTATACCCGAGTAAAAAATTATGATATTTCAATTTTGTTTTGGTTGTCATCAAGAGCTTGTAAAAAACATACTAATGTGGATAATTTCTAGACGTTGATTTTTCAACTTATTGATTCACATAAAAACAAAATCGAAATGTGATAATTTTTTATGAGCACATAGATAAAATGATGTAGATCATATCCAACGGTTTTATTTTGACTTTTAAGTTTTAAATTTTGAGTTATTAAAGTTTTAAAATATGGAGGCATGGTGGATGCATGAAAAATGGAGGCATTTGAACCCTCCTCTTTAAATATTAAGTTATTAAAGTTTTTAAAAATAGATGCATGATGGAGAGGTACAAAAAACGAAGGCATTTGAACCCTCCTCTTCTATGTATTAGATTGATAAAACATCAAAAACCTAAGAAACATTCTACTCATTCGGAAAAAAAAAATAAAACAATTGCGATAATTTATTTATTTTGTATATTAATTGAACATGTTCTTTATTCAGCAATTAATTACGACTTTTATTGAACAATTAATTATTAATTTAAAAGCTTAATTATTCAAGTACGAGTTATTTGATTTTTTACTTATGGATTAATTAATTGTTGGTATATACAATAGAACATTTAAAATTTTGAAAATGTTGATGGAGAAAATGGAACTTTTATTGTACTCGATCCGGTACCGAGGATACGGATTTCTTAGTCAAGATTGCGGTAGGGGATTCTATCTGAAACCACAAAATTAATTTTAGATGAAACTCTCAGCCATCCGATTTTCAAATTTAAATGTTTAATTATCGGACATATTCCAATTAAATCCGTTCATCTGAATTTTTTTTTTTTAAGGAGAAACCCGTAGGTATAGATAGGCAAACAGCTTGGGTAATTAAGCTTGTATATACCATCAAGTATGAGTTCGATGTGTTTGATGATCGTCCGATCTGATTTAAAATTCGCGCTCGCAACTTTCGTATTTACTTTAAAATTCGTGCACATGAATCTTAAAGTGGATCGGACAGTCCCGAAATCCATCGGACCCAAGCTTTCTAGTGCTAGATAGTAGGTAGTCCATCAGAATTCACTTTGGTTCGATACCCAGCCGACCTAATTGTCGCCCCTCGCCACTGAAAACCTAAGTCATCGTTGACTATAAGTTATAGATGCCGCGGTCGGAGTCCATACTCCATACCTCAGAGAGGTAACAGAATACTTGAGTTTGGAGAGGGACCGTAAGATTAGAATCCGGGTCAATCTGGTCCGGTGGGGAATGCACCGGACCCTCCAATATTCGTGCCAAAGCAGATCGGACGGTCCAGATCAAAACTCAAATATTCTGTTACCTTAGGTGATAGAATTCCTTGAGGCGGGAACTCACAACTGTTAGTGTTTCGAGTCGCTGATCAGGGCTTACCTTACCGGATCACACGCGTTGGTTGATTTCTCTGTCAGGACAAGACCATACGGTATTCTTTTCTATTCTCGCCATAGAAACTTGAATTCTCTCCCTCCATGATCTTTTTCTATTATATGTGGTTTAATAAATCCCTGTTCGCGTAGCGAGTAAGCCTGCGTGATTTGGGATTTCGATTGAGCGACCGAGCGAGCTAGGGAAAGAGAAACAGAGAGCGCAAGCATGGAGACTGCTTTTCAGGTTTGTACATCTTCTCTAGTTTTTCCTTTTTTCAAGATAATATTCACCCAATTTCTTCTCTTAATATCAGTAATTTGGTGTTCTATTGATCTGTTTAAAGTTGAAACCTGATTTTTTTTGAGATTTTAGTGTGGGTACTGAGGAAATTAGGGTTAGGAACTGTTATACTTGCTCCTGGTCTGGATTCTTTATCGCTTTCTCCGTTTTGCGATTTGTGTATTGTTCCCCTCAATTCGATCCACACCTTTACTTACAAATAATAATAAATAAGTTGATCCACATCCATGTTTTGAATTAAGTAGTGTACTTACATTTGCCATGTGAAGCCTCCCATAGATTTGGTGGAAATGTTTTGTTATATGATTGGTAAATTAGCATTCTATTAGCTGTAAATAATGAATATTTGAAATTGATATATAAATATATATCTTTTATATTAAAAAATATAACAAAACAGGAAGGGAAAGAGGAGGTGATCAGTGCATGGTACATGGATGACAGTGAAGAGGATCAACGGCTCCCCCACCACAGAAACCCAAAACAGTTTGTTTCTCTGGACAAACTCTCAGGTACCTGAAAAGAGAACTATAATATTTAAATGGTACTTTTCTGGTATTCGTGTATAGGTCTGTTTTAAGAAAAGCAAAATGCTTATCTGAAAATAAGTAAATAAATTGTAGATATGTCTTCCATCACTTAGATAGCACATGTAACAAACTTGATTCAATTTGAGAAACTGTTGGTCATCCATGGAATGATTTTTGAATTGTACCAAATTCAACACACATTCTATATACATATAGCAGAGGTCTGTAGTTTTACTTTTTGGATTTTGATGAATTTGACGTCGGTTGTCACGGTTGTGAGATTGTCATGGATGTCAATTTATCCCTTAACATCAAATCAATCAATTTTGCTTGAGCTCTAGTTAGTTTGTGTTAATTCTCTTTATTTAGTCCAAATTGAATAAGTCATGTGGATTAGACTAAATGTTCCTTTAAGTTTATGTGAGTTTATGTGTATCTCCACTGTCAAGATTTCAAAAAAAGAAGTTTTTGTGATCTAATTATTAAAAGTTTTGAACAAGCTGACAAATAATGGTGGGGTGGGGGCGGGGTGCAAATGAATTCCTTTAGCATCTATTTGCAAAGCCCCCAAATAATACTGACAGCCCCTTATAAGTACTAGACTTATTGGGAATCATTTGCACTTTAGCTAAAGTACTATGTGCTTATGCAAAATAACCTTATTTATTCTTGTACTTTCGATCTTTTTTCTGTTGTAGAATTGGGAATTCTGAGCTGGCGCCTGGATTCCGATAACTATGAAAATGATGAAAGCCTCAAAAAGATTCGGGAAGCCAGGGGTTACTCTTACGTGGTTCGGTTTTCTTTCCTTCTTAATTATTCTAAAAGAAATGGCTTTTCTAAAGTTAAAGGATCTTTACTGCTGTTCCTGTCATGATTATTGGTAAAACTTGCCATAAGCACATAGCAAACTTTGAAATCTAAAAATTAGTTTGGTATTGACCAGTAATTAGTGGTGCAATTTGTATAGGATATTTGTGATGTTTGCCCTGAAAAGTTACCAAATTATGAGGTTAAAATTAAGAATTTCTTCGAGGAGCACCTTCACACTGATGAAGAAATACGTTACTGCCTTGAGGGAAGTGGTAAGTACCTTTGTTTTCTGTTTGCTAATTTCATACCATTATTATTCAAACTAATTTATTGTGGTGCTCTGGAAAGCATATGGAATGTTTATTATAAGCCTGCAAATGTAAAATATATCGTATATCATCCAAGATATGAGAAGTACCACTTATGCTCATCTAATTTATTGTGGAGAGGTAATGCCGTAGTTTTGGGCATCGGGAAATAGAATGGGGAGAAAGGAGGTTGAGAAGCATATTTTCATGTTTTCTTGGGGCAAGCATGATTTTTGTATATATGTGGGTTTATGTATGATGTTATTTGTTTTCACTAGAGCCAACATGATATTTTGTTGTTTCTTTTTGGTATTAGATTTTATTTATAACGGTCATCATTAATTGTGTGGTGGACTTAGTCGTTATCGGTTAACATTTTTGTATAGGATACTTTGATGTGAGAGATCAAAATGATCAATGGATAAGGATAGCTGTTAAGAAAGGAGGTATGATTGTGCTACCTGCCGGGATGTACCACCGTTTTACTCTGGACACTGACAACTATATCAAGGTACAATTATCAAGGATATTTTATGTGCTGTTTCTTGTTGTACCAGTACTGCATCATAGCTCACAGTACAGTAAATTGGTTTTTTGGCATTTGAGAAGCACCTAGTTCTTGCTAGTACCCCTGGTTTTAGTTGCTCAATCTTTTGCAAAATTCAGTTCTATTGTTTACTTTTACTCGAATATTTTATATCATGTCATTGTGTGACGAAATTTTATGTGTAGGCGATGCGGTTATTTGTTGGTGAGCCAATATGGACCCCATATAATCGCCCTCATGATCATCTCCCAGCCAGGTACATTAAGTCCTGTGCTATTAATTAATGTTCTCTTATCTTTTCCATGTTTAGTTTTTTAATGTTTAATTAATAATATAGGAAGGAGTATCTGGATTCTCTGTTGAAGAAGGGAGACGGACAACCTGTGGAAGCTAATTAGTGCGTTTCAAGGGAAAAGTCGAGTTCATTACAGGTTGCTGGCAACATTTGGTTGTGTTAATAATAAGATGTGATCTTGTGTAATAGTAATAACTACAGTAAAATAATGTGCTGTATGATCTGTCTTTGGCAGCTATTTGCTAGTAACAAACAAGTGGTGATAGACTTACAGGTGCTTTGATATTTACAATAAACAGTGGTGATTGGATTATTTGGACCCTTGTTTGCTGAACTTCTGATTATTTTATTATCCTTTTCTGTTTACTTTTTGCAACTTGCAAACTTTATTTACATCCATACCCCAATATGCTCCTGAGTTTAGAGGGGAAAATAAATAATTGAATTACTTCAAATTGGAGTCGATGAAGTTTGTAAAAATTAGGGCTGCACAAAAAATTCGTAGTTCGTTATTCGATTCGAGTTTGATTTGAAAAAGTTCGTAAAGAATTCGATTCGAAATTGAGTTCGTTCGAAATTAATTCAAATCAAATTTAGTTCGAAATTAATTCAAACCAAACTCAAATTTGACCTAGTTTGTTTGAAATAGGTTCGCAAATCAAACTTTAGTTCGAAATTAACTCAAACGTGAACTGTTAATTTCTGCTGATAACTTATGTTCGCTGATGAAAATATAAGGCCGCCCATTGCTATCAATTCTGACTTCTGAAAAATGTTTATTGAATACTTTGGATATTTAAAATTTTTGGCGATGTTTCTCTTGTTGGCTATTTGAAAAACTTTGGATAATGTGATTGTACTGAACTTTGATTGATTGTACTAAACTTTGGTATTTGATATAAATTTTGATATTTGTAATGAATTTTGATTTCCAACTTCGGTGTACATGTGTAATTAGAATTCATAACGCCTGAGATTTTATTGAAGTGCTGTAATTTCAAACTATGGCCCAGCCATAAGTCATAACTCGTAAGTTGTAACAAAGTTCGTAAAAGTTCGAAATTGAGTTCGTAAAAAATTTGATTCGAAATTAAGTTCGTTTGAAATTGAGTTCGTTCGAATTTAATTCAAACCAAACTTAGTTCGAAATTAATTTAAGCAAAACTCAAACTGGAGGTAAGTTCGATTTGGTTCGGTTCGTTTGCAGCCCCAGTAAAAATGCATAGAATGAATTTACTGTTTTACTTTTGTCATTAAGCTTCATCTACCTTTCATAATTAGAGTTCTAAAGCAAGATTAGCATGACTGCACATCCGAAAATATCTTGGTGTTTTGAATATTTTATGAACTAACTTTTTATTGTAAGACCTGATCTCTGATGATCTAATGATTGTTAAAAAATATATAACAAGTACACAAGGATGTGATGATAAATTTAAAAGATAATTTAATGCCAACAGTCCAGAAGGCGCCAGGTAATCCTCTTTTTAATAATAGTTTAATATGTCATAATTTGAACGTGGACTTGAATTAATAAAGGTATCAAACTCAAGCTTCAACTTTGAGTAAAGAATACAGACATGTGCTCTTCAACAAAAAAATGATGCACCGACCAGTAATGTCATTCATTATATATATATATCATTAATAGCATTACTTCAGGTGTGAAACGCTGTCAATGATATTATTTACCTCAGTACAAGAACAATGTTTTACTTAATTTTTCTATGTAATGTTTACTTAATTACTTTGAATGAAACGTTGTCATATATAATTTTACTCATAAAGAAGCATTGTCATTAACAACGTCGCACTCCCAAAACAAACATTACTTTGAAAAAATTGAAGTAAATATTATTTCTTTGCTAAGATAAAACAATATCCTTACAGCATTTCGCGCTTAAAAACGACTTTTTGACATGTTGAAATTTCAAGATGCAAGCAAAGTAATATATCTCGAGGTCGAGGATTTTGAAAAAAGATCCCGAGAGAGAGTTGCTGTGGTTTATGCAGGGAATTTAAAACGCGAATTTTGAGAGGTTGAAATTTCGAGGTGTAATATAAAATATGTGGAGGGTTTAAAAGAAAGATCCAGAAAGTCGCCGACCAAGGCTGAATTCAGATCCTCCCCGGTACCGTAATAGAGAATCTTTTACAACTACTTGTTCTGGACCGTTCTTTTTAACTTGCCACGCATCTCAAAGCCCAATAATACTGCCCCCCTCCGTCAGTCCGAATCTCAAAACGGCTGAGAGTTAATCTATAACCGTGAAGTGAAAGGAATCTTTTACAGTATTGGAGAGGATATTTGTCCACCACGGCTTGGGTTCTTCTTCTAGAACTTCCGGACCGGGTAATTCCCTTCTAGAACTTTCGGCTCCACCTCACTTTACCAGATCTTTCTAGAGACTTCCATTTGCCACACGGCGTCCTCCTATCGCCCTATTTAAAGCCTCGCCAGCTCACCTCTTTCAACGCAAACCATATCTCGCACTCCATTAGACTACTCCACTTCACTTCACTTCACCATGGATACTTTCTTACCTGACACTGACATAGTAAAAGACGAGTATTTCGAACTCGATGAAGAAATCTACATGCCCTCTCCATTAGATGAGTCATCGATAACGACGATTCCTCCTCGGCCGGTCCAGGGTTTGCACGAGGTAGGTCCGCCTCCGTTTCTGACGAAGACGTATGAGATAGTGGACGATTCATCGACCAATCAGGTGGTGTCGTGGGGACCAGCTGCTAATAGCTTCGTTGTGTGGGACCCGCACCAGTTCGCCACCACGCTCCTGCCGAGGTACTTCAAGCATGGGAACTTCTCCAGCTTCGTCAGGCAGCTCAACACATATGTAAGTGTTTGATGGTATGCCTCAATGAAATTTAATTTAGTTGCCCTTGAGATGATCTGAGCGGTAACAAACATGAATGCAGGATTTGTTGGTTCAGCACTTAGATTTTACATATTTATTATGGATATGCTTAAGAATTTTGGTTGTGTTAATACATTGTTTGAATTAACAGAATGAACTAGTGGTACCATACTGACAATCTGGCATCCATCATTGGTGCCTTCAACAAATTGAGGTTTAAGACTACTGTGACATATGTGCAAGGCACAGTTAAATTTGTATATATGAAATCTTAGAACTGAAAGCATGATATTGTTGTCCTTCAATTTTGATGACCAAAATAAAAAATGAAGAATGTATGTATTTATCAGTAAATATACTATAGCGTTATATCCTGATGAACAAATTTCTTTGAAATTGTATTGTGTAGCTAGGACTGAAGTAGGGGCATGGACGTATTATGTTCTTCAAGATCCGAGTGAATATACACATCCTACTCTTATGAAATTGTTCTTACTGGTAAGTAAATATCTGACATCATCATGGTTAACCGGATGGTTATTTACAGGGATTTCGCAAAATTGACCCTGACAAATGGGAATTTGCAAATGAGGGATTTCTTCGTGGGCAGAGACACCTCTTAAAATCAATTAAAAGGAGGAAAAACCCTGCAAACCCTAATGCACCTCAGCAGTCACAACCCCTTGACCAATGCCTAGAATTGGGACAATTTGGGCTTGAACAAGAAATCGACAGTCTCAAGCGTGACAAAAACACACTCATTGCGGAGGTCATTAAGATGCGACAGGAACATATGGTAACTAGGTCTCACGTGCAGGCAATGGAGGAGAAGCTTGAAGATGCTGAGAAGAAACAACACCAAGTTATGGGTTTTCTGGCGCGAGCTATGCAAAATCCTACTTTCTTGCAGCAGCTGGCACAACAGCATGAAAAGAGGAAGGAGATTGAAGAGGCCATTTCGAAGAAACGAAGGAGGCCCATTGAAGCAGGTACTAACTCAACTCAGTGCCCACCACTGTTTGGTGAAATTGGAACAGGTGCAGGGGCATTAAGGGAAGATGGAGAATTGGAAAATGATTTCTGGGAGGAATGGCTGCAAGACGAAATTGTAGAGGAAGAAGCAGATGAGGAGAATGATGTTGAAGCACTCGCAAGGCAGTTAGGTTACATGACCTCACATAGGCCTGAATAAAGCTTCAACTTGAGGCACTTGTCAATTGCCATGGATAAATTCAGGTTTGGATTTCAGTTGAATAAATTCGCTGTTGATACCTCTGTGATGTAGTTATTACTAACACGGCTGTTAACCTTGTCATGTACAATGGAGTCTAGATCTCCGTTGTTTCTTTTTTTTTTTTTGTAGATGTGATCTTTCGTTACTCACGTAGTAGTCGAAATATTTCAAGTTGTTTCTTTTTTTTTGTAGATGTGATCTTTCGTTACTCACGTAGTAGTCGAAATATTTCAAGTTGGTTGTTTGTTTTTCTAGTTGCATTTCTTTCTCAATTGTGCTTTTGTAGCGCCTGCAGATTATGTTTATGTAATTTGAGGCCGGGGGAATATTTCATTTATGACGGCCCCTGTAGTTACATGTTTTAAGGCCTGTTATTACTGATAATTATTCATCTATCCCGGCCCGTTTCAATAAAATTTAAGGCCTATGCATACTTTATTTTACTGAGGCTTAATGGACCGAATATTTTATCTCAACTGACACTTGGATCAATTCTCAAAGAAAAGTTTATTATTGATATAAAGAAAAATTAAAAGGAATACAATAAGCCGGAAAATTTGTTGCTGAACAATGTTCATAATTAATGGCATACACGTACGGTCAAGGGCGGGGAGAAGTGAGAGAAATGGGGTTTCTGCAAATTGAAAATTTGTTTCATTAAATTATTTAATTTTTTTATGCATCAATATTTTTCAACCTCTTATAAAATAAAGCCGACATTTTTATTAATATCCAAAGTTTAATAGAAATTAATATTTATGTTCAGATTTCTGGGTTTTCGTCAAAAATGCCCAAGCCGCCTACAAAATGGTCGGCTTACGCTGCCCACTAAGTTGGTTATTTTTTTTTTTAATCCGTATTTTATCCTATATATATATCTCTTTTTTCTCTCTCCTCATCGCAACTCCCTCATTTCTCAACCGAATTTTCTCTCTCTTTAAGGTAATTTTTTTTATCTAATTTAAATTTAAATTTAATTTAATTTAAGATTTAGAGTAATTTATTGTAATTTAGTGTAATTAGCATAGTTGACCATATTTTAGGGTATTTTGACTTTTTTTAACATAATTATGCTAATTAAGCGTAATTTAACCGAATTTAGGATAATTACAAAATTAGACCATTTGAGCATATTTTATCGAAATTAGGTTATTGTAATATATTTAAGTTTTTTTAACAGCAATTAGGTTATTTTAGGCGCAATTTGATCCATTTTAGCAAGTTTAAGCAGAGTTTAGACTTTTTTGTCCCTTGTTAGCATATTTTACCGAAATTATGTTATTGTAGCCTGTTTTAACATGGTTTAGGTTATTGTAACCGCAATTGACCTATTGTAACATGTTTAAGCAGAATTAAGCCTATTTTGGTCATTTTTAGCATATTTTACCGAAATTAGATTATTGAAGCCTACTGTAGCATATTTTAGATTATTGTAACCGCAATTGACCTATTTTAGCATGTTTAAGCAGAATTAAGCATATTTTGATCATTTTTAGCATATTTTACTGAAATTAGGTTATCGAAGCCTATTGTAACCGAAATTAGGTTATTGTAGCCTGTTTTAGCATGTTTTAACAGTAATTGACCTATTTTAGGTTATTTTTAACATCAGAATGCGTAGAGCACGGTCTACCCGTTGTCCAGTAGTGGACGAGCCGATCAGTACCAGTAGCACTGACCATATCAGTCATCTCCTGTGGATTCCCACGACGAGCACCGAGTCTCACTGGCATCTCGTGAGGTACATATTTTTTTTTAGGTTTTCATAAAATTTTGTTGAGTTTGAATTTTGTTATAATAACATCTTGTGGACTACTTTTTTGATCGCATGACACGTTTTTGTTGGATATTAAGTTGCAGTTGTGTTCATATGCGGTACTACGAGGTGATGAACCAGTACCTCATAAATCTGGGTCTCTACCAGATTGTGGACATCGTGCTGGCGGAGAGAAGTATCATTAATGCATCTCTTATCGCAGGACTGGTGGAGCGATGGTGTTCCGAGATGCACACTTTTCACATGCTATTCGGAGAGATGACAGTGACTCTCCAGGATGTGAGTGCCCTTTGAGATTTACCTATCTGTGGCACACCCGTTGGCGGCGTATCTAACAGCACCAGATTCATAGGTGATGTCGGCGAGTTGTTGGGAGCTGATCCTCTCTATATCATTGGAGAAAATGGGAGGTCCAAATTGTTAGTGTAATGATCTAGAAGCCAACCATTTATGGATGTATTCTATGTTTTGTTCATGAAATGAAAGAATTATTTTGTTCCTTGAGTATTTAATTACATTATGGATTTTTCGAGTTGATGACTTGAAATATAGAACTCTATAATAATAATATAACGAATACTCTAAATGTCTCTAATCTTGGTAATTAAAAAGGAACACTATTTACCGGTAAGAGATTAGTATGTTGATTAAATGTTGATCATGTTCTACGGATCATATGGTAAGGAGCTACTAATTTAATCACATAAATACCTGATGGAGATCAGGAGATTGGACATGACCCAAGAATGAAACATAACATGAATTGTGTTAGTGTCATTAATGTTTTATTTGTGTCTTGAATTCTTTGGTATGAGATGATTATTTTTCCTACATGAGATATATGTATCTGTAGGTATTGTCCAACGCTGACCGTAACTGGTAGCTATACAGATAATATCTCAATATATGTGTCTTGTGCGGAGGAAAAGATATTTATCAAGAATACCAGTGTCCCTCATATTTCATATGTGAGTGATGATATCTTTGGGCCCCTTGATGGAGTAATAAAGTATGCATGCAATTATGATCAATGAGTTTGATCATTATTTACTGAATTACTTGGAATCAAGAAAAGAATAAATTTGCAAGGATGACACTTTCCTGCCTTGGATTTATTCTCGATATCATGTGACACGTGAATTGACACAAGCAATTAAATATTACTTTAGGATCGTGATGTTGATTGGTTCATATCATCTTTATCTGTTGAGTAATTATAATGCATATTGTTAGGTGCCGCTTATAATTTATAGAATTAAAATAAGTTTTGATTCTATTGTCAACACGATATAGATCCTACGAGGTCACACCCAAGAGAGAAAAACGAAACAAATAAAAGTGTCATGGAAATGACTAACTTGATCTTAGAATAAATTTATTACATGTTGGACATGGTATACAAATTTATTTCTCAACAAAATTGAACAAATACAATTAACCGTAACAATTGTCGGGTGGGCTAAAAGTTGGCATAAATGGCAAAAATAAAAATGGCATAAATAGAAATTGGCCCAAGCCCAATTTAACATTAAATGGAGAAGTCCATTTGATGAAGTGGGTTTGGAATAAAGTGGGATAAAAGTACATCTAATGGAGAGCTCCATTAGATGGCAAAAGTAAAAGTTACTTTTGTCATGTTTAAATCTAGCCATCCATTGTGGTTGAGATGATTAAAACATACCCTAAATTAATATTATAAATACCCCACCTTTTTCCAAACCCTAGCCACCATTCTAATCTCTCTCTTCTTCCTTCTCTTGTAAGAAAAAGGAAAAACGTTTTTGCAAGATAAGGTGAAAAAGAGGAGTTTTTGCAATTTTGTCTCCACCATTTTTGCTCATGTGTTGAGCACAACTTCTATACTAAAATTAATAGTTGATTGAAAAGGTAGAAGCTAAGGTTAAGTTAGATTCTTGGTTGATTACCTCTAGCAAGGGAAAAACAAGAGTTTCATTTAATCTCGGGTAGATACTCGTAGAGGCTTCGTGCGTTCGAAGCAGGTGTCATTTTGAGGCCGACTTGGAGAAGTCAAGGTTCGACAAGGAGGCAACAACCATACATCTCAAGTCCCTACTTCATGGTTTAGAGACCAAGATTTGAGGTATAAAGATTAAACAAGTTAAAATGCTAAATACGGTTCATCGTTAGTCAAATAAGTAGATCTATGTTGGTTTCTTTGAGTTAAATTTTTGAAATTTGCTCTTGCATGAAACTAATATTTTCTTCACAAATTTCATATGAGGATGACGAGGTTACGGGAGCACTTCAGGGCGGGTCTCTCGGCAGATTCCACCGAACTGGAGATTCAGAGGTAAAATCTATAATTTGTTTCTATTAATCAATTTCAATATGGGGATTCTATTACATTTACTATAAATTGTTTCTATTATAATTTTTATATGTTTTGTATTGCAGATATACACGGGGCTACGTGATGGACCTTTTTGGTTCTGTCATGTTTCATGGGATCGTCGTGATGAGAAAGAAGAACTGGCGATATATTAGGTACCGCATTCTCAAGAAAAATACAAATGCGGTTGAGGATGCCGAGTACGGTGGGAAGATTATTACGATGTTGCGAGACGCTGGAGAGAACATCAACTGGCGTGAGATAGATCCGACCGAACCTGACCTGGGCTCGATTATAGGACAAGAGATGCCACCTTCTCCCGATTCGCATCTAGAGTGACACTACCATCGTTGGGTATTGTCCAACGCTGGATGAGCGGCATGGTACGACGAGCATTGGCGTCCGGTTCAGACTCAGGTATGTCATACTTCAGTATCTGTCAGGTTTTAATAAATTTCTACATTCAGATCAAATTTACTAAATTATGTGTATGATTGCAGGGTCCGGCGGAGATGCCGCCACAGGCACCACCTGCAGAGACCGATACTTCTGATTTCGAGTCCCTCTCGTACAGTCTCCATGACTTCGAGGTATACGATGATGATTTCATGTCAGCACCGCCAGTACCCGATATGGCACAGATGATGGAGAGGCTAGTGGTAGCGGGTCTCATACTCAGTCTGCCTTTGGGACTGGGTTCGCCGCATCTATTTTCGGTACACCTCCGCCAGTACCGACAGTCTCCACGGGCAATGACAGATGAGATACCGCTGAGCAGATATCCAGGTCCGCCGATGTTGGTGTGGAGACCGAGAGAGACAGAGCCTGACCGCGCGAGCGCCGGGAAACGCCAGAGTACCGCTTCAGCGATATACCCCCTCTTAGTTTTAGTTGTATTTTTGCTAGTTTGTACTATTTATATTTGGTATACTATTTATGTTTGGTATATTTAGATTATCCTATATGTCGGTTCATTTGTATGTGTGCTTTTATGGTACTATTTTTATATTTTTCAGATAAAAGAAATTATCATGATAATGCTAAGTGGAAAAATATTACAACATTAAAATAGTAGTACAACATAAAAAATAAATAAAAAAATATTTAAAACAATTAAATAAGTGCGTTAAACAGTAAAAATAAGTTTTAAAGATTAAAGGCACACCAATTGGCGTATTCCGAAATACATTGAGTTGGCATGACTGACATAAGTACTCAGAAAAATAGTTATGAAAATAATACAATACAATTACAAAATAAATTACACTTAATATTTGTGTAAAAAAAAAAAAGTAAGCCGGCCACAAAATGGCCGGCTTAGGGGGAGTAAGGCAGCCATTTTGTGGCTGGCTTAGAGTACTTTTGGCGAAAACTTGAAAATCTGTGCGTAAATAATAATTTCTATTAAACTTTGGATATTAATAAAACTGTCGGAAAATAAAGTTACACTATATTAGATTATCTATAGTTCTTTCAGTTTTAATTTTGTTGCTTCCGTTTCTGTGTAATACACAGTGGTAGTTTTATTTTATGGAGAGAACATTAATTTACGGTGAATGGCAGAATGGCAGCAGGCATGGTTGTAGCTAGCTATATTCAATGGAAGAAAAGTTGAGTGATTTTTTAAATTTCTAAATTATTAGCATAATATGTCCATGCAGGGACAGAGAATAATTCCTCCAAAGAAAATTCTGAAAACAGATATACAAATGAATAGATAATTTTAGATTGAATGAATGAAATAAAGAAATAAGAATGAGTGAATAAATAAATAAATAATTTTAGATTGAACGAATGAAATAAAGAACTTAATGGTGGGCCTCAGAGCTAGTGTCCACTTTGTATATGTGGTGGGAAAAGTATCCATGGAATAACAAAAAGAGCTCAACAGAGAGCATGCCATGTTCCGTGTCATTTTCCTATATATATATATATATATATATATATATATATATAGAGTGAGGCTATGGTGCTATGCATAGCACGGATGGGGTCCGTGCTACGGCCAAAAATTTGACTTTTTAAAATCCTAATGGTCGATCCAACCGTTCAATGTGATAACCATATGAATATGTACTTGCAAACTAAATTTTATATTTTTTCGAATTTTTTTACTATTTTTTTAGATAGGTAGAATTTTGATGGTCCAGAATTTTCAGAAAACACTGATTTTTCTACCTATCTAAAAAAATAGTAAAAAAATTCAAAAAAATATAAAATTTAGTTTGCAAGTACATATTCATATGATTATCACATTGAACGGTTGGATCGACCATTAGGATTTTAAAAAGTCAAATTTTTGGCCGTAGCACGGACCCCATCCGTGCTATGCATAGCACCATAGCCTCACTCATATATATATATATATGCATGTCTAACGCAATTACTAAATTGCAATATATTCCCGCACAAAACTTAATAATTGACTTTATTAACTATGGCGCAGAAACCATACAGTACTAAAAATTTCCTTCCAGGTACAACATGCATCTGTAATTGATGAACGTTTCGGAAAAATGTCGTCTAATAACAACAATTTACAATGTATAAATTTTCCTTGTATAAATTGCATTAGTTTTGAAATGAACCAATTATTGCAGAGGACCTCCTAGAGACTCAACAAAGAGAATGTGCAAAAGCAAAAAAGGGTTAAAAGTAACAGTGGAATTGGGATCCCCCAAGATTAATCCCAAGTCAAATCTATCACCAACAAGGACTTAACCTTAAAAAGAGATTTAAAAATGCATGCTTGATGTAAAAGGAAACCTAACACTTGAGGCAACGAAGCACATCTAATTACACCTAAAGTGTGTTCCTTGAAAAGCTATATGAGCGTGATTGATTCGCCTTAATTTTCAACCTTTTCATAGCCTATTATAATATAAGCTACCCTCAAAGGCGCCTGACATTTTTTCTTTTTTTGGAATTATTCGAGAGATTAGATAATTAAGCACGTTTAAGAAAGCTTCTTAATTTTGGAAATCAAGATACTTTCATGTTTAATTTATGCTTTACATAAATTTAATGTTACATGCATGCGTGCACTATTGTTACTCCTGGAGCCGAGATTTTTATTAATATCCAAAGTTAATTAGAAATTAATATTTATGCTCAGAATTTTTGACTTTTGCAAAAATGTCCACGGTTTACTTTTTTGTTTTTTATTTAGAGACACTATGAAGAGCAAGATAATGAAATTTAACACTGAAAATTTAAATTTTTTTATTTAAATTATTTGTTAGATTATTTCTTTTGATATATAATTAGCAGATTTATACTAAAATACGCTAAATTACTTGAAATTATGTTGAATTACACTATATTAATTTAAATTACACTAAAGTACATTATATTACGCTAAAATCGGTAAATTATGCTAAATTATATATGAGTAGGGACGATATCTTCACTGAAAAGGTGAAAAACGACGACAAAACTTTCAACGGTCATAAAACGACGCTCGAGTGTCCGATTTCAACAAATGACCACTTTTCAGAAAGCTTGCGAAAGGATGCATACGTCTGTGCCCGCTATGGCGAATTTCAAAATTCAGAATTGCCAAAAATCTAAGGGAAGAGCCTCAAAACTTGAGTTGAAGTTTTCGATTAAGATTTTTGTTTCTATTATTCAATCTAAGTAGCTCAGTAAATTAATTACATAATGAACTTGTAGAATACGAATTTTTACTATTTTCCGAACTTTTTTACTATTTTTTATGATTCATGAAAGATGACACAAAATCGGTCTACTTCATAGTAATTTTGCGTTGTTTAGCGTAATTGGCCGTATTTCAGAATAATTAGCGAAGTTATTGTAATTTAACGTAATTTAGTGTAATTCAACATAATTTATTGTAATATAGTGTAATTCAAAATTATTTCAAGTAATCTAGTGTATTTTAGTATAAATATGCTAATTATAAATCAAAAGAAGTAATCTAACAAATAATTTAAACCAAAAATTCGAACTTTCAGTGTTAGATTTCATTATTTTGCTCTTCATAGTGTCTCTAAAAAAAAAAAAAAGAGTAAACCGGCCGGTTTACGTAAGCCGGCCATTTTATGGCTGGTTTGGATATTTTTGGCGAAAGTCAGAAATTCTGGACATAAATATTAATTTCTAATTAACTTTGGATATTAATAAAAATCTGGGCTCCTGGAGCTCATGTAATTAAAAGTCGAGTTCCAGGTTTAAAATAGAAATCAGAAACAACGTAGCTAATTAGTGATCAATAAATTAAAAAGGAAAAAAGGAGAAGGATAAATTTTGAATTAGAGGATGCCCAAAAATCTACATTTTCCAAATTAACTCAATCAAAATAGGAGACATATATATTGGAGTGTCCCCAATTATTGCTTTTGCAAATTAATTAGGATAAATGACTTGACATGACAGCATAATGTAGTGGATTATTGGCTTTATGAGGTGATTCTCATCAAGGTCTTTAATTGCATCTCTCTCTCTCTTTTTTTTTTTTTTTGAAAAATTCTTGGTAGTGGCTACCAAGCTAATTGCATCTCTCTCTCTCTCTCCCTCACCTCTTCCTCTCTCTCTCTCTCTCTCTCTCTCTCTCTCTCTCTCTTTAGCTTTTTTCTCTGAGCAATCTGACTCCTTTTTTTGGCACTCTGATTTCCTGTATTCTGCATTCCACATGGTAGCCTAGTCATAATTTCCAAAGTCGGAAAATTAATATATGACAATAATAGCAGCTATCATTGTTTTGCAGAGTGTTTTAATTGTGGGGATACTGTCTGTAGTACTACTGAACAATTCATGCATTCAAATTTGAACTTTCTTCTTAATTTTGTTGCCATTTGCTTCGCCTGATAATTCAAGGAGCACATGCAAAAACGCTAATTTTTGAGAAATTTCTTGCAGTGTACTTTTTCTGGCACCTCAAGTCCTCAACCCTATTTCTTCTCTCTCTATCTAGCTACCTCGTCTGTAGCCATAAAAGGAGGTCTAATCGAGCTCTTGCGATAACAACAAAGAACTACATCAAATACAAAACACACACACACACACACTCTCTCCTCTCTTTACTCTTCCTTTGTCTCTTTGTTAGATTGCAAGATCAAAACCAAAGAATGGAGAACATTAGCTTGTTCCCTCCAAGCTTGTCCTTTTCAAACAAATCAATTTCAGAGGAAGCTAGTGGTGTCTCTTCTGAGACCAGACTTTTGATCCATGAACCCATTACTTTCTCCTCTCTCCTTCCTCCAGTTCAATTCTCTGAACCTATCAAAAACAAAAGGAAGAGAAACTTACCAGGCAATCCAGGTACATGCATAAACTAAGCACGTTTCTCTCAACTAATTTTGTCTTTCTAGTACAAACATGCAACAGATCAAGACTGAATTCAACTAACTTTGTATCTGTTGCTATAATTTAACACCGAAAATACTAAATAATTGTTATTTTTCTTTGTTCATCATTGTAATATAGTATTTTTCTTCTTAACACTTTGCGTAAATCAGATCCAGATGCTGAAGTAGTGGCCTTGTCTCCAAAAACCCTAGTGACAACAAACCAGTATGTGTGCGAAATCTGCAACAAAGGGTTCCAACGAGACCAAAACCTTCAGTTACACCGAAGAGGCCACAATCTTCCGTGGAAGCTTAGACAAAGGACTGGTACAAAAGATGGAGGTATAAAAAAAAGGGTTTATGTTTGTCCGGAACCGACATGTGTGCACCATCACCCGTCACGCGCTCTGGGTGACTTGACCGGTATAAAGAAACACTACTCGAGAAAGCACGGTGAGAAGAAGTGGAGGTGCGAGCGGTGCGGCAAGTGGTATGCAGTGCAGTCTGATTGGAAGGTGCATGTGAAGGGTTGTGGTACTAGGGAGTACCGCTGCGACTGTGGTATCATTTTTTCAAGGTTTGTCTTCAATTATGACCTTTTATTTTTTATTTTCGATATAAGTCAGTCAATATTTTTTCCTATCTCGTTTCACAGCATTGATCTAGTAAGATTGTGCTATTAGAATAGAAGTGCATTCTTCATCGATGTTTTGCATTTTCATTTTTATGCTTACAAATTTTCTAGCTAGCTTGTTCTAACTAAACCTCCAATAATTCATATTTTCTCAAATACTTTTGATCTTAATTTGAGCTTCCTATGTTAGCACTACATGTGCTAGTTCTTAATAAAAATGATTTGAATTGGTTTCTTGCTAAAAATGATTTGAATTGGTTTCCTTTAATTCTTATATTATGGATGTTTTAGTTAGCATTAATTGAAGCACCCGGCTGCTTGTAATAAAGGTATACAAGAATGCTGCAGTTGGTTGTGGTAATTGAGTGGCTGGCAAAAGCATCAATTCCAGTTCCAATATGAGAAATCAAATGCATAATTTTCTATCACTAGCTTGCCATCATCTTTGACTTTAATGTGTGCGTGTGCGCACTGCTGATTTTTGTGTCTAAAATTAGGATATTTTAGTTCTAAGTTGTAACATGCAATGTTGTGCTCATAACTCCTTTCTGTGTTTTTTTTCTCACCACCTTATTTATACATATTTATGTACAAATATCCCCAAACAAATTGCAGAAACAACCCCGTTGGAATATAAATATAAATAATTAATTTCTACAAGTAAAAGCAAACACATTATGCATGCTGGATAGGATAACATGCACATGTAGTCAATGTTCTCTCTTATAAGTGACTGTTGAGTTATGCAAATTGCATTCACATATTTTTTCATAAAGATGATACTTAACATAGTCATATAAACCTATATGCAGGAAAGATAGTCTGGTAACTCATCGAGCATTTTGCGATGCACTAGCAGAAGAAAGTGCGAGGCTACTCTCAACTACCAATGACAGTACTACTGTTGCAACTGCCACCGCTTTTCCCTTTCATCCCTCTTTCTTCACTGCAAGCCCTAACCCTAACCCTAACCCTAATTTGAGTTCCTTTCAGCTCATCCAACAAAATCCTTATCTTACTCTCCCTGCAACAACTTCAGCTTCAACTCATCAGATCAATGCCAACTCACAACTAAAGAGAAGCTGCATTCTGGGTCCCACTACCTACAATAGTGTTGTTGGAGATGCGATCAATGAAGGGTTCAAATGTGCTGATCTTGCTATGTGGCAAGCTGAAAATCTGACGAGGGATTTTCTCGGTGTAGTCGAAGCGGATCCGGAGGAGGCGACCAGGGTTGAGGAGCTTGTGGCTTCGCCCTTGATCTTTGGATAATGTATGATGCTGAGAGATATTTAATTGAGCTTATTTTTGTTTATGTGAGAAGATATCAAGGTCTTATTGATTGTGCTCTTGTCTTCTTTAGTCTGATCCAGAGGATATTTGTTTGTTGCGTGGTGCTATTACTCAATGTTTAATCACGAATATTTCTTATTGATTGTCTGTTATGAGTACATTAATTTATGGTGTAATCGTCATTTGTTAACAAATTACATGTAATAGTTATTGTTTGGTTGATTTATTATTATTTGTTGATCAGTTAGTTATTGATTTATTGGTTTATTAATTAATAATTGTTATGCGTCATATAAAACAAATATTATGCCTGGAAACGTTCCGTAGGCATATTCTTGTTTAATTATAATTATCGATTGGTAGCAGGGGTGGAGGCAGACTTTAACGATTGGTAGCAGGGGTGGAGGCAGACTTTCAAGTTATGGGGGTCAAATCTCGGAAGTTTCGTATAAGAGGTAAATTTTCACAAAAAGTATGGAGGATCAATTTTTTATAGTATTCATTGCATTTACTCTAAATTATATCGCAAATCGTGTCAAAGTACGCAAATATTAGAAATGAATGGGGGTCATCAATTGACCCCAATTCATTGTGAGTGGATCCGCCACTGTTGATAGTATGTGAAATATAAATCATACTCTCCAGATTAATATTATAAAAATCAACCTCATGGCATCTACATCAGTAAAAATTAAGAAGCAATTTAAAACAACTATCAAGAAATAAATAGGAATTAAGTTAATTTTAATTTCTAAACTTCTACGCTCGTACAATTAAGTTTAATTTATTGTAATGGTCATGTCAACAATTATTATTATGAAAAATAGAATGAGAGAGCCAATAGAAACCATTAGAAAGCAATTTTAAAAAAACCTTTCTAAATTAAAAGTTACATTACAAGAGGTGCTGTCGGGTCGGGTCGGGTCCGGATTTGGATACCTATCTACCCGTAGATATTTCGGGTCCAGTCTTTCGGTTCCGGGTAGATATATACCCATAACTTGTTTATGGATTATCGGGTCCGGTTCGGATCTGGGACGGTACATGTCGTAACTCACAAGCATGTGAGAAACACTTTACGTTTAAATATAATTAATTTCTTAAACATCTCACATAATATATCATTATAATATAAATTAAAATCTGTTCCAAAATATTTAAGATGGTGATTTCATTATATGGTTCCAAAATCCAGGAATAGAATATTAATATCAATTTGTTTCAATCAGCGAAGTGAGCAATAAATTTTAATAATCCGTGCAGAAAGGTAGATACATGGTAGATAAAGAGATCCAAAAAGGAATTAATTAGTTTCGAAAATTTATAGGCAAAAGGTCAATAATCTGTGCGAAAAGAGCAATAAATTTCATTCAAGAAATTAAAAAATACTACAAATGATTGTCTTTTCATAGTTATTAATATATGTGTTTATATTAAATAATTATAAAGAAATGGTATTATCATTTTATTGGGTATTTATACGGCTATCAGGTTGGGTTCGGTTAAGGGTCAGATAACTAAATCAAACCCATATCCTATTCATTACAGTATCGGTTCCGATTCGGATCCAGGTCGGATATTAAATTATTAATTTTGTAACCATACCCATAATTTAACCGGTTATATTTTTTAAACCATATCCTATCCAAATTAATCGGATCCGGGTCGGTTCCGGATCAGATTCGGGTAATCGGGTAAAAGTAGCACCTCTATACATTACATCTCAAAAAATGAAATAGGAAGTGCCAAGCATGCTTCTAAAAAAAAAAGTATTGAAGAATAAGGATCTTTGCCTCAAATATTACTCATTATTGGCAACAAATAAAATAGTATCCAAGTGTATAGCTGTCACACATTGTAATTAAGGCACAATTAGGATATAGATTACAGCCTTTGTAATTTAGAAAACAGCCTAACGGCTAGTAGGATTTTTAGTTATAAGTAGTCATACACAGACCTTGTAAAATTTAGAACATACTCAATAACAGATTATTGTTCATCATTTCTATTCATCTTCTAAATTCAATATGGTATCAGAGCAGGAGTAAATCCTGTAAATCACACAATAAACAACAAGCAACAAGCAAACAGGGTCTAGAGCCGATAGAGCCAAGAACCCCAGATTCAAGCAACAAGCAAACAAAGAGCCGACAGAGTCAAAAGAACCCCATATTCAAGCAACAAGCAAACATGGTCTATAGCCGACAGAGCCAACAGAACCCTAGATTCAATTAGTTTTTCCTCCTTATCATTTTTTTCTTTTCCTTTTCTTTTTTTTTACCAAAAATCAGCGCACAAAAAAAAACAAGAACAACATTTTCTCTTCATTAGCACATACCAAAGAACATTTTACTCAAAACTAGCAAACAAAAAGAAAAATTCAAAACCAGCAAAATCCAAAACCATGTACCAGTTCAGATCTGAACTGATTGTACCAGTAACCCGTTTAAAAAAAATCAGCAACTACATAAAAAATTCATTTATCTGAGGGCTCTTAAGCCAAGTTAATAAGAAATTCGGTCTTAGATCTTGACCTCAGCCGAAGATGCCAAGTCTCAACAATATGGTGGCAAGAATCCAACAAGAGGAATCTAGGCGATCCCTCATCAACCCTCGATAGTTGGAAACCTCCGAGAACAAAGCTTTCACGGTAAACAACTCAAACCCTAGCTTTAGGGACGCGGCCAAGTTGAGGGGAGCTCGAAGCACTAATCGGTGTGACCACTGCAAGCGACCATGGCACAACCAAGATGGGTGTTGGATCCTCTACCCCAATCTCCGACTAACCCGAGAGAAGGGAGAAAAAGGAGCAAATTGGGGTGGTGGCGGTGGCGCAAGAAAAGAAAAACAAGCTTTTCGTGGTTTGAGTAAAGGTGCAAAGACAAATCAAGTTGGATCCGAACCAGCTCAATCAAGTAAAACTCCCAACTCCTCCCGATCCTCTGTGGCTCAAATTGTGCAGTTGACTCAATTGCTAGCTCGGTTAAACAGTTTGTTACAGCAACAAACTTCAAGTTTTGTACACTCTAAAGCTACATTTAATTCCTTCAAAATTGATAACAATTTTAAATATGCAAATCTATGTCACAATACAAGTAGATGGATTATTAACTCGAGTGCCACTGACCATATGACATGGGACCAAAATAAATTAGAAAATATCACACAAATTAAAGACCCTCAACATGTAATTGTTACAAATAGAAATAAAGTCCAGATTCATGGTTTTGGTACAACCAAATTTCTTACAAAAGACGTGAAGGATATTTTGTATCTATCAAATTTTAACTCCAACTTATTATCGGTTAGTAAAATAACTCAAGAGTTGAATTGCAATGTCATATTCTCACCAAATAAAGTGATCATTCAGGATCGAGAATCAAGAAATACAATTAGTGAGGGGTGGCTGAAAAATGAACTTTATTATCTTGAAGAAAACAACAATAAATGTCTTGTGTCATTAAATTCAGTGATCGTGACAAATTGCTACACTGGCGATTTGGTCATCCATCTGATCAAGTTTTAAATAAACTTTTTTGTTATAATCTAGACTCAAAAAATTGTGATGTGTGTAGATTTTCGAAACAAACTAGATTATCATTTTTTTCATCCACCAATATGTCAGAAAAATATTTTGACTTAATTCATTCTAATGTTTGGGGACCAGCTCCTATCAATTCTTATAATCATTTTAAATATTTTGTTACATTTATTGATGATTTTTCTCTTACAACTTGGGTTTATCTTTTAAAAGAAAAAATGAAGAATTTTCATACTTTCAAGAGTTCTATAATCTTTGTCGAAAATCAATACAATGCAAAAATTAAAAAATTTAGGTCCGATAATGGTATAGAATATATATAAAAAAAATTCTTAGAATTCTTTAAGCAAAAAGAAATTTTACATCAAACCACATGCATTAATACTCCCGAACAAAATGGAGGTTTAGAAAGAAAAAATAGACATTTACTTGAAGTCATTAGATCACTTCTCTTTCAAACTAATGTTCCAAAAACCTATTAGTCAGACGCAATGCTAACAACAACTTATCTCATAAACAGGTTGCCAAGTGCTAGACTTAAGAATATGAGTCCCTTAGAAATCCTTAAGGATAGAAAAATTAATCTTGATCATATAAGAGTATTTGGGTGTACATGTTTTGTACACATAAAAAGACAAGACAAGTTAGATAAAAATTCGGTTAAAGCCATTTTCTTAGGTTATTCCTCAGAAAAGAAAGGATATGAGTGTTATGACCCCAAAAATTATAAACTTTATATCTCACGAGATGTGTCATTCTTTGAAAATGAACCATATTATCAAACAAATGAACAAGGAAATGCACAAAGTCAACCAATGTTATTATTTCCAAATAACTTTATGTTTCCTGAAGAAACAAATCAAGAGCAGGTTGTACATGTGCAAGAAGATATAACTGGTGGAACAAGTGCAATTCCTTCAGGGGGAGAAACTGAAGAATGAGTCAAGAGAAGAAACAACTTAAGGTGAAGAAACAACTCAAGAAGAAACTGCCTTGAGGAGATCCACAAGACAAACTCAGCCTTCCATCAAACTAAGGAATTATGTATCCCATCAGGTGATGTATCCAATTCAAGATTTTATTTCTTATGAGAAGATATCTCCTACATACCGGACCTACTTGGGTAACATCAACAATCAAATTGAACCAACCAATTTTAATGAAGCCAACCAAAGTCTGATTTGGCGTAAGGCTATGAAAGAAGAACTTCACGCCTTAGAAAAAATGATACATGGAATATTATTCATTTACCAAAAAACAAAAAAAATTGTAGGTTGCAAATGAGTTTACAAAATCAAATACAATAGTGACGGTACGGTTGAAAGGTATAAAGCTAGGTTAGTGGCCAAAGGATTCACCCAAACTTATGGTATTGACTATTAAGAGACTTTTGCACCAGTAGAAAAAATGAATATGGTTAGAATTTTGCTAGCAGTAGCCACCAACTTAGGATGAAATTTGTTCCAAATGGATGTAAAAAATGTATTTCTTCAAGGAACATTGGAAGAAGAGGTCTACATGACTCTTCCTCCAGGTCACAAAAATGCATTTGATTCAACATTGGCGTGTAAGTTAAAGAAAACAATTTATGGTCTAAAGCAATCACCAAGAGCATGGTATGCCAAGCTAAGCTTTTCTCTTTTAAAAATTAATTTTAATAAAAGCACAGTTGATTCCTCTATGTTTGTCAAACATTCAAAAAACTGCACTACCATTATTCTTGTCTATGTAGATGATATTATCATCACTGGAAATAATAATGAGGAAATTGAAAGGATTAAACAATATTTGAAAAATGAATTTGATATCAAGGATCTTGGAAAACTTTCATATTTTCTTGAAATAGAAATAGCCCACTCAAGTAAAGACTTATTTTTATGCCAAAGGAAATATGTTCTTGACCTATTAAAAGAAACTGGTAAATTAGGAGCTAAACCAACTTATACCCCAATGGAGACCAATATTAAACTTGGAATTGAAGATGGTGAACCACTACCTGACATAAGACAATATCAAAGGTTGGTAGGTAAGTTAATTTACCTCACAGTTACTAGACCTGGCATTTCCTTTGCAGTTAGTGTTATAAGACAATTCACGCATGCTCCATGCACCAGTCACTTGAGTGCAATCGATAGAATACTAAGATATCTTAAAAGCAGTCCAGGTCAAGGAATTTGGATGAAGAAAAATAATTCTAATGATGTGGTTGGTTTCTCTGATGCAGATTGGGCCAGTAGCTGCGACAGAAAATCAACCACTGGCTTTTGTACTTTTGTAGGTGGCAACTTGGTCACATGGAAGAGCAAGAAGCATAATATTGTGGCAAGATCAAGTGCAGAAGCAGAATATCGAGCCATGGCATCCACTGCAAGTGAGCTCATCTGGATCAAGCAACTACTTCGCGACATGAAGATGGAGCACACAGGAGCAATGAAAATGTACTGTGACAATCAAGCTGCATGACACATTGCATCCAACCCAGTGTTCCATGAAAGAACAAAACACATAGAAGTCGACTGTCACTTTGTCAGAGAAAAAGTACAGTCAGGAGAAATGGAAACCCCATTTGTCAAAAGCAAAGAGCAACTGTCAAATGTCTTTACTAAAGCACTTGACAAAGCCAGTCATCTAAACATACTTGGCAAGTTGAGCTCAATTAATTTATTCGAACCCAACTTGAGGGAGAGTATTGAAGAATAAGGATTTTTGCCTCAAATATTACTCATTATTGGCAACAAATAAAATAGTATCCAAGTGTATAGCTGTCACACATTGTAATTAAGGTACAATTAGGATATAGATTACAACCTTTGTAATTTAGGAAACAGCCTAACGGCTAGTAGGATTTTTAGCTATAAGTAGTCATATACAGACCTTGTAAAATTTAGAACATACTCAATAACAGATTATTGTTCATCATTTCTATCCTCTTCTAAATTTAATAAAAAGAAATCTTAATTAATGCAGATAAGTAAAAACATATAAAACTACTAGCTAAATAGGATTCTTAAGGATAGCTTAGGTTTATCTATGGTTTGAACTAAGGTAGAACATTTTTTGTTGAAGAATTCTAAGTTGATTCCTTTTGCTGAGGCAATTGATTTAAAAAAGAACTAGATATGGATCCAAGGAAATGATTGCATAACATAAGGCTGGAGAGAGAGAAGCTAGGTTAAATGCTTTTGAACTGACAATGATCGATTAGGTAAAATATGAGAGATTAAGTTGCTTGCTTGCACGACAAGAGCACTGGTTAGGTTTTAAAAGGTCTGGCAGGCTACAGAGTGAAAAAAAAAAAAAAGTGAAATAAAGTAAAAAGTGAGCAGAATTAAGTAAAGATAAAGGGTTTGATAGAGAAATATGTCAACGCGTGACTAAAAAGTTGATCAGAGGAAGACCCAAGCAGTTTGTACCGGATCTCCCGTCACTTTCTATTCTTTTTCTTAAATTGTTGTGCTTACTTAGTTCCATAAAGTATAGTTTCCTGTGTTATATTATGGTTTGTTTAAATAAGGATATGTAATACTTAGTGAGGCTATGGTAATATCTATATTATAGAATGATCTTTATTTTCAAAATTTAAATAGTCAATCCGAATTAGTAAACATGACCTCCATAAGAACTGGAGACAAATTTTATATATTTAAAAAATATTATCTTTTTTAGATAGGTAAAATTTCACTTGATATAAAAATCTGAACCATCCGAAAACAATAATTTTCTATCTTTAAAAAAAAATAGTATAAAATTCTAAAACATGTAAAATTGGATCTCCAAGTACATTTTTCTATGAAGATTATGTTTAATGTTCCGGACTGACGTTTTGAACTTTGAAAATAGAGAAATGAATCCATAGCATGAATCGATCCGAAATATATATGCAGATTACCATATAGCCTCACTCATACTTGTTTGTCTTTTTTTAATATTTTCTTTTGTTTTAAGATATTTTTCATTATTTTGTTTAATACAATATGCCAATTGACAATCATCAGCTTACAAAGATTGAGATAAATGTTTTGAAAAATAAAAAAATAAAATAAAGGAATGAACCGGATTCGCTTATAAAGAGGATACCAAAGGGTTAATTGAGAATATTATTCACATGCATGGTTGTAAATGTATTACCTAGAGGGGTGGTGGGGAAGTGACAAGGTGCATGAGGGGATATCCTTGACCAGCTTTTCACAAAGCAGTGAGGCTGTGGGGGTAAGATCAGATGCATGCAATCATGAATCATGCATGTGAAGATGCGGGTTTTGCAATATTGCAACTACCGATGTTATCTCATCCATCCCATTTGCCTCCTCTAAAGACTGCCATGCCTTTTTAATTACCTCTCTTTCGATTTTTCCCTTAAAGATTCTCCAAATGCATGTTAATTTCTAGGTGTGCGCACCTATAACTACTGACAGACATGCCCCACACAAATTAACACTTAATCATTGTAGATATGATCCGATGCAAGAATAAATATATGGATACACATCCAGGTAATTGTCGGTGTTCGCGAAACAGTGTGCAAGTTATTATATATAATTTGTAGCTACCACAAAGAAAAAATTAAAAAAATATAGTGCCATTGAGTTCTTTTTTTGTTGTTATCTAATTAAAAAAATATAGTGCCATTGAGTGCCACAAAGAAAATATACCAGTTTGTGGTACCAGTAGCTATGTGGAGATGTTATAACGTATCTTTTATGGATTTGATGATGTAAGGTTACTTGATGTAATTGCCCAAGGGCTTTGAAATACAAACAAAAAAAAAATTCTTGTATAATTATCTAGATAAGGTAATAAAAAAATATTTTAATCATAACTGTTTTATCGAATATGATATAAACTAATAGAAAAGTTTGAGTGAGACTATAGTATTATGCACAGCGCACATTAGTATGCACTTTGAAATAATATCTCTGTTTACAAAGTGCAAATAATCAATTTAAACTATTACATGATCACCATATGAAAATTTATTTCTAGATCAAAGTTTATATTTTTTTAGAATTTTTTTTATTTTTTTTATATAGTTTGAAAATTACTTGATCTAATATTCTAGGCTATTTAGAATAATGATTTTCTACTTATCTAAAAAAGTAGAGAAAATATTTTTTAAAAAGATAAAATTTAGTTTGTAAAGACATATTTATATGGAGATCATGTTAGACAGTTTAGATTGACTATTCGAATTTGTAAACATAAATACTAGTTCAAAGTACCGACCAATATACGTTACGCTTAGCACCATAGCCTCACTTAAAATGTTTCAATTTAACACTTGTAAACAATTCAATCTAACTAGTCAAAAGAAGTGTAAATAAAAATCATTGCTCAATCAAAGAGGCAAACATGCATGGCAAGTACAATATCCATATTTCCAACACCAGATAGATAGATAGATAGATAGATAGATAGATAGATAGATATATATAGCCAGAGAGGCAGAGATTGAGAATTTGAAGTGAAGTTTGAAAATATGAAAGGCACACCGCACACGTTTGTTTAATTGTGGTCCAAACCAAATCTATTTAATTGGGATGACAAAATCGATTCACACTCATGATGGCCTGAATTGGTTTGCTTAGACTCAACATAGAAATGCGTGACGGGTAGCAAACCAAGATGCAGGCTTGCTTCCTTTCTTTGCCTTGAGATTCACAACAAAGAGAAAAATTCACGAAAATGACACGTGTGGGTTCCATTTCATTAATAATCTTCAAATGTTATCACATCGGCGTGTTCTGATTGAAAATTACATCGGATCGAATTTAATTTGACGCTCATCTACTTACCTTTTTCATTTTTTTTATTTTTTTATTTCCTCAGGTAAGTAGGTCGATGCTTACGACAAATTTTAGGCCAAAGGTTGAAAGTGCCTTGATTCCTCTCCTTTTTTATTTATATGTTACAAAAACCGAGATCACAATAAATAATAGATATGATCTATTTAAATTTTTACACGCATATAAATTTTATTCGTACTAAAATAAACAATTACAACAGATTTAATGAATAAAGTTGTTCTAAAACGCATTTATAATGAAATGTGTGTTCATTGATATTTTTGATCAATTTAGAGCTCACACAAAAGTACAAAAAATGACAGATAATTAAGCTCGCATTAATATCCTTTTATATGTCCATACATTTATCTGCGCTAAACCAAACAAAAATAAAAAAAAATATTATGTATATAAATCTTGTAAAATGGAATATTAGTAGTGCGATGTGTGTGTTTATCGATTTTTTTAATCAATTTAATTAGGACTAATTAAGATTGTAAGATTATATAAGAGATAGATATGCTCTATTTTAGATCTCCTACAATTTCATAAATTTAATCGTACTAAATTAAATAAATACAACAAATATTATTATACATTTCTGTGTATTTTCGTTGATGTCTATAATAAATATAGGCATGATTATCACCCTAAGATCATTAAAAATGACATATAAACACTAATTTATGTTTTTTACACGTGATAAATTTATTTATGCTAAATTTAAAAGTTGAATGGATATTAACCCCTGAGTTCTTCCAAAATGTATTTATAGTCTACTTTGTTTTACCTTAATGTTTTAATCAATTTAAGTCTCATTATGATCGTAAGATCAGCAAAAATAACATTTAAATCCTAATTAATATCTTATTTACGTGTCCAAAAAATTATCTACGGTAATCAAACAAGCAGTACATTGCATGTACCCATTGATATTTATAACAAATTTAGGCATGATTTATCATTCTAAAGATCACACAAAAATGACATATAAACTCTTAATGTATGTCTTTTTACACGTGCATAAATTTATTCATATTAAACTTAAAAAATACAATGGATATTATTGCCTAAGCTATTCAGAAATGTATTTACAGTGCATCGTGTTTGTCCGTTAATATTTTTAATCTATATAGGCCTCATTAATGATTTTTATAACAAAAATGGCATATAAATCCTAATTAATATAAGCAAGTACTAAGGATTCTGAATAAACATCTTAATCAGAAGAATCCTCCCGCTCCTCTGGCTCTTGGTATAGCACCAGCTGAGAATCCTCTGGGTCCCAGACCTGAAGGGGAATCGCTTCAATGTCTTCTAGCATCCAAATGGTGTCATCTCCCTGCATTGTCTTTTGATGGTACCTAGCCAGTAATGAATCGAAAAAATAATGAGCAAAATGACAATTCTAAATGTTTTTAGTTGAATGACTTGAAAGCATAACTCATTTCACAGTTTCCATAGAGTCCAACAAAAAGGCACTAAACATAATGAGGAAAGCTGTTTGTTCTTCTTTAGAAAGAGTGTAAGAAAAAACAATAATATCTTGAATGGTGTTTCACTGTTTAAAATATAATTGGCTTTTCCCCATCCAAAATCAGAGATGTTGCGCCAGATGACATTTCAAAAACAGGTGATGAATATCTTCTTCCTCTCTACAGAATTGGCATGTGGTGCAGCCTGCCCATCCCCATCCTTTAGACTGAAGTTTAACCTTTGTTAGAATTCTATTTTTAGAAACTAACTACATGAAAACTTTAATCTTACAAGGGATAGGGAGATTCCACCAAAGCATGGGTTTAACGGGGGCAACCCCTCTAACATTGACAAACTTATACAGGGACCTAACAGTAAAATGACCTGAGGTTTCCCATTTCCATGCAATTTTATCTGATGCATGTGTGAAGGACATTGTACTGTTGGTGAATTAGTTTCTATTCAGAAAATTTTGCATCCTAACTATGAATATGCAAACTGTAAGGGTAGAGAAGACTCAATCTGTTGCAAAAACTGTGGACATGGAATAAAGCTGCTAATGACTTGCACCATAAAATTTGTAGGGAAACTGTAAAGCAATTCCTAATTCAAAAGATCAAACAGGGTTCAAATGCCTCATGTCTTTCATGCCTCAATCGTACTTCACATCTTTATCTCTGTTTTCAAAGTCCAAACAATCGATCTAAACCGCTCAACATGATCTCCATTTTAAAATGTGCTTGGAGACCAAATTTTATATTTTTTTGGAAAAAAATTACCCTGTTTTTAGATAGGTACAAAATTGCTGCTTCCACACCATCCAAAAACAGTGATTTTGTACCTATAAAAAAAGGGTTAAAAATATCCAAAAAAATATAAAATTTGGTCTCCACGCACATTGTAATTGGAGATCATGTTGAGCGGTTCAGATTGACTGTTTAACTTTGAAAACGGAGATAAGAATGTGAGGCACGATTTAGGCGTGAAAGACACGAGGCATTTGAACCCTACTCCAAAAGATGATCACTTAGAAAAGGCCTTATAACTAATTCATACCTGGCTGCCCAAGGGCCTCTTGCCCACTTTCCTTCAGCAATTGCCTCCTTCAACTCTCCATAGGAGCTAACATCTACTATGTTACTGCAATAACAGAAAGAAATCGCACCTTCAGCTAAAAGCATGCGCAATGTATGGATATACATGCATAATCATATTCAGGAATACTGGGTAAAATATAAAAAAGTATCAAACTGTTATACAAAGTTAATTGACTTCACTTTGCAAGGAAATAAGCAAACTAAAATTCTTATCAGGTGTAAAAGAGCACATGGAACCAGGGGCGGAGCCAGACTTTCGAACTATGGGGGTCAAACACATATGGGGATCAATTTTACAATACCATGCCATTTTACTCTAAATTATATAGAAAATCATACATAAATACAAAAAACTTTTCAACAAAATGGGGGTCAATTGACCCCCATTCTCTCTTCTTCCCTCCGCCCCTGAATGGAACCACAAAAGTAGAAATTACAGCGATTACCTATCTCAGAATGATGTGGCCCTTTGCAAAAGCACAGCTTGAATTTCTTCTAATCTCAACTTCACATGGTTCACTAGAGTAGAAGCCTCCATAGAAACCCCAAATTCCTTACCTGGCTTTCCTACAGTTCTTCTAGAAACTACCACGCTATTGTTGGTCACATCACGAGGTCCGATTTCTAGCCTTAAAGGTACTCCCTGCCATATATAGAACAGTAACCAAAAGACATGTATATACTAGCAACGGTACAGTACTGACAAATACCAAAGTTTTTGGTCTTCTCCATCCTTTTTGTTCCATTTTTCTTGAATTATTTGTTTTTCTAACTGATTTTTTTCTTGCATGTGTGAACTTTCGGAACTTATTTTTGACTGAATTTCCATCTTAGGTGCGGCCATATACAAATCTCTTAATATTGTTTGAAATAAAATATAATGGGGAAATAATAAATAAAAAATTGTTTACTTTCATCTCCCAAAAGTTGAATTTCCAACCAGGTGTATCCTCCTCTGAGTCATCTTTCTCGACTCGAATACCTGCTTCCTCCAAAATATTGTGAACAGTTTCTACTGCATTTACTACTGATGTTTTTTCATCACCCTTAGTCCAAATTGGCACAATTACCACCTAAATGCATCACAGACAAAACTAGAATCAAATCAAAACATATACGATAATTATTGAATCCTTAAAAAAAAACAGAGAACCTATACTACAGTCGCCCATCAAATCTATGTTTATAAACATCTAAAACAAACAGGATCATACTACGAGAAAAGGTGCATTTTAGTAATACTCATAAAACAAATATATGACCATTCAAACGGGTTAAGAGGCAGGCATATATTGAGCTTATTGAATCTAATATCTAAATGAAAAACAATGACCAATAGCAACTTCACTGTCAGCAAGAGAAATATAAATTCCAATTAAAAATTACTTGTATAGGAGCAATTCTTGGAGGGAGAATGAGGCCGGTATCATCACCATGTGTCATGATAATGCCACCAATAATATGAGTGCTCATTCCCCATGAAGTTCGCCAAACATGTTGTCTATCTCCATTTTTATCCATGAACTACAAAAGGAATTAAAAGAATGTGCTTCTCATATGACTTGGTTTCCTTTCTCCCCTCCTCTTTCCAGCTTTAGGTACTTTTTTATGAGTAGGGTTAAAATGCCCAAATGTTTTCGTGCCCCAATCATGTCTCACATCCTTATCTTTATTTTTAAGGTCCAAAAAGTCGATCCAAACCGCTCAACATGATCTCCATATTAAAATGTGCTTGGAGACCAAATTTTACATTTTTAGAATTTTTTTACTAATTTTTTAGATATATACAAAATCACTGTTTTTGAATGGTCCAGAATCTTCTCAAAAACAGTGAATTTTGTACCTTCCTAAAAAAAATAGTAAAATATTTGCAAAAAAAAATATAAAATTTGGCGTCCAAGTATATTTTAATATGAAGATCATGTTGAGCGGTTCGGATTGACATATTGTACTTTGAAAACAGAGATAAAAATGTGAGGCGTGATTGGGGCACAAAAAAATTGGGGCATTTTAACCCTACTTTTTTTTTATTGGACTAGTTTAATTATGCTCGTTAAATCACAATATCATCTAAACACCAGCCTGACAATAAATCTTATATGTCCCTTTAGCAGATGGAATATATAGCTCGGCTATACTAACAATGGAAAAGAAAACATTTTCCCACATTAGTAAAGATAATAAGAGCACTTTTATATTAGATAGTTTTCAAAGTTTTATTTGGGATTGTATATATACAACTTATGTTCTACAGGGGATTAGTTATATTTAATTTTACAGGGGCATGAAGTTTTCCTTTGTAGGCATGGAGCTGCATATAATCAAATTATGATCAGCCAAATGAAACAAATTTCATATGTTAAGAAAGGCCAAAAATATGACCTGTCTTGAAGGCACGGGAGAATATCTGGCCAAGGTTATGACTTGTGTGAGACTGCAATGCCTTCTTGTCACCCATCATAGCCTCAATTGTGTATGTACAGGTAGCACCAGCAAAAGTCTCTACTTTTGATTTTCTACCAGTAATTACTGGTATTGCAGCTTGCTCATATGCAAAATCCTTGTACACATTAATCATCTGCAACGCCTGTGTGATTGAAAACAAAACAAAAAAAAAAAAATCTAAACTAAGTAACCTATTTGTAATAATGAAAACATAACCTATTTATAAGATAGCTAATACAAGAAATAAAATAAAAAGCAAATCAAACCTCCTTCTCAGCCTCCTGAAAGGTAGCATGGGCTGTGTGACCCTCGTGCCAATGAAATTCGTTCATTTGCACAAACGGCTTGTATCTCTTCTCCCACCTTGTGGCTACTGCCCACTAGGACAATATACTTGAATATAATTACTGAGCACAAGGAGGCTTGAAATGTGAAAATCTTACCAAAATGAGGAGAGAATAACCTGATATAACATGAGAGGAAGGTCACGGTAACCTTGTATCCGTCAAGTAAACTCGTGAGTTACAATGGTCTCACTTGTTGGCCTCAGCTATCAGATCCTCAAAGACACAAGTTAAAAAAAAGTTGCAGTTTAATTACTGCTATTGTGGGGGAAATAATCTCAAAATTTAATTGTCAAGATCTTAATTTTCTTAATTAATAAGAAGTAAAAAAAAAAAAAGGTGAAGAAATAGACGTACCACAAGTTTTTCCTCGAGCTGTTTTCCTCCCCCGTATAGTAACTAGGGCGAGCTCAGGACTGAAGCCCTCAACATGACTGGCTTCCTTCTCTATAAATGAGTATGGAATCAACTGCAAACAAAGGAATTATAAAATATGAAGTTATACGATTATTCACCAATAATGGCACAAAAGTTGTCATAAAAACCAATTTTATCAGCACATTCAGTTATCTACTTGAACCTAGGGATGTAAATTCATGCCGTGAAGAGTCAAATTTTTATGTGTCGTGCCGTAACCAAAATTATGGGAAATGGCACGTTAGTCACGCTGTGACCAAACATGACGGGACTGGTCGAGTTTGGTCATGTTTAACTTCTTCTTTTTTTTCAAATTTTAAGTTTGTTTTAAGGAAGAAAAATCAGAAAAATATCAAAATGTGGAAAATTTGTAAAATAAAGAAACATTGTAAAAATAAATGTGTAAAACAAAATAATTTATTGCCCGGAATCTAAATTGTTGTTAGAAATAAATAATTGCATAAATTTTATGTTGTTTTGGTCACATATAGTCACGTGCCGTGTTATGTGATGTGTCATGCCATACCATGCCATTTTTCCCGAAGGGTGATCACATCATGCATGCAGTGACGGAGCCATGCCGTTCCATGACAGGTCCAGCCACAGCGTGACTTTTTTATATCCCTACTTGAACCAGACCCTAGGTATCCATTTGGTAGACTTAACATAATATGGTGTCTCAACTCTTAATGGAAGCAAAGCTCAAGTGCTAATATAGTACAGCCAATCACAATAAGAGAGAGTAATAAAGCATTAACTTGTTCAAGGTTGAAGTGTTTTGAGATTTAAAAAAAAAGGAGATAAAACACACCTGAGAAAAAGATGTGCAGCGGTGTCCAATCTCCTTGCATTTCACATTCATATAATCCTACAGATAAAAAAAAGGAATAAAACCAAAAGAAACTACACACATTTATCCATAGATTTATTCATGGCCTGTATATTTCTATTCAATGACATCCATTTATCCGTTTACCCGACCCGTACCATATTCGATAAGACGGGTATGGGTAGGATATTTTTCATTAACTTATCGGTACGGGTATGAAATACTTCTACCCGACCCGTATCGTACCCGTTGACACCTAAGTACAGAAACTTTCACGGCACTAACACTATCTAAACTCGATTCAATGAGGGCTACCTGAATATGTTTCCAAATGGCGTATGAGTAAGGTGTCAAATTCATGGTGCCTTTGACAGGGGCATTACTTCCCAGCTCAGCATTCGCGATCACATCTAGATACCACGCGTTAAAATCCACCGAGCGTGGAGTCACGGCGCCCTCCGGCAACGACGTCTACGGCGAACCCGAGGCCTTGCCTTCGCCGGCCGTCACAGCCTTTGCAAGGCTGCAAGTGGAAGCGGCAACGGAGGAGGTGGCGCGACCCACCGGAGAGAGGCGGTAGGCGGCGGAGCGGGGAGAAAATTGGACGGAGGGATGCGAGGCGGTATTTCAATGCTATATTTGTGAAACGCGTCATCTTTAGCTTTATTTTATTTGAAAGTGATTTCGCATTATATAAATACGCAAATAATAATAAAGCGAATTTGCTTATTAGCAATGCAGATACTATATTTGAGAAATATTAATCATAGAAGACTGCCATTCGTATAATTAGGCAAGATATCTCAGCTAGATATTTTTAGTTACCATAGCAACAATATGATATACTTTTCTTATTTTCTGTGTATAGAATTTATGATAAGATTTATGTCTCAATATGAATGAATTGTATCAGTATATGTAGTATTATGTACAGGGGATTGTCGTAATTAGGGCTGCACAAAAAATTCCTAGTTCGTAATTCGATTCGAGTTTGATTCGAAAAAGTTCGTAAAAAATTCAATTCGAAATTGAGTTCGTTCGAAATTAATTCAAACCAAACTTAGTTCGAAATTAATTCAAACCAAACTCAAACTGGACCTAGTTCGTTCTACATAAGTTCGCAAACCAAACTTAGTTCGAAATTAACTCAAACGTGAACCGTTGATTTCCGCTGATAATGAATTTTAATGTTTTATTTAGGATATTATTTGGGTTTGTAATAATTCTAAGACTTTGGTGATTGTTCTGTACTTCTATTGATATTTAAATTGTACTTTGAATACTTTGGATATTTGAAAACTTTAGTCATGTTGCTCTTGTTGGCTATTTGGAAACTTTGGATACTGTGATTGTACTGAACTTTGATTGATTGTACTAAATTTTGGTATTTGTAATGAACTTTGATATAAACTTTGGTGTACTGTGTAATTATAATTCAGAATGCCTGAGTTTTTATTGAAGTGCTGTAATTTCGAACTATGGTCCAGCCATAAGTCATAACTCGTAAGTTGTAACAAAGTTCGAAAAAGTTCGAAATTGAGTTCGTAAATAATTCGATTCGAAATTGAGTTCGTTTGAAATTAATTCAAACCAAAAACTCAAACTGGAGGTAATTTCGATTCGGTTCGGTTCGTTTGCAGCCCTAGTCGTAATGCAAAATATACAATTTTCACTGATTTCATTCCCTCTAAACTTTTCTCAGGAAAGGCGTCATATTTCGCAATGCATTAGCTGATTCACATAAAACCCTTTAAAATGTTTGTAATGAGCTTTCGGATAATTGTTGTTTGGAGTGTTTTTTTTTTTTTTATGACTAGTACTACTATACCAATGATTCACATAAAAACCTTTAAAATGTTTGTAATGAGCTTTCGAGTAATTGTTGTTTCGACTTTCGAGTATTCTTTTTTCATGACTAGTGCTACTATAAAACCTTTAAAATGTAGTGTGATTTGAAACATAAAATATCTTATATCTTTCTTTCTTTTTTAATTGAACAAGAGAAAGGTATATTACCCTTACAGTCCCATACATTAGGAACATATTTTTTCACTGGTAAAACACTTGAAGGGATTGTTGGGTTAAAACATAGAACCTGGTACTTATCTGACACGACAACACTTGAAAGCTAATGAACATTGCAGAGATATGGGGCTTACACAATTCAGGGACCTTCCAGAAGAGGCGAGAGAGACGACTGCAACCGAAGTGGGTCCCACAAATCAATTCTCTCCAGGCCAATCTTACATGCATACGAACCATAGTGCTTCCAAAATGCAAAGCATGTAAAAAGCTTTTTTGTAAACCCAAAATTTCTAGGAGCTACATGGCATCTGTGTAACTGTTGACCAACCCATTTCCCCAGCAAATATTTCATGAAATACGATAAACATGTACATGTACATATAAAATGAGAAGACACAACAGGTGAACTTGAAACAGTACAACACAACTGGAGGGCACACGAATTTAGCATGAAAAATAATGTCACTTCGGCAATGGAGTATTGGCAAACCTCCAAGAAAATGGTTCCATCATGCCATAAACCCTGGGGCCCGCCACTTCGCTGACAGACACTGCCTCACATATCTTCCTCAAGTCATTTTCACCGAGCTTAATCTTCAAGGAGACTATGTTACTCTCCAGGTTTTTCACCTTAGTTGTTCCTGACAAACAATTGAATTATGGATGAGTACGATTTCGCTTGGAAGTGCCTCCAACAAAAAATTAATCACAAATAACTTTTGCATGCCAAATTCAGCATATGTATATCATCCTTACCAGGAATTGGGACCACATCTTCCCCTTGGTGAAGGACCCACGCTAGAGCAAGCTGAGCTGGTGTACAGTTGTGCTCTTGAGAGAGTTTCTCTAGCCGTGCATATAACTCTTTGTTCTTTTCCAAGTTTTCACCCAAAAATCTCGGATGCTTAGCCTGTAACAAGATAATAATAATAATTATAAATTGTGTACATCCAATTTGAGAAGAAAAAATAGTGTGCCTATGGGAGTTACCAAGAAACTTTCTGAAGGAATGGTCTCAGTAATGGCTTTTCCACCGAAAAAACCACGACCCAGAGGGCTGTATGGTACAATAGCAATGCCAAGCTCCCTATAAGAAAAAAGGGACCAAGTCATCTCTTGATCAAATGGAGAACCAGGTGCAGTCAAAAGCAACCAATTACAGGACTTGTGTGGGCCATACCTGCAGAGAGGCACAATATCTTCCTCTATGTCACGAGTCCAAAGGGACCACTCCATCTGTACGGCAGTGATTGGATGAACCGCATGGACCCTCCTAATGGTATCTGCGCTTGCCTCTGATAGACCTATATACGTCACCTTTCCTTCTTCCACCAGTTTCTTCAGCTCCTTCATCTACTCTTCATACAGATATCTAAATAAATATTCCTACACAATTACCATATACTGATCACAGTAAGTGTGAAAACTGAATTACTTACAGTTTCCTCAATAGGCACTGATTGATCAACTCTGTGCTGATAATACAAATCGATATAATCAACACCAAGCCGGTCGAGACTTGCCTCACAACAAGCACGCACATACTCAGGATTTCCTTTCACACTCATTCCATTCAAATCGAATCCCGCAATTCCAAATTTCGTTGCCAATTGGATTTTCTCTCTCGGCAATTGCTTCAATGCCTTCACACCAACAAAAATATTGAAGCTTTAACATAATTAAATTTATTTGTAAATTACACGAAACCTTGAAAGCTTCCCGTAGATGATGAATTCCTGTTTCTTAATTCAGGAAAAAGAAAACAGAACCGAGTAGAGAAATACCTTTCCTACTAGAATTTCATTGGTTTTGGGGCCATAGACATCAGCTGTGTCGAAAAAGGTGATCTCTTTGTTAAAAGCTTCTTTGATGATTGCAATTCCAGCCTCTTCAGAGACTGGTGAGTTGTAGACGCCAGTTAAACCCATGCATCCGAAACCCAATTTGGAGACCTGAAATTGAAAGACGGTTTAAAGAGAAGAAGGATGAAAAAATATATCTTTCACAACAATTAAATGTTGTACCTCCAAGCCTTGGGATCCGAGCTTCACTCTAGGGACATCAATCTGCTCTGAGCTCTCCATTGATGAGGTGTTCGTGTCGCTGTGAATTCGTGAAATGTAGCAAGCAGCCAAGCAAAGTTAGGTAGGACTCAGTGTTCGACCGTCCGCCTGAGTGACCTTTTCTAAAAATATTATATTAATAGGCCCAAACATAAGAGGGACGGCCCAAGCTTAAGTCGGGCCTAAAAAATATCGGGCCTGCTTTATGTACGGCCAGTTTTTACCTTGACGGCCCGTACCACAATAAGTTATTAGCCAAGTTGCTCCATATCATGTGATGCTCGAAATAGAAAATTGCACTGATGTGGGAACCAAAAATTCAACTAATTCCCATGATCCCATGATCATCTACACTTATTAGGCATTCAAGTTTCTCGTCAAGGCCTCTCTATTTCTAGCTAGTTCACTACTAGTTGCAAGATGTAAACCCAAATTTATTCAATTAATTTTATTTACTTATATATATATATATATATATATATATATATATATATATATATATATATTTAAAACAATGATAAGGTAATGGGGGCTCAATTAATTTCCTACAACAAATCAATTAAAGTTTATATATATTTCACTTTTTTTTACTGAATCAAATGAAATAAAATTAAAACCAATCAAACAAGATGATAAAAAATATAGAATTTTCCTTCTCACCGCACTGCTGCTTTTAGGTACAATGTATATATCGTGTAGTTGATTGTTGTATCAAGTCGATCTTGATGAGGATCAAATAGATCGAATTTATATCAACTAAGGTAACTGCATGTATACGTACTTATGTTCAGATTCAAAACATCCGATTAGTGTGTATCTGAAAATTCTGATCGGACATTTCAGATCTAAACATAAATATTTTGTTAAACTCAACCACTAGAGTGCTGATCGTTTGAGTCAAACGGAGGTAAAAGATCGAGGGTGGAGAGAAATTAAATGTTCTTAAAAACCACCTGGAGTGTTGATCGTCTAATCGATATGATTTGCTACTGGATCCAACCACTTTATTTTTTTGAGTTAAGGTTGGAAGTCAGGCCTGCGACCTCCCACACAAAGAGCATTGTCTTTGCTACTAAACCAAAAACGACCCAACCACTTTTTAAAAAAAATTATAGGATAATTTATCACTGCATATGTTGAACATTCATCAGTAGTCCCATCTAAAATTTTTGATATGTCTGCACAGATTTTGATGTACTAGTACATACGTGTGAATTTTGTACATACTTTTTGTAAGTATTAATTATATAAGAATATTTGATTTGTGTATATTTGACATTTTTATTAAATGTAAATTATACATAAATTTAAATCCGTATAAGCTAGGTTGACATGAACTCTGTATAATTTTTTCCATGTATGAAATTTGCAAACAAGGTTCATATGCTATGCATCAAGATCCATGCTGGTGACGTATAGATCGATGTTGGTTGGAGATGTAGAGCGTTTTACAATTGTAAGCGGACCCCAATATTTAATTGTTCATGGTCGATCAACACACAAAAGATCATAGTTGCCTTCAAATTTTATGAACATTTCATTTTCTTATGAAAAAATAGTAAACATGAGAACCGCACTCGCTAGCTAGCTCAAACCGAAGCACCATATATGCATTTTAATATTTCCTTTCGATATATATAATTAAAAAAGTTTGTGTAAAAGTTTACTAGAAATTAGCGCAAATTACTTTTAATAGAAGTTAAGTAACTAATTTATATGTATCAATCAGTGACACCAGAGAGCGGATTAATTAAGCTGTTAGCATATAACAGTAAATAGAGAATGCATCAAATGATCATTGTATTGAATTGTGTTTGCTTACAAGTACAGACTCTTATTTATAGAGCATCATACAATCTAACCTTAGTTAGTTAAGTCCTAACTATTCTCTAACAAAATTCAGTTTCTCTAATTACATTTACTATTCTGTTAGAGTGCTAAGAGTCCTAATCCAAGTGTTCTTCTTGAGTTGTGCATGCATCAGGTGTAGTCGGACTTTGGTAGACCAATAGTTCTGTTACATAGCATATTATTATCTATGTACAGCTAAATGAAAAAACAGGAAACATATAATTACTATTTCGTGTTATTTACAGCTGGGCTTGAAGTTTTTTCTGTTGTATTTGGAGGGCACTGCAGAAATTCTCCATGTGAGTAACAGTGTTCTGGTACCTTTTTACTCTGGTTTTGTGATTGCATCTATCATCTTGACTGTTATGCAATTAATCGGTTCCAAATCGCCAACAGTGTACGTAGAAGTAAAACAGGCACCTTGCTAGATGAAGTGATTGACATCGTAGTTTCTAATTTTGTACAGTTTCCTAGCTCACTGCTTAACTTGATTAATACTGCTGTTTATAAATAATTATAATTATGATGACTTTGAAAATTGAAATTAAGTGTCAAATCAGCTAAGCAAGTGTTATGTTTCTGTAACAGTATTAGTTTTGAGTTTTGACTGATACTGGTGCCACACGTAAACAGGTACTCAAGTGGCAATAAAAAACACTGGAAACAATTAATAATTAATTGTAGCCAGCACAAAATTTTGGAAAATATGAGAGAGAAATGAAATGAAGCCCTAGTTGGTACAGTACCAGTTGATCTGGTTGTATATGTGCTTCCTGCATCGCCTGATATCTGGCAGTATTATAAAATCTATTATCTGTTGGTGCAGTTCCTAGATCTGATGGACGTATCAAACAAACTAGAGAGGTATCATTAATTATTTCGGTATATTGGAGGGGAACAGATTTCATGATTCATCAAAGGGAAACTATAGAGAGATCACATGTGAAATTTATATTTACTAGTTAAGGGTGAAAGATAGTTACTCTGTCTGACTTGGACCGATCACCAATGCCACAATCCCCATAAATGCATTGCTAGATCAGATACTATTTCATGTCTAACATGCACCAGGTGACATTTCCTCACGGCCCCATATCTTCATGGTAGAACAAAGCTATAAATATGTCCACGTGTGTGTATCAGTGTATGTATGATGACATAAAAGAGAAATACTGTTAACAGAGAAAGGGCTTACATATGATGACGTATCAATATGATATGTCAATAGTCTTATATGCAGAACTTCCTGAACAGTTGCTTGCTTGCTTCAAAGAAAAGAAAGACTTATTGTCCTGCTGGCAATTTTACATGCATTTTGTATTGGGTGCATTATCAGATATAATATACAAAAGGAACAATTTCCGCATTTTATTTTAAACTATATATATGTACATACTTTTTGCCAATCATGAAGAAATATGATCTCAACAAATGAAGAATTAGCCATATTCTTTCTCCAATCCCATCCAATAGCACACAACTCAACCGCCAGAACAATGGATATATAGTTCAATAGATAAATATATATATGTATCATCATTAGTTCCACCAAAATCACTATCTGTAAAAAATTGTTAATAATTTTAGAATCATTCAAGTTGACTTAGTCATAGGAGTTTAGTGCTTTGTTAATTCTCTTCTAATTAGGCATCCAAGCTCTTAATAACAATTGAAAAAAAAAAAAAATCAGTTTATATTTTCTTTTTCTTTTGTTGAATAATTATGCTGGCAACAGGGCGTGCTCATCTTTATAGATGTAAAAATTGGATCCATGCATTATGTATGCTTGGATAAGTACAGAGAAAACAATTATTTAAATTAGCGACCGCGCCATGCATCGGACAGTAACCGAAAGAGAAAATTAGGCCTCCTTAGCCATTAACAATTGTTTTTTAAAATAAATTGGCCTCCTTTAAAACAATATGGAATTCATGCAAATTTTCTCTATAAGATATGATGGACCTGATCTGTTAGGATTGCAAACCTTCATAGGTTCGCTGATCACGACATGCAAATATATAAGATAGTAAAATTTTGGGAATTAGCTAGAGAGAGAAGATGCATATATACCTCATGCGTACCTCTCAAAGAATTGATAAGAGGGGCTATATATTTGTGGTTGTAAACCTGCAGGTAGTATAGTCGCTAACATAATTGCATTAGCTTAGTTATGATAAATCATAGATAAGATCAAATTATGTACATGAATAATCTTAGAGATAATAGATGAGATAGACCAAATCAAGTCTACTCTGGACCAATAAAATCAAAAGTTGGGCATGGAAAGTTGTGGGAAATCAATTTACGAGTACTTCGCAATTGGGGGCCTAGAATATATCTAGTTATCGGTACGAAGTAATGGTAGTATTTTGCCTTCAATTAAATAACCCTATTAGATAGTGACAGCCCTAAGACGTGATACATTAACATGATAGGCATGAAACACGAAAAGTATTAATTTTTAGGTAGAAATAGACCAACTTAGTTGGAATTCCCATCAAGGCAAAACCCGAATTTAGATAACATATCGAGTGGTAAATTGACCAAGTGATTGTAGACCAAAAGTCTCTAGACTTCGTTTGATTGATCACAACCCCTTCTTTTATTTACTTTCTATTTAGCTTTTGTTACAAACCAACTCCTCTCAGGTATTGAACCCAACAATTATGTGATTTGCAACAACCCCCCCCCCCCCCCATTTACTTATTTGCACTAGTTTAGAATTAATTACTTTAGCAGAAATTATAATTGCCTTAGTCTTTGGATCGATACTCATATTTACTACAAGGATAAATTGTGCGCTTGTAATTCAATCTAACTTTACGTATTTAGGATTTTATAAATTTAAAGTGAAAAAGTGTACGAAATGGACCATCAAATCCTATACCCAAAATACACATCAACCCGTACCCGATAAGTTACAAACAAAAAAAATCTTACCCGTACCCGTCTTATCGGATACGGTGCCATTGACACCCCTAGTCATGCATTCATTTCTTTCTATTTTTTATATCCTTTTAAGGAATATTATTTGTCATTTAATATGACATATTGTTTGAGATTTTTTATGAAAATATGTTAAAAAGATAGAGAAAAATATATGTAATTTAATATATCATAAAGAATTGTTATTTATATGTAGATGTTATTTAAGAAATGTTATTTGTCATTTAGTCTAATTTTTTTATAAAATATGTTATTTTGTATGAGATTTTTTTTGTTCTTTTATAATATATTCCAGTTGCAACACATGGACACAATACTAGTTTATTGTATATGTAGGGCGTCTGGTGCTTATTTTCAGTTTGGTATGGCTTGTAATTGGATGAGACTATATTATGTTCTTTTGCTTTTAAGATTTTGTAGTTTTTGCTTTGCTTAGGGGTAAGATTGATAATGTACTGAAGGTGTCGGATGTGTAGTTTTCTGTTATTTATTAGGGTAGGACTTGTAATATTTTGGTGATAGATATAATAGGTAGAGATGTACTACTTAAGGTATTGATACCATGTGTTTGGTATATTGCAGTAAAAATATTATGCTTGTATGGTTTGTAATTTCAATAAGAAATCGGTGGAATTATCCCACTTTTATAAATAAATAAATAATTGCTAGAGAGGAATTATAGAGAGAATTTATCTCAACACTATTTGAAGCACTTTTAATGTCTATACATGCTTCATTTATAGCCATTGAGAAACCTGGCTATTACAAGAGTCTGTAGTTACAAATTTTTGGATCAATTCTACGTACATTGAATATGCTAAAAATGACAAGCAATTTAAATCCTTAATGCATGCATGCAGCCTCTTAATGGAGAATTAGAGAAAATATGTAAGTAGAAAATAATCTTATTATCTAATTATTTGAGCAAACTATATATAGATATCCACTATTGTGGTGAATGCACACTAGTTATTGATAACGTTAATAATTTGTATCATTTATATGTAGTACGATTGGCAGTAATTGATTTATATTGTAATATTTGCTTTGTATAATATAATTTATATAAACAACCTCCTGATCATTAACGTTATCAGTTAATTTATAGTGTTGAAATCCACACTAGCTACTTGGTACAACAGAAATGTACCATTGCTAATTGTAAAATACATACTAGTTATTAATGGTACAAAACAATATTCACACACTTGCCATAGACTTAATTTATACTTGTATTAATTGCATAAAATAGGCACACCTAGAAATATCTTTTTTATTAAAAAGGTCAACAGTCCATCTTACTTTTTCCAACCGTATGTACACGTCACCTTATACTCTCCAGGTCTCCCTTATTTAAGCTTCATATATGCCGCCTAGTATCTACCACCCCGGCCCACATCTTTTCCTCCTTAATTTGTTGATCATATAACACAGGTCAGCTCTAGAGAGAGAATTTGCTCTTTGGTTTTCTAGGTATCCTACTATCCTTCATAGGATCAATGTTTTAAGAATCAACAGATTGTGCCTTTTGTAGAAAGATATTGAAAAGAGAGCAGGGTTCAGTAGTAGTGCCACACCGCAGTTTGTTGCAGAAGAAAGCAACCTCGAGCATTTCGCATAACGTAACCGATTGAGGTTTCTCAATCGTCAAAACCCCCCAATGGCAACAACTCAGAATGCCATACCAGAAGAACAGGTTTCTTTCATCCAAGGCCCGATCATCATAGGAGCTGGCCCATCTGGTCTCGCAGTTGCCGCAAGTCTCACCTGCCTGTCAGTGCCATACATAATTCTTGAGCGATCAACCGGCATTGCTCATTTATGGGCAAACTGTACGTATGACCGTCTCACTCTCCACTTGCCAAAGCACTTCTGTGAGCTACCCCACCTTCCCTTCCCTTCAAGCTTTCCAACTTATCCCTCAAAATCTCAGTTTTTACAGTATCTTGAGACCTACACCTCACATTTCTCCATCACCCCTCACTTCTCTCGAAATGTTATTGAAGCCCGTTATGATCCTTTTTCATTAGTCTGGAGAGTTAATGCAAAGGACTGCAATGGAGATATCAAGGTATATGTTTCAAGGTGGATTATTGTGGCGACAGGAGAGAATGCGGAGCCGGTGGTGCCAATGGTGAAGGGAAGAGAGAGGTTTAAAGGGGATGCAATGCACTCAAGCGAGTACAGAAATGGAGAGCGCTACAAAGGGAAGAAGATTTTGGTGGTGGGGTGTGGCAACTCAGGCATGGAGATATGTTTAGACTTGTTTGAGCATGGTGCACTTCCTTTTTTGTCTGTCAGAAGTGGGGTCAGTTGTTCTCTTTCTCTCTCATTGCTCTGTTTGATTTTTGCACGTAACAGTTATTAATACTATATGATATATATACTACTGCTCCAATTGCCATTAATGTGCACTTTTGTCACCGGTCAACGTGCATAGTCTAGTCATTTTTTTTAATGAGGTAGTCATTTGCTAGAGAGCTTGGCAAAGGGAATAATGAGGGAAACATTTTTCTAAATGGTTTATATTTCTTTTGTAAATATTATATATGCTGTGTCTGAAGCTAAAATTTTAAAAATGATTAGGTTCATGTGCTACCAAGAGAAATGTTTGGCGTCTCCACATTTGACCTCATAGTTAAGCTCCTAAAAGTGTTGCCAGTCAAGTTAGTTGACCAGTTTCTGATTCTGGCAAGCAAAGTGATTTTAGGTGATACGGAGAAATATGGGCTCAAAAGGCCGAAGGTGGGCCCATTGGAGATCAAGGGTATAACTGGAAAAAGCCCTGTTTTGGATGCTGGTGCACTTTCTTTAATTAAATCTGGCGGTATTAAGGTATAAATAAATCCCCCTTGCTTTGATGTTGTTTTTATTACTATATAAAGTTAGAAAAGTTCCCTCAATTCCCAATAGTTTCTTGCTTCTATTTTTGCAAAAGGTTCTTTTCTCCTTTGCATATCTTGAGAGTGGAGATGCTATGTACTTTAAAAATTAACTATAAGCCTCATTAATGTTTTGACATCAAGGAACATAAAAGTATTTACACTTTACATGATTTATTATGACAAATCCTTTTTGGCACGTGGCTAATTAAGTATGAAGTTATTGTATGGAGAAGCATACTATATATATAAGACATTAACTTAATTACATGCAATCATACAAATGATTCGTTCTTTGCCTGCACATTCTTTTCATGAGTTATTTAAAACCCAGTCTTTGCATGGCCTTGTTAAATGATTTTGAATCTAGATCTCTATCTCTCTACTCATTTTTATAAGTTCAATCAGATAGCTGACAAACAATGGCATTGTAGGTTGTACCTGAGGTGGAGTCATTCACAACCAACGGAGGAAGATTCATTGATGGAAATGAGATGACATTTGATTCAATTCTCTTTGCTACCGGTTACACAAGCAATGTCCCTTTTTGGCTTAAGGTACTTCCCTAAACTTTCCTTTTTTTTCTGAAAAGTTGAGTTGGGTCCCAAAACCAATAGATAAGTTAACGAAACATATTATGCCACAGACAATTAAGATAAAGGGATGCTTTTAAAAAGTTGATCAATTGTTGGGAAATATAACTATAAGAAAATAGTGATAGTGAGATTGGGTTATTTTACTGTCCATCAGGAATATATACTTGTAATTTTGTACCATTTAACCCTTATGTTTATTTAATTACAGGATTGTGATTTTTTTACTGGAGAAGGGATGCCCAAGAATACATTTCCAAATGGATGGAATGGAGAGAATGGCCTGTACACAGTTGGTTTCACCGGAAAAGGGCTCTATGGTGCAAGTTTAGATGCTTTGAAAGTGGCTCAAGATATAGCTCAAACTTGGTCAAAAAACAACAAATTGTGAATCATGAATATTTGGTACAAGTACTGTAAATGAACTAGCTAGTGCGAAAGGGATAACTTGAGGGGTTCTTGTTCACTTTGATGATAAAAGTTTTTTTTTGTTTTTGTTGGCGAGAAGATAGTTAATTTTCTTCAGAAATGGAGATTACTTCCTATGTTCATTGCGAAGATAGTTAATCTCTAGTAGAAAATGTGCTTTTTATTATTCTAGTGGTAGGGTTTTGACTTTTGAGATCATATATTCCAGAAAAGGTTGGACCTTTTTAAATTTAGTTACAACTGTATTATGTGGATAATTAACTAGTAACTACAATTTCATAATAATCCATGACATAAATTTGCAGTATATATATACGTGATTTCTCTTATGCTTCCAAGTAAGACTGAAACAGGGTGCAGTGTCTTCTGTATATACACTATTTTGGCTGCATGCACTATTTTGTATGCATTATGTTTCTATCTCTTTGTTTCAATAGACTTTTCTCTCGTTTTTTTTTTTCATTTAATGAAACTCTCCCTTATTAAAAGTTTGCTATGCATATTTTTTATTTAACATCATGTTAGTGGTTTTCATTTTATCCACTGAAGCTAAAAAAGGCCAAAGAAAATACACTAACAACATCAAGAATTAATTAATAATTTTAATATAATCACTTGGTAGTATTCAGCTACAAATAATAGAGTTAGAAATAGGTATAGGGAGTTTTGCCATTCTGTTTGGCAAGATGAAATAGATACATTTTTTTAAGAATGTAAAACTTGCTCAGAGGGGTCAGCCCAAACAGGTTATAAACAATTCTAATAGAATCTGGGCGGCGGGTGTTTGGGTGCTATGGAGGGAGAGGATCAGGCGGTTGTTCTCGGATAAAAGAAAACCGGTGCATATGTTGATCCATGATACGACAATGGACATTTCCTTCTGGTCACGGGCGACCTAGTCCACTGGGGCATGCGAGGACTTACTGGGATCATGGGGGTGCTTACTGCATTCTACTGGCTGCTATTTCGGCGAGCTGATTAGCTTTTCTCTCTTTTTTTTCTTTTTTTTCTTTTTTTCCTTTTCTCTTTTTTGGTAATCTGTGATGAACTAATCAACTTTGTATATAACCTTTTTTAGTATCAATATATCTGTTGACGTCAACCATAAAAAAAAAAAAAAGAATGTAAAACTTGATTTCCTACATTTTTCATATGGAGATCATGTTTAACGGTTCGGATCAACTATTTAAACTTTGAAAATAGAGGTATGGAAATTGATGAGTTGTAATTATTTGTAAATTTTCTAGCTGAGGTGCTATAAATACTTTCATCCCTTTTTAATACAAATCGTTGTGAATCCATAGTACGGATGAATCCGTAATATGCATACCAGTAGCATCACTCTCACAAGCTTTATTCACAGCTGATATGGATCAGCTTTTTTTGTGGAAACGACTGATATGCCATCAATTTTTTGCTTTTCAGGGTTTCAGGCTTTCCATACACTTGAGTATGGTATTGATATGTATAAAAGACAGGACGGAGGCACATGATGTCAGGATTTAAATATAGGCTTCTATTACAATGCTTTTTGAAGAAAAACTTACAAAAATATGTTTGTCATTCTCATTCAAAATAATTGTAAAATTTAGCATATATCTCCTGATAAAGGACATGGATGTTCAAAATTCAGCACAAGCTATATATTAAAGACAATTTGAAGACTCATTCTAAGGTAAGAGATAATAATGTACTACAGGAAACTCTTTCTTATTTTAGCAAGAGATAATAATTTGAGATAATAATGCTGACTAAGATGTTAGGCTGAAACTAGCCGTTGGTATAGAGATAATAATTTACCATAATGTAGTACAATTTGAAGACTCATTCTTATCTAAGGTAAACAGAGCAGCCGATGATAGAGATAATAATGTAGTACAGGAAACTTATGAGCTTTTCATTATGGCAAGCACTATTAGAGACAAGTCAGAGCACGCATATTTAATTACTTAGCAAAAAGAAAAATGAATTATTCATTTAAACGTCCAAAATATGTCGAGATAATTAAGTTGTGTAAACATTAGTCTCCTATAATATACAATATACAGTACTACAACAAAATACCAGTAGAAACATATCTTCAACGATATTCTATTATTAGGTGTCACAGTGGAAGAGCCCCAACATTTAAGAACCCCTCTTTTAGCCTTATTTTGTCCGAAATCTTCATTTCTATCCAGACCTTGAGGTACTTCTACCTCTGAATTAAAGCACCTTAGCATTCATTTACGAATTAAGACAACTAAGCATAAGTTCCTTAGCGCAAATTAAGATGTCGGACAAAATAAGACTAAAGGAGAGGTCCTTAATCCTTCCAAAAATTGATTCCTTAGCAAGAATTAAGACCCCTTTCAGTTCTGGTCCTTCCGCCTCCCTTGATCATTTCTCGATTTGTGCGTGTCATCCTTGCGCATATATAGGAGAAGATTTACACTAAGAGTCTAAGATAACATGAAATTCAAATATTCAAAAGTTCATTCCCATTTTGGTATAGTGTTTTGGTTGGAATTTGCGAAAGACCATCCAAAGATGTTGCTGTGCTTTCGTGCAGAGTGCATGCACTACTATAAATGTAACACCAGCTAGCCTGCTTGACTTGTTTTTTATACATGTACTATATAATCTCTCTATTATCGCTTTACCCTTGTGTAACAAAAAACAATGTTATAAAGCTAGAATATATATGGTTTTGTCCTTTAACAAAAAGGACAAAAAAATATTTTCTCATGAATATCAGAGGAGTTTGGCCGTATGTGAAGGTTTTTGTTCTCTGATGCAAAGCCAAAAGATTACACTGCAGTAACACAGCACATTTCCATGGATTCAGATCAGCTGAAATTTTGAAACCAATGAACAGTAATCCTGAAATCCCTGCAATCGGAATCCAGCCATCAATTTTTTCCGAGAACGCATTTCAAAACAGCTGGTTTTTTCTTGCACGTATCTCAGAACAGTTCAACAGCTGGATTCGGATTGCAGGGATTTCAGGATTACTGTTACCGGTCTCGGATTGCAGCAGATGCGCTTCCCATTTCCATTGGGTTCCAAAAGTCACAATTTTCCAAAAGAGAAATGTTTGCTTGTGCCCACAAGTGGACCTATGCTACTATGCAATGTTCTAGGTCGGAGCTGTTCAGACTCAGAGTGATTGAAACTTGATTTCTCCAATCAACGCTACGGAATTACTTGATGTGGGCTCCATGCTCTGTCTCAGTTCTGTTTCAGCCTAGGCCAAGAGGCTCCATATTATACTATGCCAGCACAATTCTTCATTTTTTTTATTTTAAAGCTCATATTAGCCTAGGCCAAGAGCATGCATGTAGTTTAACTTCTGCACATAAAATATTGTCTTAGTTTTTGAACAAATTAAAGTTGGTTTTCTATACAAGCACATTTTGTTGGGTTAATTAAGAATTAGACGGTTCAGGTTAGCTGCTGGTATGTTTGAGTTGATAAATTTTAATTTCAATCTCTGTCGGACCAAAGGTCGTACTTATTTTAAATTACGCCGTGTCAAATTTGAGTTTGTCTCGATCGGATTTAAATTATTTTTGAATTTCGAGTCATTTGAGTACATATCAGTTTGGATTTGGAACAAATCGTATTAATTTGCATCCGTTTTAATTATAAAAAAAATCAAACAAAATGAGTTCGGATCCAAATCGGACGATGTTTTGAGTCGGAACTAATTTGGAACACAAGATTTATGATGTGGAGGTTAAAAATTTAGGATGTAGGAATTTTATTTTTTGGTTTACTTCTGAGAAAGGTCATTAAGTTTTTTTTTTATTTAATTTAGTATATATTGTAAAGTACTCTTTTATCTTATGAATATAATATTGGTTGGTAGCCGGTACCAAAGTTCTCCTATATTAAAAAAAACAGAGAGAGAATATGTATTGTACTTTTCCTTTTTGTCTACCAAGGAATTATTTGAAGGTTCCCGTGAGGAAAAGACCAGACCTTTAAAATTAAGAGCAGAGCAAGAGATGACGAAAATCCAACTGCATTTCTCTGTCGCCTTGGAAATCCCTTTTGCATGCTAGTCTCCTTTATGTACATATATACCATATGCTTTGCTTATTGTTCTTGCCATGTCGTGTCATGACTTTCCAAACGCGTAATTCCATGTGTGAATTTAAAGCGGTACCTGCAGGTACGGACGTAGTAATATGCATTGAAATTCTTAGTAAATATGGCTAGTTTAATTATATGCAATTAAATCCCAACATGTAGGTTTGAAGATGCTCTAAAAACTTATAATGCATCAATTGAGAGCTAAAGAATAATTTGATAAATGAATACCAAGGGGAAAAAAAACAAGTTTCTATTATTTTCATGATTTTGAAATGCATGATGAGGTAATTGATTTTTTTTATTATTACAATCATAAACAATTATTCATTGGTTAACACATAAATATAATTAATAAACCATCACATGCAACACACGTACTTTTATTGTATTTTTTTCTTTTTCTTTTTTGGTTGAAAGTAGTGTATTGATTCAAAGAGTTACAAACCGGATCAAAAACTGAATCAACCAAATCAGAACAGTCACTACTCATAGATCTCAATAGAGGAACTGAATCAACCTGACTAGGACATACATACCTCAAGATGTGGAAGCCAGAAATGTGACTAGCTAAGAGTTGTGAAAAGAAAAAGAAGGAGAGGAGGAAGGAGACAACATCAGTACTACATCATCGTCATCGGAAACAATCATAAAAATACGTATCATATTCATATATAGCTATAGTAGATAATACAAGAGAGGTGGAACAAATTCATAGTACTTTTATTGTACCGATGTCCATGATTGTAACATTAAAATCATACAAATTTATATAGATGTCTTTCTTATGAAAATGAATAATGTCAACTATTTGAATTTCAAATTTAAAATAAAAATAAAAATCGAGGTTGACGCATATTGTGATACAAAAACATGTGATATTGACCCTCCCCCCTCTCCCGAATTGAATATGTATCCTCTCAAGTACCTGACTCAAGCAAATTACAAACGCACGATTCAGATTAACTCCAACCGTTGATCCGGTGCCTATAGAAGCTATAGGAGTCTGTTTTGAGATTAGTGCCTAGTTAAAAGAATTAATCTGGGTCGTCTGTTTATAATTCTCTTGAGTCAGGTACCTAGGGTGATCCGAATTATTCCGAATTCGCATCCTCTGAGATATCTCAAACTTTGAGTGTTTTTGAGAAAATCTCAACCGTTCAAATACATTCTGCTAGAATCTCAAAGCACAAATAATACTGCCTCTGCACTATCCCCGAATAGGCACCGTACTCACGCAAAAGTTGAGATATCTGAGAGGATACGCACTGCCCCCCTCCCCCCTCATGAGATATTATTGATCTGTTCTATAAATTACAGAAAACCTTCAATACGAAATTTGCAGAGTAGGAAGATACAAATTTTGATTTGGTCTACTTTATTTATTTTTGCACTACACTAATTATATAATGTAAGTTGTCTATGTAACGCTCAAAAGCTAAACAAGAAATTTAGTGGAATAAATACACATTTTGATTTGATCGCTTTCATGATTTGTTACATTAAGAAACATATATGTGCTTTAAATTACAGAAATCAGCAATATACAAAATTGAAAAATTAGTGTCCATCTAAGCTCTAAATCTAGATTTGTCCATTTGGCCACAGTAGTGTGATAATATGTAATGCGATAGCAAGTTCATGAAACACAATTTCTTTCCTCAGAAGAAGAAGAAAAAAAAAAACAAAGAAACACACAATTCCACTTCAATTCCGAATTAATATCCAGTCTACACACGCATATATATACATAAATCTAGAGCAACAAAAGATCAAAAAGGAAAAGCTCATTTTTTTTTATTTTTAGAAAAGGCTCATTAATTTGCTGCGCCAAATCTGTACTTCACCTGAAAGCAATTTTTTGCTATCAAAGAGCTTGTTGTATCCTAGTACACAGACTTAGCTTGCAATATTGCATGCATGCTTACGCCAAATCTGAATTCGGCCTGAAAGTACTTTTTTTTTGTTATCAAAGAGCTTGTAGCCTAGTACACAGATTTAGCTTGCGTTGCATGCATGCTTAACTTGCGCCAAATCTGAATTTGGCCTGTAAGCATATTTTTTTGGCTTTCAATAAAGCTTTTGTAGCCTGGTACACAGACTTAGCTAGCTTGCATTGCCGACATTTTTATTAATATCCAAAGTTAATTACAAATTAATAAATATACCCAGAATCCCTGGATACTTTGAAAAATGTCCAAATTGGCCAGAATCTGGCCGGTTTCCTCCTGTCCAGAAACCGGTCAGAATCTGACTGGTTTCTTTCATTTTTTTATTTTTTTTAGAGACACTATGAAGAGCAAGATAATGAAATCTAACACTGAAAATTTGAATTTTTTGTTTAAATTATTTGTTAGATTACTTATTTTGATGTATAATTAGCATATTTATACTAAAATATGCTAAATTACTTGAAATTATATTGAATGACACTATATTACATTAAATTACGCTAAATTATGTTAAATTACGCTAAAATACGGCAAATTACATAGTGAAAAAAAAATTCATAGTCTCTTAAAAGAAATTCTTTTCATTATCTTGCTCTTCTGGCCGGTTTCTTCTTCTTTTTTTTTTAGAGACACTATGAAGAGCAAGATAATGAAATCTAATACTGAAAATTCGAATTTTTTGTTTAAATTATTTGTTAGATTACTTCTTTTGATGTATAATTAGCATATTTATACTAAAATACCCTAAATTACTTGAAATTATGTTGAATTACACTATATTACATTAAATTACGCTAAATTATGTTGAATTACACTAAATTACATTAAATTACGCTAAATTACACTAATTTCGCTAATTATAATGAAATACAGTAAATTACGCTAAACTACGCAAAATTACGCTAAATTAGGCTGATTTTGTACCATCTTTCATAAATCATAAAAAATAGTAAAAATTGGTATTCTACAAGTTCATTATATAACTAATTTACTGAGCTACTTAGATTGAATAATAGAAATGAAAATCTTAATCGGAAACTTCAACTCAAGTTTTGAGGCTCTTTCCTATGTTTTTTGGCAATTCTGAATTTTAAAATCTAGCATCGTGGGCACTGATGCATGCATATGTTCGCAAGCTTTCCGAAAAGTGGTCATTTGCTGAAATCGGACACTCGAGCGCCGTTTTATGGCCGTTTGAAGTTTCGTCGTTGTTTTTCGCCTTCTCAGTAAGATATCATCCATATTCATATGTAATTTACCGTATTTTAGCGTAATTTAACATAGCGTAATTTGATGTAATATAGTGTAATTCAACATAATTTCAAGTAATTTAGCGTATTTTAGTATAAATATGCTAATTATACATCAAAATAAGTAATCTAACAAATAATATAAACAAAAAATTTGAATTTTCTGTGTTAGATTTCATTATCTTGCTCTTTATAGTGTCTCTTAAAAAAAAGGAAGAAACCGGCCAGAATCTGGCCGGTTTGGACATTTTTCGAAATATCCAAGGATTCTGAATATATTTATTAATTTGTAATTAACTTTGGATACTAATTAAAATGTCGGCTTGCATTGCATGCATGCAAGCTTGCTCAGTTGTTCTCTTTCATTCAGGTAACTATAGGCGGAGTCAGACTTTCAGACTATGTTTTTATTTTTTGGATACGGATACGGATCAGATATTAGACGGATATATATGTACGAATACGGATTGGATATCAGATATCCGTAAATACATACATAAATATTTTCATAATATATATTCAATTATATAGTATATATCTACTATTCGGATACGGATAATTAATATTCAAAATCATATCAGTATCCGTATCCGTATCCGCAAGAATATTCAGATATTGGATATCCGTATCTAATTTTCGGATACGGATCCGGATACGGTCGGGTTTTATCCGATCCGTTTGCACCCCTACATGCAATGCAACAAGTTCTGTTGCTTTTTGGGACAAAATTATAAATTATAAATTCAATTTTTCACAATTACAACAATAAAATTATAACAAGTCATGTTTGAATGATTCTGAATAGCACTTGAACTGACAACCAAACTAAAAAATGTTTTGTTTCGCAATATATATCAATTAAGTAGTATGTGGGAGCAAAGAGCAAATCAATCTCCTCATCCTTAAGGTCAGGCATACAGGTACAGCAAAGGGAATGAGAACAACAGTATCCTGATCTCTCTTGGACTTCGCTCCTCACGTGCCCGATGGAACAACTCAATTGTTGACCCGTTTAGACGCGGTCTTCATACACCTTTCCATCAATAACTGTTGATTTACGGAATTTGTCCGTGTTGTCAGTGACTGATATGATTCTACATTGATGCAGGGACAAGGGATTTGGAGGGGAGCTGGTCAATGCGGGCCCACCTAATTTGGTTGACCATTGCATGCATAGCATAACCGAGCCACAGCTGCGGCGAATAACGACATTTATTAATAAACTTGGCAGCTTCTGTCAAAGGAGTTTGTTTATATGAACTAGAGCACAAGTTTATACAAAATTAGCTATATTTTTATAATTTTACAAGTCTATACAAAATTTATGTGAACTAGAGCACAAGTTTAGCTTCGCTTTGGTGTATTTAGTTAGCTATCTTTACTTGCATTTTCTTTAAGATAACAAGTCGAAAACTATTATAATGGTTTCTTAATTTACGTATACATCTGTAGCCGTGTTGTAAAAAACAGACTAATCAGTCTTTTAGGCGGTGGCTAAACGCCACGAATAGTTTTGGGGGAGGTGTATTTGCAGATTTTTCCGATTAATTGGTCCGTTAATTCTGATTATTTGGATTATTCTTGTTTATTCTCGTTTAGTTGGATTTTTTTTGTCATTACATTATCTTTTAGTCTGTTATTTATTGGGCCGTTATATATTATGTTGTTTAGTCTGTCAAATCAACCGATTTGTCCGATTAATTCATTACATGCTTTGTCTTGTCTTATCTGGCATTTTTTAAATGATAATTTTATGAAATTTAATATTGCATTTAACCGCATAGTCATTTTGGTAATAAGTTTATTAATTAACAAGAAAATCAGTAAAAATAAGTTTATTTGATAAGTGTGATGAGTTAAATTTTTTTTAATAAATATGAATATGTACGTAACTTCAATGAAAACGAAAAATTATTTGCAAAATTTTGATTAATCGGCTAAATACTGATTAATCACTTGACAGTACTATGTTCATACGACAAGCATATAATGTTATTTACAACACTGATCTATAGTATTGTCTTCCTTTAAAAAAAATATAGATAAAATCATCAATTAAGAATTATAGAAACATTATGTGATAGCATCTTTAAAGACAGAGATTTAGTATATGTGTTTGGATATTTCAAACTAAACATCATACAAACGTTAATTTTAATCTGGTGATTTGATCAATAACATAAGACAAAATGCATATATATCTTATTTACACTAACATAATATTTCTTTAGTTCCTAAAAAAATGTTTTTCAATTATGGTGCTATAACATGCCTGTGAGCAGTACTAAACTAGGATTAGCAGTCCTCAGATTTGCATTTGATGCCAGTTCAGGTATCACACATGGTTCTGATCAAACTGCATGGGCATCCAATTGGAGTTAGAAACTATAATTGACAAGTTTTAGCACTCGCATGCGGTTGGTGACAACACCGCATACAGTTAGTTTTTAACCAAAAGCTAGATTAAACGAGTAAGAAGGATAGATAGCCTAATCCCTAAAAGTCTTCTTCTGTACACATAACTTTTACTTTAATACTATTTGTCTCGATAATCCAACTTATTCAAACAACCAAATTAAACAAACAACCAACTAAACCTAGGCTTGATTATTGTTAGATCTTTAATACACTATCCATGTTGACCGACACTCCGATCTATACCATACGATAGATTCATGCGCTTGTGAATCATTCGTAAAGTAGACCATTAGGGTTATAAATATTATTAGCTCTGATTTTGACCCATCAGACTGGAGTATACCCGTAGGGATTTTGAGTATAAGGTTGTTGTTAAGGATAACAACAAGGTTGAATGTGAATGTCAGAAGCCCCGATTGACTGGTATACCATGTTCTCATTTCACAACGGTGGTCCGAGAAATGAAATATGATGGAATTTATACGTCAGCCCCCTCTACAGTATGTTAATACTGGAACAAACATATGGTGCCTGCTTCGAGCCCAAAGGCAACCAATGTGACTAGCCTCGATACGAGGGTCCGAGAATCATCCCGTACCGAAGACTGATCAAAAAAGGAAGGAGATGACACAACCGCATACCGATAAAAGTGGACTGTATGCAAGGTCAGAGACTCAGACATCAGGCTCATCGTGAGACCACTGATAGAAATGCAGCAGGTAAAATGCATAATTTAATTATTTACATATACTAATTTTATTGGTTCTCTCTTGAACAAATACTCATTAATTTATATATATTTTACTTGTAATGTAGAGGAAGCAACAAGACAAGCAGAAGCAAGAACATCTTTCTCAAGAAGAGCAGCAAGAGGATCTTCTTCAAACAGACGCCAACGTTGATGTTTCTTAATTTTTATGTTGTTGTAATTTTAATTTGTAGTGACAATTCTGGTTTTTATTTAGTAATTTTAATTTTTATGTTGTTGTAATTTTAATTTGTAGTGATAATTTTGATTTTTATTTGGTAATTTTAATTTTAATTTTTACGTTGAAATAATTTGAATTTCAATATTCTTACTTTCCATTTGACAACATATTTTTATTAAAAACAATTGCTAAATAAAATTTCAGATAACTAAAACAAAACAATTAAAACATCTAAAAACAAACAATTAAAATAAATAATTTCAAACAAATTAGACCGGTTTGGACCGTCCCGGACCGGACCGTCCCGTTGTCAAAACTCTACTAAAAACAAATAAAACCTACCTATTAGTCTATTACAGAATTGATAACTAGAAACAAATAAAAAAAAGGCCGTACCTAGAGATGGCATCATGCTCCATGCGCAGAGGCAAATGTCTCAGCTGCCGTACCGGGGACTGGAACACTGACACATCTGTAGAGAGTATCGCGTGTGGCTTGGTGATGACATCATCATCATCCCTGTCTTGTGAAATTCATAACGAGACCAATTATTGGGTGCACCTAGTCTATACTCTATTCCTCATTTCCTCCCATACCCAAGACTAGTTGTTTGCTCCCCGGTACCTCGGACAGGGTAGGGCAGAACCCGTCCCGGACAGCGGGCAGGACGGGTACGGGTACAGCGGGTACCCGGGTACAACGGGCACGGGTAGGCGGGTTTTTTTTTTGAAAAACTCCACCCTGCCCGTCTCAAACCCGTGCCCGTCCCAGGTAGACGGGTACAACGGGCACGGGTAGAGGGGTATTTTTTTTTTTTCTGTTTTATGTTTTTCTTTTCTGTTTTGTTTTCTTATTTTTCTTACCGTGTCGTACGAATATTATTACGTGTTTACCGTGTCGTACGAATATTATTACGTGTCGTACGAAATATTATTTCTTTACACGAGTAATTTTATTTTATTTTCAAACTCTCATTCTAATTATATAGTTTCATAATTTATTTATATCTCGAAATTTGTAGTTTACATTTTAAATTGATAATATATTTTGTAAACGTTCAATTTAAATTGATAATATAAATCTAAATCTAAATTCAAATCTAAATATCAAATATTGTATATATATATATACATAAAATTATCAAGTCACATCTTTATAATTCCTAAATAAATAAAATTTGTAACTTATATATAAAAATTATTTGTTCGAAAATTTGTATATTTATTCGGCTAAATACAAGTCTAATTATTTATTTCTTTACACGAGTAATTTTATACTAAAATACGCTAGATTACTTGAAATTATGTTGAATTACACTATATTACAATAAATTATGTTCAATTATACTAAATTACGTTAAATTACAATAACTTCGCTAATTATGCTGAAATACGGTAAAAAAAACACTAAACTACACAAAATTACGCTATAGTAGACTGATTTTGCTCATCTTTCATGAATCATAAAAAATAGTAAAAAAATTCCAAAAATAGTAAAAATTGGTAATCTGCAAGTTCATTATGTAACTAATTTACTGAGCTACTTGGATTGAATGATAGAAATGAAAATCTTAATCGGAAACTTCAACTCAAGTTTTGAGGCTCTTCCCTTTGTTTTTTGGCGATTCTGAATTTCACAATCCGGCGTAGCTAGCACAGACGCATGCGCATTTTCTCAAGCTTTCCGAAAAGTGGTCGTTTGCTGAAATCGGACACTCGAGCGCCGTTTTATGACCGTTTGAAGTTTCATCGTCGTTTTTCGCCTTTTCAGTGAAAAATATCCTCCCTATTCATTTGTAATTTACCGTATTTTACCGTATTTTAGCTTAAATTAAAGGCTATTTAAATACATTTTAATGTACCGATGGTGATGGGATCCTTCACACCCGTGGCGGATTATTCCACTTGGATCCAAAACTAATTTACACGAACTGAATTTTAGACATTTGCTCTATACTGAAGAATAAAATTACCCTATCCTAAGCCTATATTGTGAGTCCATCAATCTAATATGTTTTAAAAAGCTCATCAAATCTAATGTGTGCTGATCCAGAAACAAAAAAAAATTATGTTGTGCTCTTTGACTCAGCAACGCAAAAACAAACAAACAAAACCGCAAACATCTCCTCTTCTACTGAGGAGCTCTCTGATTCGAAGTCTCAAAAAAAAAAAAAAAAGCAAACAACATTTTTTTATCATGTTTTTTATATTAACTCATATCAGAAACTGAATCAGAAGCTGTCGCAGATTAAAGAGACAAACAACGATATAATATTTATTTGGTTGTCTACCAGAAGCTTAGAACAACATTTTTATAAGAGGTAATGAGTCAAGTAAAGATTTAGGTCATATCTAATTGGGTTCAGGCCAACAAAACATTCGCTTGAATAATTAGTTGTAAATGACCTTAAGCAACAACACATGTCCTTTACTATCTTGCAAAAGTGTTCAAAGTACTTTAAGCAACAACACATCTCAGTGTTAGTTTCAATTTAAAGAATATTATTTTAGTTGTTTTTCTTATTCATATTTTATCTAATATCCGATTATATATAATGAATTTGAATTCAATTAACTATTTAAATTCAATTTAATAATTTTTTACCATAATCCGGTGAAATCCTGCATTCGCCCTGCTTCACACTGAAAGATCTAAGTCAATTAAACGGACTAATAAAAGAGTATATATTATGTTAAGTTTAATTTGAAGATGAGGAAATTAACCAACGAATCTTGGATTCTATCAAAAGGATGTATTGTACCCTCACGTGTGCGTTATGAGGAGATTATGACTTGACATGGGTTGCAACTTGCAAGTGGTGACGACTGACATGACATGCGAGGCTGTGGGGGTTGTGCATTTGTATGGAGCACTGTACTGACGAATGTATTATCATGTGTTATGAACTTATGGTAGACTTATTAGATAAAATATTATTATGGTTATCTCACGCTAAGGCGAATCTAGCCTACATGAATGATGAATGGGATCTGATCCCATCCATTTTCAATTTTTTTTATACTTAAATGCTTTGTTCTTCGTTAAACACGATCCGTATCCGATCCGTTTGCACCCCTAATTGCATGCTTTGTTCTTCATTAAACATTTTCCATATAGGAGCTAGGCCCACTGGCCCAAAACTGTCCCGGTAAATGGTACTATTTTAAGCAAATTGCCTGTCTAACGTACCATTCGTGGAGAACGCATGGGCCCGTATACTTACTTCATCTGTTAAGGGGCCCGTCTGGTGCTTTGGAATCCGTATTTAATTTCATCAGTCTTTTGATAGCTGCTCTTTTGTACCATGTTTGGGTCAAAGAATCACAAGAATTGAGAATTTGAGACACGAGGCCCCAAACATATGTACTTGACAAATCAGTACATTTATTTTCCTTATTTGTCAAGTAAAAAGATAGATCCTTTGTTTTTATTATGAAAGATTGTTATCAGTATTCAAATTCTTATTTTGCCAGGTAGACTCCGAATCAAACTCCGGACTTCTTAGTTTCGTGTTTTCTTAGTCCCACAGCAGTACGTTAAATAATAAAAGTTGAACACTCTAAAATTTTGGCAGCTAGAGACCTTTATAAGTTTATATAATCCAAAGTTTGAACACTCTCAAGTTGTGATTTGTGAAGTAACTTTAGATGACCCACGGCCCATATGTTTGCTTGCAATATTTGAAACGGGTGAAATTTTACATCCAATTCTGATATCCAGTTTAATTAAAATTTCGAATACTCCGAATCCGTATTTAGTTTCATATCCAAAACCGTATTTGCATCCGGATCCATGAAAAAAAAAATTCATCAATTTTCATATTCGGATCCGGATAAAATCAGATATGACTCAAAAACAGGTGTACCTGATCCTTGCTTGGTCAAGCTCTTGTAACTATATATATATACATATATATAGAGTATGGCTAATGTGCTTCCTCTAGAACTTCGGCCTCATGCTTCCGGGGGTATCCTAGTGTTTGATGTTCAAACAACAAATTCAAACCGTTAGATGTTCAATCTATATTAAAATGTACTTGGAGACCAAATTTTACATTTTTTGGAATTTTTTTACTATTTATTAAGCCACTTTGAAAATTCTAGATCATATGGTCCAGACTGTTTTTACTGTTCACCCGGATCTGGAATTTTCAAAGTGGCTTAATAAATAGTAAAAAAAATTCCAAAAAATGTAAAATTTGGTCTCCGAGTACATTTTAATATAGATTGAACATCTAACGGTTTGAATTTGTTGTTTGAACATCAAACACTAAGATATGCCCCCGGAAGCACGAGGCCGAAGTTCTAGAGGAAGCACATTAGCCATACTCTATATATATATATATATATATATATATATATATATATAGAGAGAGAGAGAGAGAGAGAGAGAGATGGGCTATTATACTTTGCAATGCATACGCACCCTTGTGCATTGGACCATAAATCACCGATTCAAAGTCCAAATGACCGATCCAAACCGTTCATCTTGTTCTCCATATTAATATGTGCTTGAAGACCAAATTTTACATTTTTTGGAATTTTTTACTATTTATTAAGCCACTTTGAAAGTTTCTGATCTGGTGGTCCAGAAAATTTTACTGTTTTTACTGTTCACCGTTGGATCAGAAACTTTCAAAGTGGCTTAATAAATAGTAAAAAAATTCCAAAAAATGTAAAATTTGTTCTCCAAGTACATATTAATATGGAGAACAAGATGAACGGTTTGGATCGGTCATTTGAACTTTGAATCGGTGATTTATGGTCCAATGCACAAGGGTGCCTATGCATTGCAATGCACCATAGCCCATCTCTATATATATATATATATATATAGAGTGGCTAATATCAAAACGTTTGTTCCTAGTCCCCGGTGAAACCAAGTTGTTTTCGGATTTTCAAAGTCCAAACGGTCGATCCGAACCGTTCAACATGTTCTCTATATTGAAATGTGCTTGGAGACTAAATTTTACATTTTTTGGAATTTTTTTACTATTTATTAAGCCACTTTGAAAATTGCTGATCACATGGTCCAGAATTTAGTTGCACTGTTTTTACTGTTCACCCGGATCAGCAATTTTCAAAGTGGCTTAATAAATAGCAAAAAAATTCCAAAAAATGTAAAATTTGGTCTCCAAACAGATTTTAATATAGATTAAACATCTAACGGTTCGGATCGACCGTTTGGACTTTGAAAACCCGAAAACAACTTGGTTGCACCGGAGGCTAGAAACAAACGTTTTGATATTAGCCACTATATATACATATATATATATGGACAGTGCTATGGTGCTACGCATAGCATAGAGCCCTCCATGCTACGGCTCACTTTTTGACTTTCCAAAATTCTAACGGTCGATTCGAACCGTTCAACATGATCTCCATATGAATATGTATTTGCAAACCAAATTCTACATTTTTTTAGAATTGTTTTACTATTTATTAAGCCACTTTGAAAAAACACTAATTTGTACACAACAGTAAACTTTTCTGGACCATTGGATCAGCGATTTTCAAAGTGGCTTAATAAATAGTAAAAAAATTCTAAAAAATGTAAAATTTGGTTTGCAAGTACATATTCATATGGAGATCATGTTGAACTGTTCGGATCGACCGTTAGAATTTTGAAAACTCAAAAAGTGAGCCGTAGCACGGAGGGGCTCTATGCTACGCGTAGCATATTAGCAAAATCCTATATATTTGGTGGTCAAATAGAGAGCATACGAATGAAACAATTTATGACTCATTTAATGTCAACGTTAAATTGTATATCATTGGAGGACTAGAGGCCGAAATTTTTATTAATATCCAAAGTTTAATACGAATTAATAAATATACCCTGAATCCGGCCCAATATCGATATATACCCAAGCCGGCCATTTTCTGGCCGGCTATGTACCCTCCCTAAGCCGGCCAGAAAATGGCCGGCTATGTACCTTTTTTTTTTTTTAACCGCATTATTTTTGTTTTAGGTGATTTCTATTAGAGTCAAATATTTCATTTCTAAGTTTCGTACAAAATAATAAAGTACACACAAATTGCAAATAGAGTCCACACATTTTTTACAACATGTATACAAATCACCTATTATTGCCACGTCTAAAATTTAATCTCCGAAGTAAACCACTTGCGAAAGATGCCCTACGAGATGGCCTACCAGGTGGCTCTGGTTGCTCACAAAAACAAAGGGGTGTTATTTCATTTTCATAAAATTCTTATAAGATAATTAAACAAAATGTTATAAGTTAGACATACATGAGCAAACTCTTGGAACATCTCTTGTAATCTTCTCGGCTTCTTCCTCTTTGCTCCTTCCCTGAACCTCCATCCGTACCATCTGTCTCCTCCACAGTTCGTGACTAAGTTGTCAGCAACATGCTGCATACAATACCTGTGCACAAAGAGCTCGGGAGGCCATCCGTATTCAGTTGTCAGTGCAGCTTTGATCCCCTTGTGCTGGTCCGATATGACACATACAAATTTACACGGGCCGAGCACTTCATTTCTCAACCACTGCAAGAAAAAACCCCAATTCTCAGTATCCTCCTGACGTACAATTGCAAATGCAATAGGCACCAATTGGTTCTCGACATCGTAGCCGCAAGCTATCAAAAGCCTCCCCTCGTATCGCCCAGACAAGAAGCAGGCATCGATGCTAATCACTGGTCTCATGTACTGGAACGCCGCAATGCATGGACCAAACGCCCAGGCTACGGCTCTGAACTCGGCAACACCTGGCATGATTAGTCCTGTTTCCTTATTCCGTACCGGGAGGGTCAGAAATTAGTGAGTCGAGCCGGGATTGTTGGCGCAAATTGCAAGCAACAGTGGTCTCAGCAAGCTGTACAAAATCTCCCAACTCCCAAATTGTCGGGCTATTGCCAGCTCACGGCCCCTCCACAGTCGGTTGTATTTAGGTGTCACATTGTCATACACAGACAAAACAATGTCTGCCACCGTCTGGATGCTCATACACGGGTCCTTTTTAATGGCGTTCTCAATGACATCGGCAATGAGTGATGCCGTCAGACATTCGTGGTCGACCCTCGTACTCTCAGTTCTACATGTGTGAGGCCTGTCTTGCTTAGTTATAACCCATGCGTCTCCACATCCCGTCAGCTTTGCCCTAAGATCATAATGGCAATTCTTGTCCTTGCACAACAGAGTAACCCGATCCCTGTCACTTTTCCAAGATCTGAACTCCTGATTCTTAGTTATATGGTGCTCTCTGACCTTCTTCATTAGGTCTTCTTTGGTTTTAAAATATAGGTTAGCACACAGCTCACCTTTGTACTCAATTCGTTGCCCATAATAACCAATATCTGCCTCTCTAAACTCAGAAACATCATTGAGGTCTGGGAACGGGTGCGTATCAGTCCGGCCACTAAGCGGCCCCCCCTCATCAGTATACCTTTCAGCTGTTTCAGCCCGCCCGTCTTCATCGCAACCTTCCATGTGATCTGAATCCCCCCACATGTCTCCCTCAAATTCATCCCCGCTCCCCAGATCGTCCTCCGGTATTTCATTAATATCTTCAAAGTCCATGCAGCTTGCATCGTCTACTGGTGCAGGTCTGGGGTAAGGTGATACTGGAGGTAACGGTAAAGGAGTGGCATTTACGGATCTAGGTGGGGTTGAAACTGAGTGTCTTGGTCTGCCTCGATTGTGTCTAGGTGGGGATGCAACTGAGTGTCTTCGTTGAGGTGCTGGTGGAGTGACGTAGTTGTAGGGTTCTGGGTCAGGTTCGGTGAGGGGTAAGGTGGAGTCACGTCTGTAAGTTTCTGGTTGTGGGGTATAATGTGGTGCCGCTGATCCAGAGCCCGAACTTCCAACCCCAGGCTCTACCGGAACTCTTCTAGCAAATATTTCTATTAGAAAATTCCCTTGGGACCTCAAATAACCGAACATGCATCTCCACGTACTCTCATCTACCAGTTTCGCAACAATCCATTTCCCGTTGGAGGGATGGTAATATCGGGTTGCCAATTCTAGGTCGCACATTTCTGGGTTGTAACCGGTGTGTGTAAACTATGGATTTCAGGTCCAAAAGTGAGATGTCATCTGGAATCATCAATGAATGAGCTGCATCTTTGTTGTAGTATGCCCCTTGTGCACTATTAAGCATCTTCCCACCATAGTGTAATGAAATAAAGGCCATGGTAAACAAACTACATTTTAGAAAATGGTAAACAATTGTCAGGTTACTAAATGATAAATAATTGTCAAGTAACTAAATAATAAACAATTGACTGGTAAACAATTAAGTAAATAGTAAACAATTAAGTAAATAGTAAGCAATTAAGTAAATAGTAAACAATTAACTAAATTGTAAACAATTAAGTAAATAGTAAGCAATTAAGTAAATAGTAAGCAATTAAGTAAATAGTAAGCAATTAACTAAATAGTAAACAATTAAGTAAATGGTAAGCAATTAAGTAAATAGTAAGCAATCAAGTAAATGATAAGCAATTAAGTAAATATTAGAATATTAGAATGGTAAGCAATTAAGTAAATAGTAAACAATTAACTAAATGGTAAACAATTAACTAAATGGTAAACAATTAAGTAAATGGTAAACAATTAAGTAAATGGTAAACAATTAACTAAATAGTAAACAATTAAGTAAATAGTAAACAATTAACTAAATAGTAAACAATTAAGTAAATAGTAAACAATTAACTAAATAGTAAACAATTAACTAATCTATAAAATAAAACATAATAATAATAAAATAATAAAAAAATAAAAAAATAAAAAAAAATAATAATAAAAAAAAAAAAAATTATTACCTCAACAGTAGCGAGCTGCCTCGGGTTGTGTGAAGATCTGAAGGGGGAGGGGGTGCTCTTTTATAGAGTTTTTGGGGTTTAAAAAAAAAAAAAGGAACATAGCCGGCCATTTTCTGGCCGGCTTAGGGAGGGAACATAGCCGGCCAGAAAATGGCCGGCTTGGGTATATATCGATATTGAGCCGGTTTCTGGGTATATTTATTAATTTGTATTAAACTTTGGATATTAATAAAAATGTCGGGACTAGAGGTGGCAAATTTTGATCTTATCCGAAAATCTTTTCAACTTGATTAAAATTTTATTCAATTTTTTCGATTTTTTTTAAAACAAACCGATCGATACAAAATCGATCCAACCTGATTAGCCAGTCTCATTTTGAGCCCCAAACATAATCTAAACTGAACAAACTAAAACTTGACATGATCCGAGTTGTGACTTGACAATTATTTGCAGTTAAATTGACTCAATTCGAACTTGATCCAGCTCGTCCAATCCGACCCGCCATACCACTAACTCTAAATACAATCCATTAACTCTCCGTCCACATAGAAATTTGTATCTTTAAAAAATGCAAGTCCATTACTTACAACACGAGGAAACGTGTGAACAGTTGGAACAGATCATAATGTGAATTTCTCATGAAATAACGGAAATATTAATCAACATCTTATCAGTCGTTTCTTAATAGGTCCTCGCATTCGCATATTGCTTTTTTCACAATTCGAGGGCAATTTCGGATCAACTGCCTACCAAACAATTCTAAAAAGGTCAATTGTTAAGTCAACAAAGGCTCATCAAGTGCATAATTTAATTTCTCGGGTTCACTATGGAAGCCGCACAAGAAGTTTCTAATCCCGTTTTTTTTTTTTTTTTTTTTAAAGATCCATTACCTGAGGTCTGAGGACCACCACACTGAGGCCTATGCCTTCTTAGAATATTAATTACCGAATACCATATGCACATTTTATTGAGTTACAACAAAGTTACCACAACTATTTTCTACATTTTCAAATTTTAAATCGTTGATCCAAACCGTTCAACATGATCTCTACAATAAAATGTGCTTCCAGATCAAATTTTACATTTTTTTGAATTTTTTTACTATTTATTAAGATCGGTACAAAATTCAATGGTCTGAATTTGACTAGTTTTTGTAAAATACTTAATAAATAGTAAAAAAATTCAAAAAAATGTAAAATTTGATCTGGAAGCACATTTTATTGTGGAGATTATGTTGAACGGTTTGGATCAATGATTTGAAATTTGAAAATGTAGAAAACGGTTGTGGTAACTTTGTTGTAACTCAAAATTGTAGTAACTAGATCCCTCCTCATTTAATATATACCCTTCAAAAACTCGAATTTATGTATTTCCCCTTCTAAAGTCATAATATCTTATTTACTCTTTTAAATTTCAAAAACTCACAAATTTACTCAATATATTGTATTTTCAATTAAAAATCAATTTAAATTTATAATGTTTTATTTGACTCTTTATTAAAAAAATAATAATATATATTTTGTACAAGATAAATCTTCATTCTTCTAAGGTGCTCGTTTGTGAGGTCAAATGATTCATTTTTCTACTTGTGACGCGTATACAACGCGTCACAAGTTAAAAAAATGAATTATTGCCCTCACAAATCAATCAATTAGAAAAGTGAATATTTCTCTTGCAGGAGTTATATATCTTTAATTTTTTTTAATAAATAGTAAAGTAACACTTTATAAATTTAAAAATGAGTTTTAATGAAAAAACAATAAATTAGGTAAAATGTGTTTGTATGAAATTTAGAAGGATAAAAATAATATTATGAATTTTAGAAAAAAAAAAAAGAAAACGTAATATCATATTTTTGAAGAATTAATGTGAAATCTCCATTATCCTTGTAAATTTTCAAATTCAAAATAGTTTGAAAACATCACAAAAGAAAAATAATTTAAATATAATACATATTTAAAAACTTTGTTATTATCTTATCCGCTCAATACAACGTATGAATGACCGACGGTCTCTCATTAATTTATTGATGGAAAAATATTCTCTCAAGTACCATAAAAGATTACTATCATTTTATGGTTTGAAATTAATTCTCCGATGCCTTGAGATTCGGGCTAGTGCAGGCGCAGTATTATTAGGCTTTAAGATTCGTGTCAAGTTAAAAAGAACGGTCCAAATAAACTAATTCTAAAAGATTCCCTATTACTACTAGTTGTCCCCGATCTGAATTCTTTGTTGATCCGAACTTTCGGAGGAAGGTATTGTAGCGGTCAACACGGCTAAGCAAGCAACCTGGCTCCTCCATACAAGTTCACCGAATCAAAGCCCGGCCCATTTCTCCAGGTACTTACCGAGTAGTGGTACCGACCTGATGAAGGCCCAGTTTGAACTTAATTATGGTTTTCATACAAGCGGCTTGGTAAAATCAAATTAAAATATGCAGAATTGCAGATGCGGCGCCGATATGTTTCTGCCGGAAGATTAAAATTGCTAATATCGAATGTTTTTTTGCTTTAAAATTCGTATTAAATTAAAACGGACCAACTCAAATCTCATTCTACACGTACGGTCAGGTATTAATTGCAATGCATCTGAATTCTGAACTAAAAAAGTTAGTGTCTACGCGCACCTAGTTAATTTAGTTGCTGTCTTCCTTTTTTTACTTTTTAATTCTCTCTAATTTATTCTTTTTTTAAACTGTAGGAACTCGGAAGCTTCATAGTAGATTCGTTATAATTGGTATAAAAGATCCACAGATCTCTCAAACAATCAAATTCCATTCATTCCAATATATAGAATTTTTACTTTTTATACATCTCGTTGAATCTATCTGTCGCAGCTTTGCTAAAACTTTCACAACTTCATCATCTCTTCTTTCACATATCCGCCATTTTTTATGGATTATGCATCTGTTTTCCTAGCTCGAACGGGTAGCGTGAGCTTGACCCCGCCACAGAAAAGGTGGCGCATTGCGTTGACTGTGATCATCACATGCCGCACATTGCGGAAACAGAACCAGTACGTGTCGATCGACATTCCTTCAAAATCATTCCTCTTGTTGAAAGGGATTGATCATCAACCTTTCCACCATCTAGTCAAGGAAAAGCGTGCCGAGGATCTACACGAGCTCGGTGGAGCATCCGGTCTGATCGCAAAACTAAATTCTGACTCAAACAACGGTATATCTTCCGACAATGACGAAATACGCACACGCAAGGAGACATTCGGTACCAACACATACCCCAAAAAGAAACCCAAGGGGTTCTTTGTTCATGTCTGGGAAGCATTAAGTGACCCCTTTTTGTTGATCCTAGCCGGTTGTGCCGCGGTTTCCCTTGGATTTGGTGTAAAGGAACACGGTATCAAGAATGGCTGGTATGATGGAGTGAGCATCTTCCTTGCGGTGTTTCTGGTCACTGTTGTATCAGCTGTCAGTAATTTCAAGCAATCGAAGCGGTTCGACAAGCTAGCGAGCGAGTGTGATAACATCACAGTGACCGTTGTCAGAGAGAGCAGGAGACAGGAGATATCGATATTCGACGTGGTGGTCGGAGATGTTGTGCTATTGAATATCGGCGATCAGGTACCGGCAGATGGAGTCTTCATTGAAGGGCACTCCTTGCAGGTGATATAACAAAAACAACTTAATCATTAATTGTTGCCTATTAATGTACAATTTAAGTTTTCTGGTGTAAATAGACAGGCTGGATTTCCAATTTTCCTTTTAAATCATAATTATCTAGTTGTTGAAATAACTATATATATTTGCCCTGAAAAAATGAACTTACAAATTTTTTCACCTAAAATTTAAATTACGCATATGGCATGCATTTGTATCCTTTAAAAAAAATGCATGATATAAAAGTTTACATTATTTCTCACTGTTTATTGCATTAAATGTATCATTCACTTCAAAAGGCTATAAGTTTATATAGTAAGCTTCTCGTTCAATTCAAAGCTTGAAATTAAGGAATTTTATCCCCAAACGACACAATACAATTTCACACATCTAGAATTGCCAGCTTGATGTATATATCTTTCAAGTTTGGCCAGTATATATTTTCCAGTTTGGAATTGATCATTACTGATATTAGAATATCCTAGACTCCTAGTATCAATCAGACCCAACTACAGAGTGGATATGTTCTGGACTCTGTTATTGAAATTTAAAAATGACACTTCATTAATTGTACCCAATTGCCAAACAATTCGGTATACATACATGTCTGTCCTTTTTATTCGGTACAATCCGAATTTTGCTACTGCGTGTAGGAGACTTATTTTAGATACATAAGGGCACATCCATATTATCACTTATAATTATTATTTTAATATTCAAAATAATGTCCTAGTGCTTAGAGTGGTGATGCAAGTAAATGGCTTCATATGAGTCATGACACATGGAAACTGAGATTTGGCACATGTGGCCCTTCTAGATTTAATCATGAAATTTATAATAATTAAAAATAATTTCTTAGTTTTCAAGTTAAAATGTCGTCATACAATTAATATACAATTTAGAAATCAATTTAGTTATGATCTTTTTAAATGAAAAATCATAATTAATTAACTTTCTTGCCAAAAGGTGAGCCAATATTAATTTTTAAAATTCAACACCAAATTAATAATGGTTGTTGTTTTAATTGTGGATATACAGGTGGATGAATCGAGTATGACTGGCGAGACACATCCGATCGACATTTCTGAGAGGGAACCATTTCTCACCTCAGGTGTTAAGGTGGTTGACGGTTACGCGCGCATGCTCGTAACAGCTGTCGGCACAGACACAGAATGGGGCGAGATGATGAAAACCATAACTCATGACAACAATGAAGCGACACCTCTTCAAGAGCGCCTCCAGGGTCTTACATCAAACATTGGTAAAATCGGCATCACCGTGGCGGCATTAGTGTTTACTGTGTTGACCATACGATACTTCACTGGAAGTACAAAGGATGAGAATGGCGTGCGAGAATTCGACAAGCATAAGGTTTCAGCTAATAATATTATTAGCGGACTGGTAAATATATTCCAACAAGCGGTGACAATAATTGTGGTTGCCATACCGGAGGGATTGCCTTTGGCTGTTAATCTCACTCTTGCATTTTCTATGAAGAGAATGATGAAGGATAATGCCTTGGTCAGAAATCTCTCGGCATGTGAAACTATGGGTTCAGTTACAACTATTTGTACTGATAAAACTGGTACATTGACCTTAAACCGTATGACTGTTACACAGTTTTGGGTCGGTAAAGAGCTTGTCAAGACAAAGGGTGTGGTTGAGTCAGTTGATACAAGAGTTATTAGCTTGTTGTGTCAAGGAGTTGGGTTAAACACCACTGGTAGTGTGTATCAGAATAATTCTTTATCTGTGCCAGAGATATCCGGCAGCCCGACAGAGAAAGCATTGCTTTATTGGGCAGTGTCGAGTCTTGGTATGGATACTGATGCATTGAAAAGGGGTAGCAAGGTAGTTCATGTCGAGGCATTCAATTCAGAGAAAAAACGTAGTGGAGTTCTAATTTCAGAGAATGCGAATAGAAAATTTGTAGCCCACTGGAAAGGTGCAGCGGAGATGATATTGGCTCGGTGCACAAGTTATTACGACAACGATGGTTCGGTTTACAATATGGATTTCGACCAAAAGTCACATTTTGCGAGAATTATTGAAGATATGGCTGCCTCGAGCCTTCGGTGCATTGCCTTTGCATGCAAGAATGTCGAAGAAATGGCTCAAACCAATGAAGGAGAGCCACCTAAGATTGATGATGAAGGTCTTGTTCTATTGGGATTGGTTGGCCTAAAAGATCCATGCCGACCTGAAGTAAAAGCCGCCATCGAAGCATGCAAGCGTGCTGGTGTCACAGTCAAAATGGTAACAGGTGATAATGTTTTTACTGCTCGTGCTATTGCAAAGGAATGCGGGATCATAAGCGAGAACAGCGAAGTAGACGTTGTAGTAGAAGGTCAGGAATTCCGTAACTGCTCGCCAGATAAACAATTGGAGATTGCAGATAAAATACGGGTCATGGCAAGGTCATCTCCCTTCGACAAGCTATTACTCGTCCAATGCCTCAAGAAGAAGGGGCATGTGGTAGCTGTAACAGGAGACGGCACGAACGATGCCCCGGCACTCAAAGAAGCCGATGTGGGTCTTTCTATGGGTATACAAGGTACTGAAGTGGCCAAAGAGAGCTCTGACATTGTTATCCTAGACGATAATTTTAACACGGTTGTCACTGTCATGAGTTGGGGTAGATGTGTCTACAACAATATTCAAAAGTTCATTCAGTTCCAACTTACGGTTAATGTAGCGGCGTTGGTCATAAACTTCATTTCGGTTGTTGTATCCGGTAAAGTGCCTCTAACCACCGTGCAATTATTATGGGTTAATTTGATTATGGATACAATGGGTGCACTTGCTTTGGCCACAGACCGGCCAACAAAGGAGCTAATGAAGAGAAAACCAGTCGGCCGAACCGAGCCGCTAATTACACGTGTAATGTGGAGAAATCTGTTGCCTCAAGCTCTGTTTCAGGTTGTAGTGTTGCTGGTATTCCAATTCAAGGGTCAACAGATGTTTGAAGTTACAGAAAAGGTAAACAACACGATCATTTTCAACACATTTGTTTTCTGCCAAGTGTTTAATGAGTTCAATTCAAGGAAGTTAGAGAAGAAAAATGTATTTGAGGGTATCTTAAGGAACAAAATGTTTCTGGCAATAATTGTGGTGACGATACTGCTACAAGTATTGATGGTGGAAGTGTTGAGGAGGTTTACTGGTACACAAATGTTGAATTGGGAGCAATGGAGTATTTGTGTTGGTATAGCAGCAATTACATGGCCGCTTGGATGGCTGATCAAGTTTATACCAGTTAATAAGAAGCCGCTTCGTCGGATGCTGCCTCGTTGGAGAAGTTAGATGCATGCATGCTCATGTAGGTACATTATAAGTTAGAAAATTTCAGATAATATTTATTTATTTATTTATTTATTTATTTATTGTAATTATTCTTTTATTTGTAGTTTTGAGGTTTATGTCAACTTAATTACATGGTTTGATTAAGTAGTTAATTAAAGACCTCGCTCGTATTTCATAGACAAATTAATTGTTGTATAAACATAGATAGATAAGTGCTACAGTTGATCTTATTTTCACATTGTTTAATGGCTTTGGAATTTCTATTTTGTACTTGGTTTATAACATATGAATACTCATTTTCACGTTGTTTTATCTTCCTTCTCAGCGTTTGGTTTTGCTCGATCCACCGGTATATATGTCCGTCGACTTGCACACAAGAGATATACATTTAGTATAAGGGCTTGATCAAAAAATTCTTCATTGACTATATATTTTAGTCCAATTAAATATTAACACCTCCATATGACTCGTTACCATCCAAATAATTTGAAAAAAAAAAAATAAAGGAGACTATTGTCAATCCAATGTTAACCGTTGTATTCAAAAGCAGAATTATGGGATGTGGGGGTAATTAGTAATTTAACAATCTTACTAAATTAACAATTTGACCGAAAATATCACATCAGATTTCACAAGTACTAATTTCATATATATATGCAACATTAGCAATTGCAAAATTTACTAATTCTGAAATCAAATTGAAACAGTCGATCCGAAACGTTAAACATGATCTTCATATAAAAATGTACTTGTGCAAACCAAATTTTACATTTTAGAATTTTTTAAGTAATTTTTTGGTAGTCTGGAATTTTTAAATCATGTGATTTTTTGTCTATCTAAAAAAAATTGTACAGATATTTTAAAAGATATAATATTTGATTTGAAAATACATTTTCATATTAAAATCATGTTAAACAGTTCGGATTAACTTTTTGGACTTAAAAAATTAAAATATGAATTCATAACGTAAGCAATGTGTAATATGCATATTATCATAGACTATGGAATATGGAGCAATGTCGTCCTTCTCTATGAAGCCAGACAAAAAGAAAGGACAGATGCTACTGAGTCAGAAATCCATCACCGAAGAGAATACTGAACTTTACTGGCTTTTTACACGGAAAGAATTCAAGAACAGATCAGGAGAAAACAACTATATACTGGGTCAATAGTATATTACAAATATGTAAAGACTTAATTTTCAAAAAAATATATATATATGTGGAAAGACTTACACCTCTCTCTGTCTCATTTTCTCACTAACTTCCACACTTTTCCCTCCTCTTTAAGCTTTGAATGAAGACAATGCTAAAAACATGTAAGAAAATTTGGCAAGTACTTGAAAAAGTTATTATAAGAAGGTGAAAGTAGGTAAAGAAGTTTTTTCTGGTAGAAAGGTAGGTAAAGAAGTTAGTAGATAGTAAAAAGGCAGATGGCAAAGATAGATAGGTTGGCCAAGCAAAAAAAAGCTGAGGAAACCGGAATCAGGGGGCGGTTCGATAGGTATTGGATCAAATTCGGTCCGACATACGATTGGGATTATTTGATATGCATTAAGATTTGTGTGCAACTAATATATTAGGCTTATTTCAGACATGTTTGTCGCGAATCTTGATACATATTGAACGGTTTCAGTGTCTAATCCCCAAAAGTAATAACTCAAATTTTAAGCTTGGATCTGGTTGTCCAATCAGAATACATGCCAATCCGATCAGAGATAAAATGCACTGGGTCCTCTTAATATTCATGCCAAAACTGATTGAAGAGTCTGGATCTAAACTCAAAATTTGAGGTACCTTACGTGATATGAACCCGCCCCCCGCCCCCCCCCCCCACAAACCATCAAGAGATAAATAAAAGTTCCATTTATGAAGCCCAATTGAAGAGGTCGTTCAGGCCCAATTTTTATAGGCCTAATTGTTCAACAATACAATAGGCTCAATAGCAACCACCAGAAAATATTAAGCTGATTCTACTGGTACTAGATTGTAGAATAGATTAACAGGAGATGATCAATTAAAGAAATAAACAACAATATAGAAAAGACTTTATGATCATTGATAAAAAAATTCTCCTATTGACAAAAAACAAAAGAGTACAATTATATTCCATCAGAAGAACTAGGCAAATTAATGCAATTAGTATCCTTCCAGTTGTAACTATATATATATATATATAGAGTATGGCTAATTTGCTGCTGGCAGCATTTCGGGCAAGTGCTGCCAGCAGCAAATTTGTCATTCTGATATTCAAACAACCGATCTGAACCGTTCAACATGTTCTAAATATTGAAATGTGCTTGGAGACCAAATTTTACATTTTTTGGAATTTGTTTACTATTTATTAAGCCACTTTGAAAATTCCAGATCCGGGTGAACAGTAAAAACAGTCTGGACCATATGATCTAGAATTTTCAAAGTGGCTTAATAAATAGTAAACAAATTCCAAAAAATGTAAAATTTGGTCTCCAAGCACATTTCAATATTTAGAACATGTTGAACGGTTCGGATCGGTTGTTTGAACATCAGAATGGCAGATTTGCTGCTGGCAGCACTTGGCCGAAATGCTGCCAGCAGCAAATTAGCCATACTCTATATATATATATATATATATATATATATATATATATATATATATATATATATATATATATATATATATATAGAGGAGGGATCAAGTTACAACAAATTTGAGTTACAACAAAGTTACAACAACCATTTTTTTCATTTTCAAAGTCCAAATCGTCGATCCAAACCGTTTAACATGATCTCCACAATAAAATGTGCTTGCAGATCAAATTTTATATTTTTTTGAATTTTTTTACTATTTATTAAGTATTTTACAAAAAATAGTCATATTCAGACCATTGAATTTTGTACCCATCTTAATAAATAGTAAAAAAAATCAAAAAAATGTAAAATTTGATCTGCAAGCACATTTTATTTAGATAATCATGTTGAACGGTTTGGATCGACGATTTGGACTTTGAAAATGAAAAAAATGGTTGTTATAACTTTGTTGTAACTCAAATTTGTTGTAACTTGATCCCTCATATATATATGCACACACACTCCACAACAATTAATAGAAAGTAAGTATTACTACCAAATAAAGATAAATTCTATGCTGGTGTTTACTTGAGGCCTGAGTTGGTTATTCTAATTTAGGCTTGCCTAAGTTATTCATTTTTGGTTTAGGCATGAAGTTAAATTATGGTTTAATCTATTTCATGTTTAGTTGGAGTTTATGGCTTAATTTATGTTTTTTTTATGATTTATAATTTAATTAGACTTTTACTTTTGTTTATAATACGATGACCATTTAATTTAAGAGATAGAACCAACAAGATAAAATTTTATAAATAGCTGCAAACTAAAAAAAAACTATTCAATATATATAAAGAAATGAAGTTAAAATTCAATTTTCTACATGTAGTCTCTCCCTGATTAATGTTACACATCAGCAATAGAAATTGAAAATAATTATATTTTTTTATTTAAGATAGAACATAAATTTACAATTATTTTATAAATTAAGTATACTTTAATATTTTATGTACAGAAGTATACTATAGAGATATATTTAATGAGTTAAATTCTCTTAATTAGGTAATTTGATATAATTTAGCAATTGTCTCATTAATTCCGTTTGAACCAACCTAAAGTAAAGCTACAAGTGTGGACTAAATGTTAAACCACCTTGATAGGTGGCTTAAATTTTTACATTTAGACCGGTCTAAAGATCAACTTATTTCATCTTACTCCGGTTCAATTAAATCACATTTGATGGTTTAACTAAGGCCTAAACCTTTTATTCTATGATTTAGGCCTCAATAAACATGTTTAAATGGTTATCCTTCGTGAAATTCTATATACTATGCTGTCACCAACCCAGAAAAGAATTCTAATTAGCTCTCATACCTGCAGCAAATATCTTTTATGCATCTATTTCCTGCAAAATCTCAACAAAAAAGCCCCAAATGCAAAAAGTGATTTAATTTGGGTTAAAAAAAAACCAACAATTTATATGGGCCGAAAGAATACCTAAATAGAGTGAGTGAGTGGCCGTCACTTTTTTTAAAATTTTCGCAAATGCTACGAAGTCTTGAGAGAAAATCGAACTCTCGATTTTTTGATAACTAACCGTTTTAGGACTTTTTTCCTAACTAACTGCGAGTGAGAGGAAGTCGTGAGTGGCCACCACTTGAATTGCATTAAAATGTGTTTTTGAGTAAACAGCAGAAACAACCAAATGTTTACAGTCTTGCATACAGAGCAATCTTAAGCTCCAATTTCTTTTTTGAGTAAATATTGGAGGAAGCCGTCTAATTATTTAATACATTTATTATTATAATAAATAAATTTTTTCTATCCAGATTTCGAATCCATAACTAGACCTGTACAATTTGTCTGACCCCGCCACACCTCTATAGTTCTATTATTACTGTACCAATTGATTTGATTTAGTTCTTGTGCTTATTAACTTGTTGTAAGCTAGTCAAATTTATCCAACAAATAAGATTAGAGATCAAATTCTCAACAATTGAAAATTCTGGACAATCCAAAAACAGTAATTTTCTACCTATGTGAAAAAATAGTAAAAAAATTATAAAAAATATAAATTTTAGTTTACAAGTACATATAAATATACTTCATACTGAATAGCATGTTGAATGGTTGGGAATACCATATGAATATACTGGATTTTTTTTTAAAACCATAATTAAAATAATTAAATTTAAATAAACAACATGATTGCGCCCAGATTTACAAAAACCATCAATACCGAAATCCCAATTCGGTTCGATCGCATTTTTTTCCTCCGGACCGAATTGGCATTTCGGTCTGGCTGTTTTTTAAAATAACAAAACAGGCCAGACCGAACTGGCAATTCGGTCCAGAGGTTTTTTTAGCCTGGACCGAATTGCCAAATCGGTCCAGGTTTTTTTTTTTTTTTGTAGAGACGAGCAAAATAAAGAAATTAAAATTTGAGTTTTTTTTTTAAATTATTTGATAAATTACTTATTTTGACATATAATTAGCATATTCATACTAAAAGATGAGGGATCAAGTTACAACAACCATTTTTTTCATTTTCAAAGTCCAAATTGTCGATCCAAACCGTTCAACATGATCTCCACAATAAAATGTGCTTGCAGATTGAATTTTACGTTTTTATGAATTTTTTTACTATTTATTAAGTATTTTACAAAAAATAGTCATATTCAGACCATTGAATTTTGTACCCATCTTAATAAATAGTAAAAAATTCAAAAAAATGTAAAATTTGATCTGCAATCACATTTTATTTAGATAATCATGTTGAACGGTTGGGATCGACGATTTGGACTTTGAAAATGAAAAAAATAGTTGTGGTAACTCAAATTTATTGTAACTTGATCCCTCCTGATACTAAAATACGCTAAATTACTTGAAATTATGCTGAATTACACTATATTACATTAAATTACGCTAAATTATGTCAAATTACGTCAAAATACGGTAAATTACGCTAAATTACAAATGAATAGGGACGATATCTTCACTGAAAAGGTGAAAAACGACGATGAAACTTCAAACGGTCATAAAACGGCGCTCGAGTGTCCGATTTCAGCAAATGACCACTTTTCGGAAAGCTTGCGAAAATGCGCATGCGTCAGTGCCGGCAAAGCCGGATTCCAAAATTCAGAATCACCAAAAAACAAAGGGAAGAGCCTCAAAACTTGAGTTGAAGTTTCCGATTAAGATTTTCATTTCTATTATTCAATCCAAGTAGCTTAGTAAATTAGTTACATAATGAACTTGTAGAATACCAATTTTTACTATTTTGTATGATTCATGAAAGATGGCACAAAATCGGTCTACTTTAGCGTAATTTTCCGTATTTTAACATAATTAGCGAAGTTATTGTAATTTAGCATAATTTAGTGTAATTCAACATAATTTCAAGTAATTTAGTGTGTTTTAGTATAAATATGCTAATTATAAATCAAAAGAAGCAATCAAATAAATAATTTAAACAAAAAAATTAAATTTTCAGTGTTAGATTTTTTATTTTTGTTCTTCTTAATATCTCTAAAAAAAAAAAAGAATAAAACTGGACTGAATTGCCAATTCGGTCCAGACTAAAAAAAGCGGGAGAAAAAAAATACAATCGGACTGAATTGGCATTTCGGTATTAATTGTTTTTGTAAATCTGGACGCAATCATGTTGTTTATTTAAATTTAATTATTTTAATTATGATTTTTAAAAAAAATCCGAATATACTCGTACTGAATACCGTGTGAATATAATAAACAAAACAAAAAAGAGCTTCATTGGATATTACTAGTTAGTGTTGACTGTTAGTTGTCTCCATTTAATGAAAATAAATGTACCAGAAACTGAGAAGGCACATTCTGGAAAACCCAAGACGCGTAAAAGCTGTCTCAACCAAATAAACAAAAAATTTCTTTGTGAAAACTAGAAGGCAAGTAAAGAGAACTACCAAACAAATCCAGTTCCCGTTCCCACCTGAAATTTCAGGGAACTCTTGGAATCATATAAATCCTTTTAATGCCGTGATTTTTATTTTTACCCAAAAAAAAATATATTTTAATATAAATAACCAGGTTTTTAAAATATTTTTATTTTTACCCAAAACGCTAGGAATATCAGCGTTCCGAATTCTTAATTCGGAACGCTAGGAATCCTAACGTTCCGAATCTCTGTTTTTTTTTTTGAAAACTTATATAAGGAGCTGCGTGGAGAAGGGAAGAGAAAAAAAAAAAAAGAGAAAGGAAGAGGGAGAAGGAAGAGAAGAGGGAGAGGAAGGAGAGGAAGAGGAGGGGAGCTGAAGGAAGAGGAGGAGGAGGAGACGGAGAAGTCATCAGGTAATTTTTTTTTACATACGTATTTACTGTTAATTACATACGTATTTACTGTTAATTACATACGTATTTACTGTTAATTACATACGTATTTACTGTTAATTACATACGTATTTACTGTACACTACTGTTCACATACGTATTTACTGTACAATACTGTTCACATACGTATTTACTGTTCACATACGTATATACTGTTCACATACGTAATTACTGTTCACATACGTATTTACTGTTCAATACTGTTCACATACGTATTTACTGTACAATACTGTTCACATACGTATTTACTGTACACATTTACTGTTCACATACGTATATACTGTTCACATACGTATATACTGTTCACATACGTATTTACTGTTCACATTTACTGTTCACATACGTATTTTACTGTTCACATGGATGATAACTGAGCAAGACACGCCTCACACATGCGAATCTGAGTACACCAGGTCGGACCATGCACAACTCACGGCATCAATTATCGCAGATATCATCGAGAGCAGCATTAAGGAAGACCCCACTATGAGCATCCGGAGTGTGGCACACTGCGTGAGGGTTAGGTTTGGCAGTATAACCCCGAAATACAACAAACTTTGGAGAGGTCGTGAGATTGCAGTAGCCCGGCAATTTGGGAGTTGGGAAGAGTCGTACAATTTTATGAACCTATTGCTTATCGGGATATGTTACACGAATCCCGGCTCAAAATACCAATTTCTGACAAGTCCGAGCATCGATAAAAATACAATTTATAATTGCCTCACTCTGCGTTCAAAAAAGTGAACAACATGAAAACCTAAAAATACAAAAATTCAACAAAATCCAAACTTAAAAAAAAAAAGTAATCAAGTACCTCTTTAGATGCATCTGAGACTCGGTGCTCACCGTGAGGCATCCATAATAAAGGACTGAAATGATCCTTGCTGTCAGTGGGAATGAGCTCATCAACCGGGTCGGCTGCGGGTGGTCTCCTAGGCCTTCCCCTAACCATCCTACGTTAAAAAATATGTTAAACATGCTACAATTGGCTAAAATATGCTAATTGCGGTAAAAATATGCTAAAATACGCTAATATGCAAAAAGATGACTATGGAGTCAATCATAACATGCATTATGCCAATAAGAACAAAGAACCACTCCATACAAGCATATTTTTATAAATTTGTATTTTTTTTGGAAGATAAAGTTTCCATTAGAAATGTATGAAATAATGCTTGAAATTGCACAAAGCTGTCCAGAAATTGCACAAAGATGATTGAACTGAATCATCAAACCTACTTCTAAGTTTACACATAAATTACACAGAAATTCAATCACATAACCGTATTATATAATAATATTTTATACAATTTCACTAAAATATTAATTAAATAAGATTTTAAAGGAAAATCAAAATTTGAATTTAATGGGAGAATTTGGTTTTCAATCAGATTAGAAATTTGTCTTCTAAATATATAACATTTGAGACTTTAAAGGTAAATTTGATTTTCAATCAGACGGTTCGAATTAATCAGACGGTTTGATCATTCTTATTTTTTTTGGTTTTCATCATTCTTATTTTTTTTCTTTCTTTTTTAATTTTCTTATAGTCGATATATACATTGCTGCCAGCTATAGGATGATCTATATATCCTCTTTCCTACCAATCAATATATATCTCATTAATACCATTAGCAACTAATAAATGAGCATATGCTAAAGGTAAATAGGATCTCAGTCCAAACAAAAAAAAAATAATGAATAAAAATGATAGTATAAAAAAATTATTAATTATGCTCAATTGCCGATTAAAAATCAGACGGTTCGAATTAATCAGACGGTTCGATCAATCAGACCAATCAATCAGACGGTTCGTCAATTTGGCTTAAACATTTCTAATTCATCAATTTGGCTTAAACATTTCTAATTCATCAATTTGGCGTAAACATTTCTAATTCATCAATTTGGCGTAAACATTTCTAATTCATCAATTTGGCGTAAACATTTCTAATTCATCAATTTGGCTTAAACATTTCTAATTCATCAATTTGGCTTAAACATTTCTAATTCATCAATTTGGCTTAAACATTTCTAATTCATCAATTTGGCTTAAACATTTCTAATGGCTTAAACATTTCTCTAATTCACCGATCAGATCAGCAGAGAAATACGAAAAGAATTCTAATTACCTTCAAAGATGATTGAATCGACGATCGGCGGTGAAGAAGCGGAGGGACGGCCTAGGAGGGGTGAAGAGGCGGAGAGACGGCTAGACGGCGAGGCGGCGAGACAGAGGGACGGAGGAGCAGCCTTCTTTCTTTTTTCCTTTCTTCTTTCTTTTCTCCTTTCTTTTTTTCCTTTCTTCTTTCTGGCGGCGTGCCCTTCTGTTTTTTTTTTTTTGGCGGAGAGGGGACACAGAGAAGAAGGGGTCACGGGTCCCTTATGCGGTGGGAATTAAATTTTCAGAACGCTAGGATTCCTAGCATTCCGAATTAAGTATTCGGAACGCTAGGATTCCTAGCGGTCCGAATATTTAATTCGGAACGCTAGGAAACCTAGCGCTTTGGGTAGAAATAAAATTTTTTTTAAACCCTGGTTATTTATATTAAAATATATTTTTTTTTGGGTAAAAATAAAAATCACGGTATACACCAAACCAAACTTGAATTTACTTCCCACTTTCCCAGTACACAATCAACCCCACCACACTGTCACCTCATTACGGGGACCCGCCTGATCTGTTGCAGTCTTTATTTGACCCAACTCGAGTGAGCTTTGACAAACTCATGATACATGTATTATGCATTTACACGAGAAGTGGGCCCACAGCCTGACCTTAATCGGGCTAGCTTCCAAGCAACCAGCATGGGCCTTGCACCCCTCTATCATGGCAATTACACTGCAATACTGAACCGTGGGCCCCTCCCTCTCTGCAGTATGCAATTTTTGATTTGCTAGTTTATCAAATCAGCAGTAGAGACTAGAGACAACTCTCTCAGTAACTAATTACAGACTTTTTGTGGGCCTAAGTAGGAGGCACAGCCCACATTGGGTTGGGTCCACAGTCCACACTCACCCAATAATAATCAATCATACAATTAATAATTAATAATCCTTTACAAAGTTACAAACTAGAAAATCAGCTTCCTCCTAGGGAGGTGATAGGATACAGCAGCCACATCAGCAAGCTCATGTATTGTGTCCGCAACGACATCCTTGAATATCATCCGCTCAATCTGAAGCACTGCCTCCGATAATTCGGCTGACTGGTACACCCAACTATGATCCGTAGCCATGTCTTTTGAAACGGCACTTGATGTGACATCCGCGACTTCATTCGAGATGATTATCGGCTCTCTCATTTGCTGAATCTGTTGCCAGACAATTCCTGTATCCGGCATTTGTGAGTATTGTGTCCAACAAGTTGATTTGGCATGTTTAAATGCCTCCCAGGATGACATGTGTCGGTGTCGGTTTAGTATCTCGCAGACCAAATCATTTAATAGGCGACGATGATGCAAAGTGGCACTGCTGCCACACAATTTGTGGTGCTTCTCACGTGATGAAAAGAGTTTGGATGAGTCATGGCACCGATCTGAATATCGCATTATCTCAGCCACAAAGATATAATCAGGATCAGAACATTCAGATCCAATGGAAGCAATTTCATCGGTTGACTGATCACGGGCCCAGTCAAATGGCTGATCTGCAAATAATGATTTAATATGCGATTTAGCATTCAGCAAATATTCCTTGGGGTACCAGGCTACCAGCATGTGATGACAGTTTATAGTAGGTTACACTTAGGTTTGTGTTAAATCTGAACCTGACCTTGGAAATGGAGATTCCGTTTGGTTTTAGGAGAGGGAGAGCATTCATCGCCATGAAAAACAGAGTCCAGTACGGAAACAGGACTCGGTTGTAGATCTTCGCTTGATATCTGACCAGTGGCCGTTATAGCAGCGATGCTGTACAGTAATTGGTCGCACCTCTCCAGTATATTTTGTCCAGTTCTCTCCTCCTGTTCAACAAATCCATTGATTAATTAATATCAGCATTCGATGTACGTATATTTACGTCATTTGCAATAAATATACATCATTTACGAGCTTTCTTGACAAAATATTATGTGGGTAACTAACTAACTTTTAATTTAATATATTAACAAAATTGAATTTCTTTTCCAAGAGGAAATTGAGTTGAAAATACTTGCCTCCCAGTCGTACTGCGGTGGATTTTTGATTCGCTTGTCAGATCCAGTACCGGTACCAGTAGATATCCCTCGTTGTGCCATATTCGCATCTCTTCTCCGAATATTCACTCCCGACCGTACGGTCCCCCGACCCGGGCCCACCTTCCTCGGACTTCCCACAGGAGATCCACCGGGTGACAACTTCGTCTCTGTTCCCCTTCTCATCTCGCTCTTCGCCACTCTCCTATCAGTACCTCTCACTGATTGCTGGGCTTGCTTTCCGGATCTCAGATCTCTCCTCGGAACTCGTGAAGGCTTTGAGGTGGATTTCATTAGCACAACAGGAGAAGTGCAACAATCATAGCCGTCGATGCTTTGATCTGGTACATCGAACGGTTTAGAGTGAAGAAGACCTCTCAGCTGAACCGCCTCCAGCACTTGCTTCAGCGTTTCTAAATCCTTTGCTGGTTCTTCAATCCCTCTTATTCTCAGCCTCCTCTCAATCTCACAATACAAGGAAACAGGTACTGGTTGCACACCAACCCGTTTCTGTTCCGTTGGAAATAACTCAATACTCTTTCTTTGTATAAAGGAATTGTTCTTCTGTTTTCTTGACTTCTCTGTAAAACGGACCTTCTCAAACGCAGTAGCATCTACGAACTGGTAAAAAGATGGATCAGTGCGGGCCCGTGACTCTGACGAGGATCGGCGAAGCATAGCGGGTTTCAGTTGTGTGTCCTGATTTGGCAATGCATCTAGACCCATTAACCGAGCCACGGCTCCAGGTGAACGTCGGTGGAGCTTTCCTTTAGCGTCGGTAACAGCACGGCTGTCAAGGGAAAGTCTGGAAGCTTCCAGAACCTTCCATGGTGTCTCTTTGAGTGAAGGAGTTGCATTGGGACTTGGTGCAGGAAGAAATGTAGAGGAAGAATTGGATTTCTCTGAAGGTGATATAGACTCAGTATCCTGAAAACAACATAAAACATTCAGTAAGAATGAAATGAAGAACATAAAACATTTCATAATGAAAAATAGAAACGTGAAAGCAAATGAGAGTTACAGATGAGGTGAGAAGAAGGGTCTTGGGAGACACATAGCGCTTTGACGGAATGTAGTTGCGGTCAAAGAGGTGGAAGAAACCAGACATACAACCAATTTGTCTCTCCAGACTCGGTTCATCGGCGGTCATCTCTCTTTCTTTCTTTCTTTCGTCCGCTTTTCGGTCGCCTCTGTTTTGTATGCAGAGTTTTTTGTGCTGAGTGGGTTTAATTAGTTCTTCCTTTTGTTTCGCTTTTAGTGGAGATGTAAGAAGAAAGGTCCTTTTAATAACGCAACTGCTGCTACTGGAATGACAGTTTTGCACTTATTTATCTCCACAGGAGTAGGGGTAAAGTGGGAATTGGGACCTACGACCTACAGATTTGGGCTTTGGGGAAGAGAGTACGGGCGCTGCGGATTTGGCCCGTTTGCTCACTGGTGCATCTTTCGACGCTCATGAGCTTCGAGATTCGCGCGCTCACGTGCCTTGCAGCTTTGTTTCGGTTTTCCTCGACAAGTGGTTAGCGGGTTTGGATCTTTTCCCATCTCAAACTATTGTTCTGTTGTGAGAATTAATCGATTTAATTCGGTGCCCCCCATCCAGTCATTTATCGTAAAATAAAGAGTAGGTTTCTAGGTACGGGATTCATTAATAAACCTACACTAACTAATGTAGAAATTAGTTTTATGTATGAATGCACATACAGAGTAATAAATTAAAAATTCAAGGATAATATGACTATATTCATTATTAGTGATTTGTAGAGTAGAACTAGGGTGCTCCTAACCTCACCAAGCCCTTCCGTGAGCGCGACTCTAAAACCTATCAAATTGACTTCAAACGACATTTTCAAACCGTTAGATGTTCAATCTATATTAAAATGTGCTTGGAGACCAAATTTTACATTTTTTGGAATTTTTTTACTATTTATTAAGATGGTTTGAAAATCGCTGTTTTCCAATGGTGCAGAATTTTAATAAAAACAGCGATTTTCAAACCATCTTAATAAATAGTAAAAAAATTCCAAAAAATGTAAAATTTGGTCTCCAAGCACATTTTAATATAGATTGAACATCTAACGGTTTGAAAATATCGTTTGAAGTCAATTTGATAGGTTTTAGAGTCGCGCTCACGAAGGGCTTGGTGAGCTTAGGAGCACCCTAGTTCTACTCGTGATTTGTATATAATAGGATATTTACAAAACAATTACATGTATTCTGTTAGTTAGTTACAGCACTATATTCTGTTAGTTTCTTACAGCCATGCTATGTTACTCCGATACTTCAATTTAGGCACCGTATCCGTATCGTCGGGTGCGTATCGGATTTAGGGTTTAGGGATCAAAACGGCTGTTTCAGCGAGATACGGGCGGGATACGCCTCAAGGCGCTCCTGATTTGTTCATGTGAACCGCGCGTGGACGAATTGCTCCCTCCATTCGCGCTGTGTGCACCGCGCATGGACCAGTGGACCGAACTGCTGTGTGCACCGCGTGTGGACCAGCGAAATTAGCAAAATTTCATGCCTCCTAACGGGATTCGAACCATTGATCTGAGGGAAACAAACCTGCGCCTTTACCACTTCAATAGACTTCCTTTGTTGTTATTAAATATTATCTTTTATAAATATAACTTATATTGAATACTTATTCAGGATTTTTGATATTTATTTTATATAATACAAGTGCTGAATTAATAATATAATTAAAATAATATATAATAGGCGTATCGTATCCGAGATTTTTGAAATTTCCCATATCGTCGTATCCGTATCGTATGGTTGATTGCAATCTCTTCAATTAGGTTGTAAGCCTCAGGGATCCAGTAGTGTTGGTTTCTTTCGCTCAGGGATCCAGTAGTGTTGGTTGATTGCAATCTCTTCAATTAGGTTGTAAGCCTCGTCAGGTTCCTTGTTCATGATTGCTCCTCCTGCAGAAGCATCAATAGACAACCTATCGGTAGCGTTTAGACCATTATAAAAAGTTTGGATAATCAGCCATCTTTCTAGACCATGATGTGGACAACACCTTAACATATCCTTATATCTATCTCATGCCTCACACAATGTTTCACCATCCCTTTGTTCAAAATTAGTAATTGCATTTCTAAACCTTGAAGTTTTGGATGGTGAAAAATATTTTGCAATAAACACATTAAACAATTGGTCCCAAGTTTCAATGGAATTGGCCGGTAAGGAAAACAACCATGCTCTTGCTTTATCTTTTAATGAGAATTGAAATAGCCTTAGCCTGATCGCTTCATCGGTAACTCCGTTGATCTTTATTGTCTCGCATATTCCTAGGAAGATTGACAAATGAAGATGTGGATCTTCATGTGGAAATCCTCCAAATTGCTGTTGCGAAACCATATTTATGAGAGTAGGTTTGATCTCAAAATTACGGTTTGTAACAGTTGGCGGGTTTATACTAGAATTAGGATCATTCGCGCGCGGTACGCAATAGTCTCGTAGAAGTTTGGGTCTTGCTGCATCGTGAACTCCTTGATCACCATTGTTAATCGGTTCGTTCGGTGGGATATTCATGTTGATCGAATCTGAGTCTTCTTCGCTTTCAGAATTACTTGACGAAGAACTATGATTGGTTCTTATCGGTGATGTGGAAGCGAATTGTCCCCTCCTACTAGCAATCCTCTCGGATCTTCGTACGGATGATTCGGCCAGCGTGCAGTGTCCTAAAAAGAAAAGAAAATCTGAAAATCAAACAAAAAAAAACTGAAAATAAAAATAAAATAAAAATAAAAACGAAATTGAAAATTAAAAGAAAAATAAAAATGAAGAAAATAAAAAGAAATCTAGGCGTTTCTAATTAATTGGATTCAATGGTCAAAGCAAGGACGTCTTGCGAGGCCTTGCACAATGAACCGTTATTCCCCGACAACGGCGCCAAAAAGCTTGATCACTCAAAAGAGAGCAATGTTTCTTTTAATATTTATAAACTCGGAAATGCTATCGGTTCGGACTGCAAGCGCACAATCCTATCGAGTAGTATATTCGAGGTCGATCCACAGGGAATATTGGTTCAATGCTTTGAGCGATCGAATCACAATCTTTCGAAAGGCTAGACGAAATCTGAAAATTGAGAGATGTTGTTTTGATCAATGTAAATTAGGAAGCAATTAAAAGTAATTAAAATAAAGATAGAGATGAGAATTCCTAGGGTTTCGGCACACCATTGCCACTCAATCCGCCTTGACAATATATTCCTGTTGCGTCTGATTTCCTGTTGTTGTTTAATGAAAGATACCACATAGGTCACTGCGATTTATGTTACGCGAGAATGACAGATCTTTCACCGAGATTCTACATAGGACACTGCGATTTACCTTACGCAAATGTCTGATCTCTCAAATAGCCCAAATTACTACATAGATCACTGCGATTTACTTTACGCAAATGATGGAATTTGGTACGCGTTTTGTTGGTCTGGTTTATGGTTTCCCAGCTAAGGTTTTCTTCACATAAACCTAATAGATCTCAACGAGACTAACTCATACAAATAGTTTCTCTTACCATTAAAGTACTGTCACTACCCTAACTGACTCAAACTAGATCATTGAAATTAGATGAAGAGATAGTAAATCACAAAAGCATTTTGTTTCAACAACAAGGAATCATAATCAACAGAAATATATATATCAAAACATCAAGAGTAACAAGGTTTACTGCCTAGCCCTAAGAAAAAGAACTTAGCTGCGGAACGGCATGGTTACAAGCACTCCTCTCTTCTCACTTTAATCAAATCTAACCCTAATTACAAAGATAACTAATCATTCTGCCCAGGGGCCTTATATAGGAGTGTAGGGACGTGTAGAGGTTGAGTAGGGGCTAAGGAACTGATCTGGAAACAGCTGTCGGCAGTTATTCCCCAAGAGACGCCTTCGGATACGGGCCGTATCAGGTGATACGGTCCGTATTAGGACCTTGGCAGTTAGGGTTTAAGTGCTTCCAGCGCTATCTTCTGGTCTGTGCTAGGCCTGGTCCGTATTGGTCAATACTGGCCGTAACAGGGACTTAGTCGATGAGCGTCGCTGATCCGATTGACCCGATTCTAGCTCCATTTGGTGTAAAATAGTCCCAAAACCTGTTTTCTACAATAAAACATAAAGAAGGGTGACAGTAGTCTTTTTCTCTAATAAATTAAACATAAGTGTGAGAAAATATGTAAAACCTAAGCCAAAATCCTACGTAAATCATCATTATTTTGACTCTGATCATCTATATATAGACCAACAGATACATTGTAATGCTTGATGTTTTTCTATTCAATACAAGAATGATTCCTTCTAATCTTGCTATAGCTTAAAGCGTTTTAGTATATTATAATGATATAGTTTGAGAACAATTCATTAATTATGATGTAAATAATACATTAAGTATTGAGTTCTTCGAAAGGAAACACAAAAAAGTATATTTCTCAATATATAAATATAAATCTCTTATTATTCATACGATAGATACATCAAATTTGCAAAAAAAAAAAAAAATAAAGAAATACAGAAATATCTGATGAATTATTTGCGAGTATCTTTTTAATTTATCCTATTCATCCGATGTTGCTAAAAGAAATAATACCGATAGCATTTGAAACCCAAGTTCTTGTGAACAGAAACGGGGTCACAAATATATTTTTTCAAAGGAGTGGTAAATGTTAGCACTTCAGACTCTGTTTTAAAATTATTTCATTAAATAAAATAAAAGATATGAAAGGAGAGGAAAATGAGAGACCGTATTTCTCATTTCTCATTTTACTCAGTCAAGCAGTGAAGTAGATCTGAATTCCGAAAGAAGGTGGCGAGTTCAACTTTAATGTAATCAAATTTTGGTTACAAAATCGTTGAAATTGAAATTAGTTTTTACGTGAAGTTTATCTTCTCTTTTCTTATCCTTTCTTTGTTTTCCTTCAAAATTTCCGATTATGAAACAAATAACTGGCTTTGACCGGATCTGATCCAAATAATTTAAATTATTTTTGAATTATACTCAAATTATTCTCGAATGAAGAACTTTATATCCTGTCAGAATAATTTATTTGTGACTGTGCTGGCAATCGCTGGATCCGACTCCGCTGCTCGACAAATAGGCGAGCAGGATCCTGCTATTCTAAATCAGACCGTTGAATTTTTTTCAAGCACGGCTCTCAACACAGATGAACAGTTCGATTTATAATAGCAGGTCCTGCTCGCCTATCTAGCCATGTTGTTTTCTGTACAGCCTAAACGCAACCATTCCAATGACTGATGTCTGATGAATCAAAATACGGAAAAATTGAGACAGAAGTGTGACGAAAGCTGAGGTGAATGGAGGATGGTGGTAAGTGGTAAGTGGTACTATAGATAGTGGTCAGAAGTCAAAGATATGGCCAAACTTACTCATGATCAAATCTACCGATGCATCATCCTATCTATATTCCTATATCCAGCCGTACCAGTATCACAGGTCACAACCATGAGGCATGAGCCATGAGCCATCCATCCGCTCATAGTCAAAACTGTACAGCTCTCTGTGGTATTTGCGCTGCGGGTCATTTACTGCCTGCTCATCCGCCCGCTACACTGGTTTGTGCTGTCGAATGGAGTTTGAGCTTCAAATAATCTCAAATATTATGAATTTTTCATATTTATTTTCATATCATCTTATAACAAAATTCTAAATAATTCAGGTTCCTTATTTTCTAGTTTGAAATATTTAGTTACCAATTTTGTTAATTTTATATATCATTTTAAAATATTACATTTATATCTAAAAAGTGTTACATTAATAAACAGATACTTCAAAGTACATATCATAATTATATATCGAATTGTATTGAGTCAAACTAGAGCGAAAAACTAAAATGATTTCGAGTTCGAACTGACAACAAAAATAAATCTAATCAAGCAAGTAAAATTCAAGTTACATTCAATTGAATTTGATTTCGATTGTATACACTATATAGAGTAGAACTAGGGTGCTCCTAAGCTCACCAAGCCCTTCGTGAGCGCGACTCTAAAACCTATCAAATTGACTTCAAACGACATTTTCAAACCGTTAGATGTTCAATCTATATTAAAATGTGCTTGGAGACCAAATTTTACATTTTTTGGAATTTTTTTACTATTTATTAAGATGGTTTGAAAATCGCTGTTTTTATTAAAATTCTGCACCATTGGAAAACAGAGATTTTCAAACCATCTTAATAAATAGTAAAAAAATTCCAAAAAATGTAAAATTTGGTCTCCAAACACATTTTAATATAGATTGAACATCTAACGGTTTGAAAATGTCGTTTGAAGTCAATTTAATAGATTTTAGAGTCGCGCTCACGGAAGGACTTGGTGAGCTTAGGAGCACCCTAGTTCTACTCCACTATATATGAATCTCAGTAAGAATAATTTAACATTTGAAATCACGGCTCCGCCAGCTGTATCAGTACATCTTTACATGTAAAATATTTTTTATTCCTAAAATATATGAAAAAATAAAAAAAGTATGATCGTACTCATATGCTAATGCAATAATGCATGTGCAGTGCCACAATTTCCAATACGGACTTAGGCAAAAGCATCATAGCTGTGACTTTTTATAATACATATGTGCATCAGCCATCAGCTTTTTTTCATTCTTTTCCTGCTTTCCATCTCCCTTTTTTTTCCCTTTTTTTTCCAATCCATTGAATTGAACCTCCTCACATGTGAACTACAGCACTAATGCAACGTGCATTGCCTACCTTGCTCTTGCGCTCTGTCTCTCTCTAGACCTGTTTTGTTGGAAATAAATCTATTCCATCCGTTGATTTTTGTTGAGATTTGAACACGGAAATTATTTTTTTTTTTTTTTTTAGATTCACACATAACAAATTTTGAACGGTTGGAATAGAAATAACAGAGTCCTCTGATCCTTTTGGAATAACAGCAGATTTATATCATGTTTTGTTAAGTTCCTGTTGCACCCAAATTATGCCCTACTATACCAAATATTTTGTCGAAATATTTTGATACTAACACCTGAAGAATAATAAAAATATTTTTTCTTCCCGTTTTTCCGAGCTTCAATCAGAAAAAAGCTTTAAAATACGGGAGAAATGTTCAAAATATAAAAGCAATTAAAGGAAAAAAAAAATGGTAGAGCCGCAGAGGTGAAATTGGTGCCGCAAGTTTGGTGAGATGTGCTCTGAAATAGTTCATCTTAACGAATCTTGTGCTTTAAAATTGAAATATTTTCATATTGTTTTAAACAAAAAAAAAAAAGAGTTTCTGACGAACTGTATACAATTAAAAATAAGATTTATTTGTAAATAACACTGTATGATTTTTTAAAACGTTGATGCACATCAAACAGGCATGGATTGGATGTAAAATTTCTTTTTAGTGATAAACAAGGAGTTTCAAGGCAAAGAAAAAGACTAACAAATCTTTTACCATATTATATATTTATATTCATAACCACTTGAGTAAGAAATAACGAAGAAATTGTTCTATTAATTTTAACGTTTGAGTTGTAGTTAGTAGTTACGTTTAGCTCCGAAATTATTGCAATAGAAAGATTTCTTTATTCCAAAATAATTAAATACAAATTGGTGCGTTATAGTGTCATAAGGATAATAAAAATATAGTTTTATTTGAACTAGTGTATGAAAATAGTTTAAGAAGAATACTAATTCAAATAATATATGAATAATGCTAATTGTACTAACTCCAAAATCAATCGGATTGACTTCAAACGACGAATTCAAACTGTTGAAATCGATCTACTTCACGATGATACATGTACATGCAAAATATTGAAAATTTCAAATATATTTATGAAGTCAAGCGGTCAAAGATAATGATATATGAATGCATTAAAATAACTTATAAATCTTTATTTTTTTATCGCATGACTTTATACTAAATAAATTTCAAAAATTTTGTATAAACACACATCATTCATGAAATAAATCGGTTTCAACAATTTGAATTTCTCATTTGAAACCAAAATTTTGTAATTTTGCTCACTAATCTCTCCGTTCATCCAAAGTTGTACACAGTAGATCCAGCAAAAGGATAATAAAAGAATTAAAGAAAGGTAGTCTTTCATTGGTACGCACAGATTGGTGACTGGTAATATGGTAAGGTATGGACAGTGCACGGTTGCCCCCCTTGACACAAGACAGAAACCATGTTCATGTTCAATTATCTCTTTTTTCCTTATTCATTTATACCTTTTCTTTTTATCTTTTTTAAATTATTTGTCCCACCTAGTGCAATTGCTTGCAGATTGATGTCTCCTGTTACGGTACTACCCCCACTACCTTTGTACTGTTCAAACAAACAGATCAGAGATAATGAATAAAAAAATGCAATAAAAATAATTTAGAATACTTTCTTGGTAGGCAAGATGTACAAATTAAATCTGGTATCACATTAATAGTAAATGTTCCATGAAAAAACAAACAATAAAATCTACAACTTGACATATGCTGGTGTTGGCATTCAATTTTATTAAAAGAAGTGACATTTATGTCCGACATTTTTATTAATAGCCATTATTAATTATAAAATAATAATAATAATGCTCAATTTAGCTGAGTTTTTGTAAAAATGTCCAAATCAGCTATTAAATGACCGGTTGAAAATAAAAATGAGAACCGGCCATTAAATGACTGATTGGAAATTTTTTTGTTGTTGTTTCAGATCCTGTAAATATTCATTTTTCTCTCTCCTCCTTCTCACAACTCACTCAATTCACAGAAGAGAAAGATAGGAAGAGAAAGAGAAGGCGATTTCTGAGAAGATTTTTCGGGGGCCAAAAGAATGAACAGTAGCAACCGAGGTAGATCGTCCTATCGTGGCCTAGCGAGAGGAGGGTCAATTAGTGTTCGAGATAAAAATGAGGGTAACAAACTAAAATCATTGTCATGGCCAACAAACTACATTTTGGTAAATGATAAACAATTATCAAGTTACTAATTTAAATGTACAGGTTGCTGAAAAAAATTATAAAAAAATAAAGAAATGAAAAGAATACCTGAAAATCATCTCCGAAATCTCCTCAAATCGCCTCAGAAATCGCCTCAAATCACCTCAGAAATCGCCTTCTCTTTCTCTTTTTCTCTTCCTCTCTTGTTCTTCTGTAAGTTGAGTGAGTTGTAAGAGGGAGGAGAGAGAAAGATGGATATTTATAGGGTCTAAAACAACAACAACAACAACAACAACAAAAAATTCCCTACCGGCCATTTTGAACATTTAAAAAAAAAACAGCTAGGTTGGCATTATTATTATTTTGTAATTAATAATGGATACTAATAAAAATGACGGCATTTATGTCACCATTTTTCTACAAATTAATAAAGTGATAAAAAAAAATATGTAACCACAAAAAACAACAGAAATTGTACATATCATATGGTCTCGCTCAGACCAACTACACAATACATGCACCATTGCTACCAGAGCTTGACTAATTTTTATTATACCATGGAGACATGGACCATTTCATATTCACATTAATTTCACCCCTCAATTATGTTGAAATCTTACTTGCATCTCGTCAAGTTGTAGTATTTACAGTCCCGACTTACAATTCCATATTTTTGGCGAATAAGAAATAAGTTCTTAAAATTCATATTTTCCAATAATTTTGTTGTTGTTGTTGTATTACTTTTTAGGTGGCATGATGCGTGAAAAAACTAAAATGCAGAAGTAAAGAAACTTTGATTTATTTGACTGATGAGAATAATGATAATAACATAATATCTATAACACTAAAATACTTGTAGCAACAAAATTAGAATATGATGTTTTAAATTTAAAATACTTATGGAATATTGCTTAATTGTACTCGACTTTGAAGCATAAAAGAAATGAAGCATAAAGAAAAATCATCCTTTCACAAATCACATGTGCGTGGTGCAAGTCTTTTTATGAAATGGCATGCCACGCTACTACGCTAGGAAAGAATTTAATGTCCCTTTGCAGTATAATTAATGTGTTAATTAGGCTATCAAAGACATCACCATGTACGTATCTAGCTAGGCATTTAGGTAGGAATGCAATCAATCACCTAATCCTTGGACTAAGCCTGACAAACATTCTTTCCATATATGTGGTAATCTAGCTAGCTAGGCATTTAGGTTTAGGCCCCTAGCAGCGCTACCGTAGTTATTAATTCATGTATGTGGTAAACTGGTAACTGGTAATCTTGATTCTAGGGTTAGATTTCTCGTGGTAACCGTCCAATAAACGCCAATACATGTTCCCGATCGATTCTCCAATTTCATGCATCACACACTGTAAAATTATGATGAGGTAAAGAGTAGGAACTACAAAAATTTTACGAGGAAATTTTTTTTTACTAGAAGCTCTGTTTTTTTTTTTTTTTTTTCCATTGGACGCACTTCTTTCTCTACCTACCACTATAAGATAGAAAGAAAATCTAATAAAATAACATTGCAGCCAAACCATAAGAAAATATAACATATATATAATGAGGAGGGATCAAGTTACAACAACTATTTTTTTCATTTTCGAAGTCCAAATCATCGATCCAAACCGTTCAACATGATTATCTAAATAAAATGTAATTGCAGATCAAATTTTACATTTTTTTGAATTTGTTTACTATTTATTAAGACGGGTACAAAATTCAATGGTCTGAATATGACTATTTTTTGTAAAATACTTAATAAATAGTAAAAAAATTCAAAAAAATGTAAAATTTGATCTGCAAGCACATTTTATTGTGGAGATCATGTTGAACAGTTTGGATTGACGATTTGGACTTTGAAAATGAAAAAATGATTGTTGTAACTTGATCCCTCCTCATATATAATATAGAAGACCTATTTTAAATTTCATATATATTTTTGTAAGACGGTCCGGATCAACCTGACTTGATCTATATTCATTATTGTTTGCATCTCACATTCCACCGTTAATTAAGAGATATAGTTAACTTGTTTATTAATTAATTAAAAGAGGGATTATACTCATCAATGCTTGTTGAATTAATTAAATTAAAATTAACTTGTACAATCAAGTGCTCAAATAAAAAACACAGGTTAAACAAGCACAAAGACTAAAATTATTATTAAGTTGTGTTTGTTTAATTAATGATCAATGATTATTATTAACTGATCAAAGCGTACCAATATCTTCGTACACACACCATCAATCGTTCACTGCTTAACGGGCCCACCATATCCTAATTTTGGTGCTTACCATTTACCCATTTTCTCTTGTTCTGTTGTACCAGTTGTACCAGTTGTTGCGTCGTCACCTTTGCTCATTCGACAACTAAGTTTAGGTAACATCCAGTTTCTTTGCATTAAAAATGCACCGCATAATCATATGACAAGCAGAAATCTAAATGAATTATCAACAAATCAGATAATATTTATTGGAGAAAATATATAACACCGTCCAATTGTAAAGCTTAGCACACACAGCAAGTCAGCAATGTGAATGTGTTACCATTACCACCCTGATAATTTGATAATTTGATAATTTTAACCATCCTTAATTAAAAATGATTTTTAAATTTAAAATTTGACATGCATTTAGAATATAATCTATAGTATAATGTATATTCATATTATGTACAATATTATAGAAATTATGAAATCAATATATTTTTTCTCAATCTCTTTAATTTCATCTACGGTACCCAATGAGAGTCAAAAGGTGAATGTATGCATGAAATGGTGGAAATTAAGACGGGTAATTGTAAAGGGTCCCAACTCCCAAGCCCTATTATTAATTTATTACCATGTGCAACAAATTAAGACGCACTTCATTCATGTCTCCTTCATAGTTCGTTAATCATTCATGAGAGGGGGAAAGAGAATCTTCTTTAATTTATAGAGGGCCAGGCGCAGAGGAAAAGAAACAAAACAAAACAAAGCTAGCATAGTGCTAGCTACTGTGCATGGTACTAAAGATTTTATATATATATATATATATATATATATATATATATATATATGCCTTTTTCTTTTGAATCAGAGGTGAACAAACGGACAAAAGGATATGGTTAACAAGAAAGACGAGGTTAGTTCATTCTTCATTGCATCCATGATCCATCTAACTTTTTTCTTCATGAATTCACCGGTGTAAAGTTTAATGTACAATATTGTTAAAAGTGTAACTATATATATAAATTAATACAAGTTTTAACGATTTCACATTTAAACAAAGACTGACTTTTGCAAATTAATTAAAAAGATACAAATTGTGTACACAAAAGCCCCAACAAAGATATATACCTTTCACACCCCCAAAATGTATCAGTGGATCCCAACTCAGCCTAAAAACAATGTCCACATGTAATAGCTCCTACAAACTAGTACCAAACCGTACCGGCTATTGAGTTGGGACCTAACTAGAAGGAATCAAGGAAGGAAGAAGCAATGGCATTATGGCAATGGAGAAACAGCATAAAAGACCGCACCGCAGTCTATCAAGCAAGACCAAATGTTGTGCTGGTACGTATTGGACCAGCCTATAGTAGTCTCTGGTACCTGTGTTATAAATAAATCAAGAAAGAAAACCCATGCACAGATACTATATATGCAAGAGAAACAGGATCTCGATCTAGAGGAACAAATTTTGAAAGAAAACCTTCAAAACGGATCGAATTAAGAATTACCTTACATTATACAACAGCAATCTGCAATACAAGTGGGAAGAGCAAAAATAAGGAATCAGGAAAGACCATCTTAGATTAGATTAATTGTAACCTGTAACCAATCAAAAATTAACATTGACAACTATTTGTCTTTAATTTTTTGTCTTCTCTTCTAATCCCGCGTCACATTTTAAATAGAAAAGGAAACAATTTAAAAAAGGGAGCGCCGACATACACATACTAAGGGAATTTCTTGGTTCTGGTGCAAAGTGCAAACGCACTGTAATTTGTATTAATTAATTTATTTGTATATACATTTTTTTGCTTCACAATTCGTGCAGGAGAAGCTATTGGCTGTGGATATATATATATATATATATATATTAAATAGGTCAGTGAATAAAAGCAGAGCAAATAGCATTTAACTAACTCAGCACTTTGTCCATAATGTATCTTGGTATTTTTGTATACAGAGGAGATTCCAACGCAATGGATAATTGGATACATTCTGATTCTCCCTTCAAAATTTATAGATTAACTAACTACTAGGGAAGTAACAAAGACATGACTTAATGCCAAAGACATGAGATTCAAAAGGTCTTAATGCCAAAGACATGAGATTCAAAAGGTGGCTGGATTATGGATTATAAACAACTCTCTTCACTGACAGGCTGACAGCGGCTAAATATTAAATCAATAACAATAAACTGACAGAGGCACAAGTGTACAACCTCTATATTTTGCTTGCTTACAACTTACAACTAATACTTGAACTCAGATCCGGTGGGTACCCTCCCGTGTAGAATAAGGGATCTGCACCATCCGCTTTAATCTGGCACGAATCTTAAAGAGAAAAAAAGATCGCTCGACAAGAATTGTGTACAGTGGATCTCATAACCTTTACACAGGGCGGAGTTATTTCTGCTCTTTCCTCTTTTGATTTATTTTGCGAATTAGGCAAAAGAGAAAAAAGATTGACTACCGGGCCCAGGGAAAGGCTATAAAACTGAGATGTGTTTTAACTTTTAAGTGAATAAAGAGATTTGGAAACCCAACACCACATTTAACTAAAATTTACAGATTATATGATCGAAGCCCAAAAATACACTGCAAATTATCCGGTAAGCCCAAAAAAGCCTCTACGAGATCTAGCCCGTATCAATTTCTCGGCCTTTTAACTTGTGTAGCTTAGAGTAGCAGGTACAAAGAATTAAAGGGATTTCACGAGGATTAGATGAGGCAATAAGTTCATTTTCACAGCACAACCAATTATCTACAGTTTCAAACAAGTCGAATGTTGCAAAAAAAACTATCCACTGAAGAGCGCTCAGGCTCAGTGAAGTGGTGCTTTAAATCCAAGTTGTTTAAGACGTAATTCGATAACACAAATCAAATTTCTTAGTTTGAAGCTGTTTTACTAGGGTATGTTTGTCTTATTATAATAGTCAAATCTCAAAACTCTTAAGAATAATCTATTCTAATAAGACAAAAGGTTTGGATTCACTATTCTAGCTATTCTAACCCAACCAAACACCGAATAGGCTATTCCGAATAGCCTAACTCTAAGAATAGTTTATTCTCAATCCAACCAAACATACCCCTAGAGATAAAGAAATTTAAAGGTTGCTGAGACTTTGGAGTTTGAAGGTCCAAGCTACCAAATGTACAGAAATAATAATTTCTTTTCAAGATTTAATGAGAACAAAAGAAATGGGCAAGATCCCATAAAAACAGTGAAAGAAGATTTTTGACATGTTAAGCTTGTACAATATGTTGCCTTCAGGCATTTATAAGACAAATATTATACCACAAATCGGTGTGATTACAGAACAAAAAAACATTATATCACGCATCGAAAGAAACAAAAAAAAAAAAAAAAACAAAGTGAAGACAGCTTGAGTTATGACAGATGAGCCATGAGCTTTCCAGAAGAAGGGTAAAAATATGACTGGCCAAGATGAAGTATAAAAAACTAGCCCTCTCGGATTTGGTCGTGAATCACATATTACACCAGGTCATATACACATTTTCCAATCCAGGATGTTAGCTGTAAAAAGGGTAAACCTGATGTGCCACACCAATCTGTACCAACACCACCTCTGCTTGTACAGGACAGGTATCGAGTTCCTAAACCCCAGCTCAAAATTCATAAATGGACTTAAATCTAAATTAGGTCAATAATGAAGTAAATGAAGATGGTACAGTTGGTTGTGCCAACCAGTACGGTAAAACAAATGAAAGGGTGCTCAGATGCAATTCTGACCCAGCCGAAAAATCAGTAACACTATGAGCTTTACAAAAGTTCTTATTTTCTTATGTGAATAGGTCGGCACTAGATTTGTTTTGTCTATATTGAAGTATTCGCATAGACCGGTCAGAAGGACAAATGAAAGGAGAAAAAGGTGACATGGGTCTTTACTTGCTCAGTTGCTCTTACTAATGACAGATTCCCATCTGATTAACTGGTTCATATAGCTGAGAATGCCAGCATTACCAGAATTTTGACCGACAAAATTTCTACAATGACCCTTATGCCCCTCACCTCCAGCACGTCCAGAGTTGACCAATGCTATCTTTGATTCACCTTAACATCCTTATTGTTTTGTCTCATGATAGGATGTCCTCTAATTTTGTCAGTTGGTACCTGCCAGTGTCAGTTAATTTCTTGAGCCGATATCAATTAGAAATACCATCGCATCGTTAGTTTGTTATCCCCTTCCCCCTAAGAAACAAAAACGTTGAGCCAGAATTGGTATTCATCTTCATGTTTTAACTTTTTAAGCTAACAACGTTTTTAATTATTGTATTACCAGCAAGTATAAGGTATTTGTTAGATACTGACTACAGCAACATTTTATGGCACCTTGCAGGGACTAAATAGAATAAACCAACATATCAATTGAAGGAATGGTACAACGTACAATGCACTATTTCATTTAACAAAAAAGAACCCTGAGTCAAGAAGAACCTCAAAGCAAACTGATTGTCATCTCAAGAATTCTCAGAGGTTTAATCAAATCACCGATAACCACATAAAGGTTCCGTTGCATGGTTCATGACACCGTCTTTGTGCACCCAAAAAAACACCCTGTCCACACCATCTCTACATACTGTAGAGGCTCCCGCGCACATGTCACTGCTGTTGTATCCACCAATTACAAGAGGCATGTGACAACAAGGATCCTTGCAATTCGCACAGGACATACAAAGCCATACAACATGAATCTATCCTTTCAGCTTGTCTTCTACATTTCTATCTCCTTTTAGCACCTCACTTCCCGTAGGTGTTTGCAAAACAGGATAAAGTCATGATTTGTTGAGTCAGAGTGCTACTGTGACTAAGCTATCTCTCCCACAATTTTTTTTAAGAAAATAAATATCAAAATATTTCCAAACTTTGTAATACATATCAAAACTGTTTGAATTCATTATGGATAGTTGAAATTTAAAGAACAAGACTGGCAAATGCATACAAAACTGAGAAGTTTTCTTGCAAAAAAACCAAAAACAAATCATATCAATCAGTCTCTATCTGATAGATTTGCTAGGTGTGTCCTTTTAAGTCTCAATAACACAAAACAAGTTCGCACAATTTTAATAGGTATCAAAGTTTTTGGAAATATATTATAATTTAAATCAAAATTTTGTACCAATTGGTATACAATACCCAAATTTGGACTGGCCAAACTGCAGCAAGTTGTGACAAAATCAAACAATGTTAAATCCATCCAGAAGGTGCTGCAATCAAAATTTGACAAATCCTTCCACACATTCTTGCTTGTGAGATTATAACGGCTGAAGTAATTTCATGTGAAATCACAATTGTAACAGATTGATTAGCTCTAATTCAGATAAAGAGCCAATATTTACGTGTGCAAATAAAGCATTCATCATCACTTACAAAATAAAAAAACCCAAGCAACAACACAAATTTTGTCAGAAAAAAAAACACAATTCAAAAGGCAAAACATCACAGAACCAAGCAATGCATTGAAGAGGTCCACCTAGATACATCTTCAAAAGTAACTTAACCAAAGTCATCTCAAACTAAGCATAACTTACCACAACAAATACAAACAAAAGTCTAACAAACAACATTACCAAGTAGGCTTATGCTCCAAATTTAGCCATAACACAAGCAATATAACTAAAAGTTAATTCTGATAACTTAAACATAAACCCTAACACAGACCTAGAAATTTACTTCTGCGAATTTGACATTTCACTCCTTGGAGGATTTGTTAATGAGGGACTTGTGAATGTGAGGTATGACGCCTCCACCAGCTATGGTGCCCTTAATGAGAGTGTCCAGTTCCTCATCTCCACGAATGGCCAATTGGAGATGACGAGGTGTGATACGCTTCACCTTCAGATCCTTGCTGGCGTTGCCGGCCAACTCCAGCACCTCTGCAGTGAGGTACTCTAGAATTGCCGCGGAATAGACTGCAGCTGTAGCCCCGACACGGCCATGGGCTGAGACTCTCTGCTTGAGCTGCCTGTGGATACGGCCCACCGGGAACTGTAGTATTGTAGAGGGGTGAAATACAGATAAAATATTTTAAGCTTTAAGATTTGAAGATCCTTTTTATATCTATTGTTTCAAGGCAGGTCTTTTTTACTTGCTCATCATGTCCCATGTAAATAACCTACCCGTGCTTTCTTTCCTTTTTGTTAGTGAAATTTTAGTAGGCCATAGCCTACTGCAAGAAAATAATTTTGTTCATAACCCTGTAAAACTAGATTTAATCCAAATTTAGAGACTAAATCAACCCAGATTTCTTTGTTTCTAAAAAACACATCTAAATTACTGATAATCTCACATGCAATTCTTGCATAAATAAAGTAATGGAGGATTATTTGCATTATTCTTTAAAATAATAAAACTACAGGCTGGAAATATGAGATATTCTTAGCTTGGTAGGGGAAATACAAAATTAAAGAAGGATTAATTGAAAGAGAAACAGTTTGCACGCAACAAAAGAGAGAAAAGGAAGGAAGCCAACCTGGAGCCCAGCACGGGAGGAGCGAGAGACGGGTTGTTTCTTCTTATCCTTGTCCTTGTTGGCCGCTGTTGTCTTGGCTGCGAGAAGACCTTTACCTCCTTTTCCTGCCATTTTTCTTCTAGATCTCTACTAATTTTCCGATCCTTCCGCCTCTGTCGCGTTTAAACCTAGATCTGAAATGACAGGAGAGAGAATTGAACGCGGGGTTCTAATTTAAACCCAAGTTGGCTTTGCTTTCTGGGAGGGATCGAAATATTTGGGCGGGAAGCTGAAATCGAAACCGAAATTCGACTCGAATTGTGAATCTAATTTTGGGGGAAAGGGTTTCGTTTTGGTGGGAGACGGAGGGAGATCTGAAATTTTTGGGGAGGAATAATGGAATATCAAGAATGACTAAATTACCCTTTCGCTTGATGCAATCGATACATGTCCATGGATGGCATAATGGGAATGAGAAAAAGTCGCCGAGTCGGTAACTTACAAGATATCTTGACATCTTGGGTTCTTGGATTGGTTTAATCGGCCCATTGAGTTAATATAAGATACAGAGCAATTTAAATTTGAACCCAGTTACTGACTTCGTCTCGGCCCGTTGGGGCCGTTCGGTTTTTAATCCACAAAAAACCATGGATTTCTAATCTTTGGTCCAACTTCTTTTTTCCCAACATCTCTCTACGACTACAAGTGGGATTCCATTACCGAGTAAATTTTTCAAAACAGACCCTTGTATTGTATATATCTTGAAAGCGTTATAAACTTTACTTTATGGAATGGAACACTTTAACATATATACATCTTGAAATACGAAAAATCAAATAGTCCACAACAAATAATATGAAAGCTTTGGGAGAGAAATTACTTATTACTCGCTCAAACAAGGGGCTTCAACTCAGCTCAGGTTTCAATCAACTTTGCATATGTTTAGATGTATAGATGACATTAAAATCATGCAACACTTTCAAATAATTGTAAATACTTTTAGATTTTCCTTTAATATTATTTAATACACAAACAAAAGTATGATATTTATTTCCAAGTTTTTTTTCTGAGGAAATTTTAATCGTGGTGATAAAAGGGGCTATGAAATTTCAAATATATATATTTCTTACGGAAAGCAGTAGCTGTCTAGCAGCCTATTTTCATTTAACACCCACAATTTCATTATCTCTCAAACACAGTCCGTGCATATTTGTTAAATTATATATGGATGTATATGTATATTTAAAGTTGACTTTTGAATTGTTTTATGTATATTGAATATTGTTTTCTATATGTTGTAAATGTTGAATATTTTTTTAATTATAGATATATATATATATATATATATATATATATATATATATATATATATAAGTTGTGCTATTATACATTGCAATGTATTGACCCCTCCGTGCATTGGACTAAAATCGTTGGATTCAAAGTCCAAACAGTCGATCCGAACCGTTCAACATGTTCTAAATATTGAAATGTGCTTGGAGACCAAATTTTACATTTTTTGGAATTTGTTTACTATTTATTAAGCCACTTTGAAAATAGCTGATCCAACGATGAACAGTAAAAAATAGTAAAATTTTCTGGAGCACCGGATCAGACTTTAATAATGCAAGGGTTACCTGAGCAAAATGATGCAAAATGGGAATACAATAATAATGCAAAATGATGCAAAAATAGTAAAAATAAATAATCCTACGTACGTAATAAATAAAAGTGATGCAAAATGGGAATACAATAATAATGCAAGGGTTACCTGAGCAAACCAGAACTGACGCTGCTGGAGGCATATATGAGGCAGGTCATGCAGGAAGGAGTGAGAGATAGCATCATCGTCATCAACCTCGACACGCTCGTCGTACGGCCGCCAGCAGACGTGTCTGTCAGGAGTCATCTGCTCGAACTGACTCCGAAAGAAATCAACACCCATAGGTCTGCCGTGCGGGGTCTGGATGTACGTCTTCCTCGAGCACCACTTCTGCGCGTAAGACGGGCATGTAATCCCGTCGGGCTGCCCCCAAGCTGGAGCCCAACCTCTCACTCCTGGCTGTGGACGGCCGAACGGGAACCTCGTCCACGACCAATGCATCAGGAGACCAGCTGGACCGTAGAAATTGTGCTTGTTTGTCTATTTAGGTACAAGTGACAGTTAAAATTTTGGTTTTTTTTTATGTAACCATTTAATTATTAAGATTTGGATTTCAAAATAATTTATACCTGACATGCGGTGCACAAACCCCGATATAGACATGCCAATACCGCTGCACCCCAGTTCATCTGTTTCGGCTGGGCCAAGTCCCTCAGCCACTCAAGCAAACATCCAGGGACAGTGGCCCCCGATGAATCTGGGAACATCCAGCAAGCAAACATCTCCATGATGTAAGCCCGGGTCCACCGATCTACCGTCTCAGCATCAGCATCTGCGTCCAGGGCTCCACTGTAAATTCGAACCAATTTAGTGAAAATTGCGAAAAATAATTAATTTTAAAAAATAGACATCAAATAATTAATTTTATAAAATAAATGTTACCTGAATCTCTCCCGCAAGTGTGATAAACTGATGTCATTCTTCGAGTAGACGTACCCCTTCTTGGTCGCCCTCCGCTTCATCAACCCGTCTCCCAGCAGGTCGAGGACGAGCTGCGTGAAGTCTCCGTACTCCACACCTGTGACCGCCTCTCCGGTAATGGGCAGACCCCAGAGACAACTCACGTCCTGGAGAGACACCGTAATCTCTCCGATGGGCAAGTGGAAGGTGTGGGTCTCCGGTCGCCACCTCTCGACCAATGCAGATATAAGAGCGACATCTGCATTTAAGTCACTGAGCTGTGACACATGCCACAGACCCAGCCTCTGCAACGCGGGTGCAAATCGAGGATCGTAGAGGATATTCATCTGGTTGTTCCTCGTCGACGTCATTGTTATAATCCGTAGATTTAAATGTAATTATTTGGACTAATTAATTAAATTTAGACCTAATTAAAAGATTAGATAAATAAAAGCAAGAATTACTAAAATAAAAGAATTTAAATAAATGAAAATTTCGAATTAAAACAATTGATTTCGATTGCACTTTAGAAATTTAAAACGAGTTAGATATTAATCAAATAAATTTAGACGAATTAGAGTTACGAAATAATAATACTTAAACTAATAAAATATTTAAAATATTTAAACGAATTAGAGAGGGATTCTAAAACCAGAAATTGAATGAATGGATTGATTCATTGACTCGTTACACATTTGATCACTCAGATCGGACTCGAAATAGCTGAAAAGTAAAATGTTGAGTTTTTGAATTTGGGTTTCGGGTCCGGCTTATTTTTCCTATACACCCCCTTTTTGTTCTCTCTCTGGCGACAGAACCCCCCCCATCCCTTTCTTCTCCATTTTCTCTCCGCTCTCTCTCTTTTCTCGCTGCCTCTTGACCCTACTCTCTCTGTTGCTCTCTCTTTGCTCTCTCTTTCGCCCTCAGCCTTCGGGCCCCTCTCTATCTCTGGCTGTGGGTTCCTCTCTTGGTTACTGGAGAGATTTCCGATCTCTCTCTCCCGCGCCTTTTCTTTGTGCTCGGTTTGAAATTGTGATTTTTGGCTCTCTTTCTGTTGGCTTGGGTACCCGGGTTACTGTGGTGGTTCGGTGACTTTGATTTTTTTTGCCGAGACTTGGATTTTTGCTGTGCTGGTGGCTAGTGCTCTTTGCCGCTGGCTAGACGATCGGTGCCTATTTTGACGGCCGTGAGGCGAAGGAATACCTTTGGACCCGGCCTAGTTGTCCCTCTCGCGATTTGCTCTCCCCGGGTAACCCTTGACTCTCTTATTTTGGTTTTTGCCTTGTGGCTTGCGGGCTGTTGCCTTGATCTGTGGCCTTCGTGCCATTTTTGCTTGACCTGTGGCCTTCGGGTTTGTTTTGCTCTTGCTGGCTGTGTGAGCCTTCTTGTTTGACCTGCGGCCTTTGTGCTTTTTTTTTCTGTGACTTGTGGCCTTCGTGCCTTGTGTGGTCTTGACCTGTTTCTGTTGCATGCTAGTTACTGGTACTGGCCCCCCCTCTGTTGCTTCTTGTTGTTGCTTTGATTTTGCTTGGATGCTTGCCCTGCCTTTTTGGGCTTGCTGTCTCTGTTACTTGTTGTTGTTGTTTAGAGGTGTTGTACCAGTTGGTACAGCCCAGTGATACCACTGGTATTGATTGTTGCGATTTTGTGTTGATTATCAGACTTGGACTGACAGGGACCATTTTGTGAATGTTTGAAAGTTTAGGGGTTGTTATGCAATTACCCCTGAAGGGGGTAGATGACTTAAGTGAATGGGCCTTTAATTAAATGGAGTTGGATTAAAAGTATTTGATAAGCCAAATAGGCCGAAAGGTATAAAGGAATTGACGGAATAAAATGACGGTTTTTAAAAAAATTTAGGTTTTAATAATGTAACCGAATAAAAATCGGATGCTTATGTAAACTTGAATTTAATTTGGGAAATGATTATACCGTCCGGGTCTTGATACCTCAGTGAGAGTTCATAACATAATTTGAACAGATACTATACAACCCTATATGGATACCTGTATGATCCCGAAACACACCCAATAAAAATAATTCAACACATGTAGATTAATTAGGATTTTTAATTAGTTAATAAATTAAGTAGTTAGATTTTTAAAATAATTAGTTAAGTAATTAGATGTTTCAAATTTAATAATTAGAATTTGATAAGTTAAGTATAAATTTTAATTAAAGAAAATAACTTTCAAATAAAATATGTTGTTAATTAATAAAGGACAATTAATTAACAACATGTTAATATTTTTGAATCCTTACGATTACGAATTTTTGTTAAATAGAATAATTAGATAATCATGTATTAATTTATATTTAAATTAATCGACTTGCACAAATGAGTAAAAATAATTCGTACGATTTTAGAAACTTTATAATAATTAAGTACTTAACATTTATTAATTTCGTACTTAGGATTTAAATAAATTGTAGTTAACTTAATTAGGAAACTCGTTTATAGTACAAGTATTTAATTAGGGACTTAATAATAACTAATTAAATCACGTAGATTATACCTTACGTATTTTATCATTAAAATACGCAAATACATTATCTAAGTAGTTAATTAATTAGATAAGCAATTCATCTTCAAATTAAAATATAACAAATGATTTAAGTAAGTTAAATTAATAATTAGATTCGAACCCTAGTTAATTAAATTAATTAAATACGAACACTTAAGAGGAAATAATCAAACGGGGTAATAAGGGATTACGAATAGTTAGTTTAGACTCTAATTAAGTTACGTCTAAATTACAGGTGAGCCGACCTACGTAGATTCTGACCCGTGGATCAATCCCGCTGAGGCTTGTACAGGAGCAGGCGAGGATTACGTGGATCCCGGAGACTATTAGCGCGTTCTACCCCTACAGCCATCAGGTGTGGGATATCTGAATTATTCTTTCGTGGCGTACTCTTACCAGTCGACCACTTGACCTGACATCCGCACCTTTAAATTTTGTAGTTGCATTAGAGCATGTTTAATCCTTTCTGAACTGTAATTTAGGATTTGCATAACCCCTCCTAAATTGAAAATTTATTGCTTTCTTAGGATAGTGTAAATTAAATTAATAATATATTAGGATATTAGTTGTCCTCTTCTCGTAGAGGACAACATAGTATTTAGCTTCGCATGTGCATTGGTGAGCGTGAGAAGAAGACCGAATGGCTGCGTTCCGACTGGTTGGGATGGAACCGGTCGGCCCGTTAGCCATTGAGCCGAGAGACCACTTGGTTTCTCGGGAGGTCTTATTAGGAATATTATATTATTATTTGCATTAAGTTGGTAGTATATGCTTTTCGATCATTTTACATTTCGTGCGGACCGATCTCGAGTCCGGAGACGATTCGGGAGGTATCCCCCCTACATTAGGAGCTACTTGCCTAGTACGGCTGCCGAGGTTGCGGTGGCAGATTTTATTTTTATTGTTGTTATGGGCCGCTCACGAGCCCTTATCCCATTAGTTCCGGCCGGACGGTGGAGTTCCGTCGTCTGCTCATGAGGAGACGGATTAACTCATTCTTACGACTTGCTTGTAGTTTTCTCCTATTGGATATGTTTGGATGAAGAATCGTCTAGAGTAAGGAAATACACGAATTTTTGGATATAACCATCGGCTAGCGTGCACTTGCCTACGGGTTGAAGTCTTTTGTGGGCAAAGCTCGATGCTATTAGGCATCGGGTATCTTTGCCCCTGTGATCGCAGTCCTTGTGTTATGTCACATTGTGATATAAATTCAATTTGGTTGAATTTGGCACGGCACGGGGTGACAAAATTATCCGTACTATTACTATATCAATTTGTACACACGGTACCTATTGTACTGGACTCCGATTGATTATAATACTCATTCTGCTTGTATTTTATTTTGGAAAACTTTAATCATGTTGTCATAATAGGATAATCGCATCATTCATTTACTATATGTATTTTTCTTTTATAGTTATTATGATAGGTTTTAAATTCCGCAGCATGTGCATTAAAAGTGAATTACCGACTTTACGTAGATTTCAAATTAAAATGTGCTTTGACTTAAGAGGATCCCTGAAGGGATAATACTGGATCACATACTGGGCGATCATTCGCTCATCCCCTACTTTTTATGGATGTGGGCAGGTATGGAGTCTGACGGTCCGCAGCAGGAGGCGCCAGGAGCTGTCCCCGACGGCCACATCGCCGGATATTGATTAGGAACTTTTGTTTAGGGTTTTGCGAGTCTGATGTTTTTGTTATACGCATTGGACTTGATAGATTATGTATCTTTTGATTAGACTATGTATATTTGATCCCAGTGGAGATTTGTATGGATGATGTGATGTATGTATTATGTTATGTTTATTTTATATTTATGACTTTGGCTTGATTGTTTATATTCGCTTCCGCTGTGATTGTTTATTTTATTATATAGCCTTGCGTGTCTTTCCGATTATTAGACACGGGGCGGGGATTAATCACACCCAAATCCGAAAATCCTGGTTTGGGGTGTGACAGTCATAGTATGAGTCTGCATTTAATTTCAAAATAAACACAAATACAATTTATTATTTTATTCAAATGAAAATGTATATTATTTGCAAGTGGTATAGAGATGTAAACTTACATATGAGTTTCTGATCTTGTGCTCCTTATAAGGGAACCAGCAAACGGGACTGATATACTCTGTCGTCAAATGCGGAAAGACGGTCCCGAGCTAACACTACATCCAACTCCACATCATCATGAGGCAGACTGGTGTGCTTGGTGCCGCTGGATGACGCCATACTACAATTTGGTACATTTCTAATCAAATTTGGTCTTAAGTACCTCAAATAGGGTACTTTAATAATTTACTAAAATAATTTGGCATAAAATACAACATAATATAGCTAAAAACAATTCTACTCTATTTGGACACCATTCTAAATATTTAATACAATTCTACTCTGTTTGAACACCATTCTAATTATTTAATACAATTCTACTCTGTTTGGACACCATTCTAAATATTTAATACAATTCTACTATGTTTGGACACCATTCTAAATATTTAATACAATTCTACTCTATTTGGACATCATTCTAATTATTTAATACAGTTCTATTCTATTTGGACACCATTCTAATTATTTAATACAATTTTACTCTGTTTGAATTTATTTTGAATACTATTCTAATTATTTATTACAATTCTACTCTATTTGGACACCATTCTAATTATTTATTACAATTCTACTCTATTTGGACACCATTCTAATTATTTGGACCTATCTCTACTCTACAAATAAATAAATAAATAAAAAAACTTACTTTTTTACTGTGCGGAGTGCGCGGAGTGCGGAGTGCGGAGCAAAATGAGCTCTCCGCACCCTTATACGGTGAATGGATGCCTACGCGAACCTAGTTGGCGCACCAAGTTTGTGCGCCAACCCAGTCCGCGCACGAGCTAATTTGGTGCGCGAACTAGGTTAGCGGAGGTGGTAGGATTGAATAAAGGGTCAGACGGGTGGTAACGAATTAATTCTGATTTTTGGCCGTGGTAACAATAAAAAATTCGCCGAGATAGACCAGGAAACATGATAAAAAATATTGACAGAATTATTTTGATTTCATGTAGTATATCAACTATATACTTTTTTTTGTTGTCATTATTGATTGTGTATCATGTGAAGTTAAAATAGCTCTGTCAATATTTTTGCTTCAGATAACACAATGCTATACGAGGTGTTGTCAAGTGAGGTAAATCAGTTCCAGTACTGAATTATATTTTGGGCCACTTTTTTTTTTTAGTTGAATATTTTTAGGGCCACTTGAGTTAACAAAGTGTAAGATATACCAGTTCTAGGTACCGAATTATGATTTGGGCCAATATCTTACAAATAGTTTTATCCAAGCAAACTCGAGTTAGTTGGATAAAAAATCATACTCGTCTCCAAATTTAACACTATATTTAATTCTACATGACACGGTTATGCAATCTTTCAAATCTTCAAACAACTTTAATTTTCAAGGAAGGACAGTACCAGTAATTGCTTTTTGTTTATCTTTTCGTACAGTGACGACATATTGCTATAATGCTGTTTGGTATGATGGCAAAAAGATCTGCTGGGAGTTGTACATTCTTCAATCATGCATTTCATTTTTGGGAAAATTTCTAATGTACCCATCTAAATCTTTGAAATAGCCAATTTCCCTATCAAAACAACACAATATCCAATATGCTCCTACAAATTTATAATTCTTTCTTCTATCCCTTTTAACTATTTAACATTTTATTTAATTATTTTAAAAATAAAATTGAACAATATACCCTCTAATTTAAACGGACATGTCCATTAATTCTAGATATCCTCTTCCTTCCTCAAATTCATCTCTCTTCCTCATCAACTCGGTACTCTTTTTCTTTTCTTGTCTCCGTTAAATAAAAAAAAAAAAAGTTGGGTTCACATATCCAATCTTCAAATGAGAAGCAATTTTGGATACTCTTTTTAATTTTTGTATGCTACTGCTTGTAGTGCCTACGGACATTTCTCCACAAGAAAAAAAAAGTTGTAGCATAGTATGTATTTGTAGCAATCGAAATGAAAATGAAAATTACATCATCAATGTTTTTCCACAAAAATGAACTTATAAACATCTCTCGATGCTAGCACCATCCTTGAATATATAAGACGAAGTCAACTTAAATATGGCTTGAATTGAAATTAGCTCAAACAACAACCAATGAGAAAATTAGTTGTAAAGAAACCTGATTCATAAAGGAATTAAGATTCTGATCTAAGATGAAATTTAAAATTGATACTTAAAGAATCTACGTTGTGAGTAATTCTGCCATCTATCCAAGACCAATATTTGTTTTGTTGTAGTTCCAGCCTCCCAGGTGTTGTCGTAGCACGGCTCATGACGGTCCCACGGTAACAGATACAACCCGAGCTCGAGAATGAATTCCTCCGCAGCAACCGCTAAATCCCCAACTACATCCTATCCTCAAATCAATTAGGGTAACAATGGGAACGCGAATGCGAACACGAAAGAAATGTTTTGCTTTAGAATCAATGAACGAAACAGAGTATTTGACTTGGATAAGAATGAGCCATTGCAGAATACAAAATTACTTCATTTGTAGGCACCAATCAAACATTAACTATCCTCAAATCAATTAGGGTAACAATGGGAACGCCAATGCGAACACGAAAGAAAGAGGGAGAGATTAGAGAACCACCCTCAGCAATGGTGTGTGAGTCTCAACGTGATAGACATGAAATGGACATACCCAGTTAAAAATAGAGGGTATATTGGTCAATTTAATTTTTATAATAACTAAATAAAATGTTAAATAGTAAAAATGAATAAAAAAAAATGTTAAATTTGTATGGGGATACTGAATATTGTGATATTTTGATAGAGAAATTGGCTATTTCAAAAGTTTAGATAGGCACACTAGAAATTTTCTCTTCATTTTTAATATTAGCAAAGTTGCTTTCAGCACTCGCTTAATTATTACCTATAATTTGATTTTCCAAATTTTAAACATTAACCTGGTACGGATGACATATAATTTTGCCTCAGTTGGGTAATGAAACTGGTAATCATTTTTTACCCCCGAAGACAAAATGGATTAAACCAGGGACCACCTTACCGTAGTTTTGTCATTTTCTCTTTTTGACAACCATGGTGCAATCTTTTCTGTGTGCTTACAGTACAGGTTGCTTTCTTTTTCATCTTCCCTATTATTATTACTAAAAACGTTTATCCTTTTACCTAATTAGGATGGTTACTTACTTACTTACTTCATCACTCAGTGTACCTACCAAGTGGAAGGTATAATATAATACTATAATTTGTTGTGAGCAACTAATCATTAATGCTTAATTAATTAACTCTACAATTGAAGCAAGTCAAACAAACCTTCCATGGCAATGATTCTACAAAGCTTGGACAGTACTTCACAGACGTAGCACACTCCAATCAAATAATTAAGAAAGAGGTAGAGAAAGAGAGAGAGATTAAGACAAAAATAAACGGGTGATTAGTCTAACCTAAATTGGTTGATTCCCTCTTTAAGTGACCAACCATTAAAGTTAAGTAATTCACACCCAACCTACTTCATTATTACTGATTGGGACCTGAATACCTGATAGTGACACAAAAATATCAACCTATTAATAAAACATAGACTAGATCAGCTTTAGCATTGTTTATCAGGGTTTATGTCTTGAAACTTGAGCAATTGTTCCTTTTTTATCTGTGAAAACCGTTACAAAAATATGTTTGCCAATTTTTTTTGAACTCTTTTTCTTAACCAAAATATTCCTCAATATTTGTGACTGATTTGAAAAATATGGAAAACTGTAATTGCTGAACAGACACATATTACACATTCGACTAGAGGTTTTGGCAAATATCTGCATTTAGTAAAATTTATTATAAATTATTCGGCAAGCCTTACAGAATTATCTCGCGAATTTCTTTTTAAACACCTTGATCTGGACAAAATTTGTTGCGATCGGTTCTCTGAAACTGACTAAAATTTAAATTTTTTAAAATTGCGCTTCAATGGTTTTCTACTTTCCTGTTAACATCAATGGAAAAAACTTACCGTGCCGTTACTAACAAGCTGCGACTTTGGTTTCGTGCCATACCGTGTTGTGACTAAGTTAATTTTTCACGTGTCGTGCCGTGTCATGGACAAAATGTTAATGGGTGGTCACGGCACATGAATGGTCACGCCACGTGAGTCACGCCGTGACCAAACGTGACTCGCGTGACCATTTTATCATAATATAATTTAGTTTATTCAAGATTCACCATTTGATCAAGATCTAACAGTCATAATTAAACGTGACTCGCGTGACCACGTGTCGTGCCGTGCCGTGAGTAGATCTTTCACGTGCCGTGCCGTGCCGTGCCGTGTCGTGCCGTGCCGTGCCAAATTTTCAAAAAATAATCACGGCACATAACCGACACGCGTGCTGTGCCATTTTTCCCACTCTATCAAGGAGCGCCAGATTTATTTTTCAAAAAATGAATAATAAAATGGGATGCTAAAATTCTGGATCAGAACCGCAGTTCGAAGTTTGAGATAACCTGTTGTATTTGACAAACCTAACAATGTGTCTATATATTTTCCAAAGGGGGAATACAAAGAGGTACCACGTTTACAGATCTTTTGGTAATATCTTTTGTGCTGATGTAATCCTATACAGCATTGTATATAATCCAGGAATTACAAATCCTACGAACGTAAGCGTATTTATTTATTTATTTATTTATGTTATTTGGTTTGAACTTTGAACAACTCCGACAGGCATTGTTAATTGAAAAATTACCCCGCCGATATACATGGGCAATATTGAGTAGTTTTGTATCTATTTTGAAATAATAATCTAAAAAAAGTTGATGTTTCTCAAGAAAGACAGCTCTAATTAACACATATAACTTTAATTTATGTATTTTTTTTTTTATACAATTTTGTAGCTTCAAAACACTAAATGGGCCTAGCTAGCTTGCAATTTGCAAATACATTGCCTGGTTCATCAGAAATAACTATAATTATATTATGAATTAAATTAAATCCTAATTAAGTTCATGGAGTAATTTACTTTATGATAATTGAAGCAACACTATCTAATACCATGTAATAATAATGCAAGAATACAATAATAATCAACCTTCTATACAGAGCCACAGTTTGGGTTCTGTTTCTATTTCCATTCTGCACATAGTTGTGCTGTACCAGGGGCCCACTTGCTGTCAATGTATTTGATACCCCTCTCAAGACATATCTGGTCCCATTTTTTCGAATTCTGGTACTATCATAATAATTGCACAAAGATAATTTTAGCAGTCTGTTCAATTATGCCACCAAAAAAAGTTGGCCAGATTTATCAGAAAGCAGAAATGTATAATAATTTGGTGCAGATCCTTAGTGTGATGCTGATGCTAAAAATTAATCGTAGCCTTTTAATGCTAAAAATATTGAATTAGGAAAACTATGCATAGAACCTAGAATAAACTTGTACTATGAACCTTTGGTGTTTCATGCCCTTTACCAGTAAAGGCTGGTTTCTTTAAATGAAAATAAAAAAAATGTCGTGTATACCAGATTGACAAAATGTTGAATGTCTTAGTTTGAACTTTAAATTCTGCACTGTATACAAAGAAGTTAAAAAGATATTCTGAACACGAGATAACTAAACAATCCTTTCTTTCATAGTTGGTTGCAACAGCAGAGATGCCAGAAATGGTACAGGAGAAATTAAAATGCACAGGATGGCATTATAATCAGGGTGTTTCATCCCAAAATGCACCGGTATAAATAAAATGTATACATATTGAATCATGCACTTCTCAATTTCGACGAACTAAAATTTTGACATTGCCATCAGACTAGGTGCCTGGTTTTGGCTTGGGATTTTGAATTCAAAAAAGAAAATTGTACCACTGAAATACAAGAAAAACAATCTTATGTTTCTTTATTGGCATTTGGAAAGGTGTGAAGCTATGAACTTGAGTCCGGTATTGTGGTGAGGCCCTGGAAACAGGCGTACCAGTACGACCTACCTTTTGGGACCATTTTTATTCTGTATTATTTTTTTCCCTGGTACTATCTTTTCGTTCTTATTTGGTCTTGACATTTGTGGTACTTTGTGTGGTTCAATCTTGCATCTAAACTACTGAAATCTCCGTATCTGTTCAACAGATAATGCTTCTCTTTTACAATTTATAGTATATTTAAATATTAATGGCGCTTCAACAAATTCATCAGTAATATTGTTTTTAACTGTTTCTAGAAGTTTAATTTGAAAATTTGAATCAATTAAAATGGATCACTAAAATGACTTATATACAATTGTTAGCTAAATCAGGGTTGAGGTTATTCTTGAATCTTACTAACTACTGAGATGATGTTAAAAAAAATTGTGCAGTGCTTGGCAAATTGTGAGATTTCTATGAAGCTCAATCAAATCAGTGGGTTAAAAAATTTATTGAAAAGGAAGCTCCGAGTTGAGAAGATGTTTTGATGTTTATACCAGTTATTTTAATTTGAGAGCATTATCTTTAGGAGAAATAAATAGACAAAAATATGAAGTACTCTTATTACTATTTTATCTCTCTTCTAATCATAATATAATTCTAAAATAAAATCAAGAGCACCAAACTCAATACTTGAAATTATGACAGCGCACCAGTATAATTTTTTCCTTCTCCATAACATACATGAATCTACACATATGCTAAAGCCCACTCAATTACTCATCAATCAATCTTTGAAGATACATTATTATATATAAATAAATAAATAATAATGAAAAAGAGTTAAAGACACCACAAAATTGATACAAAGACACAAGCGTGAGCAAACTACAATCAAGGAGGCATGAATTCCTCTGCATCAGATACATGAACCATCAAACGTAAACAAGTCATTAACCCGCGGGACCCATACAACAACTACAAACGCGGTTGATTGTCAGAAACTCGGCACACGGTGAGACGCATCCATTCCAACATAGAAAATCCAGAGATTCGGCAATGGGGACCCCTGATGGCTGATGCTCAAGTGCATGACCAAACCATTAACCGTATGCAGTTGCAACTGCAGTTGCAGCATCTCGCAATCCATTACACGAGCAATGCATTTGCTGCACTTGCGGCTTTCTGCACGGGAACATGATCATGTGGTATCTCATCATGAAAAGCAAGGCCATGCATTGAGTTGGGACTAGGGACAAGTATTATTGGGCTTTGATATTCGTGCCAAGTTAAAAAGAACGGTCCAGATGGACCAGTAATTGTAAAAGATTCCCTAGAAAATACTTACTGCCTCTCTAAGGGTAAGGGAGGGGACCACACTTTTGAGTAGGACATACCATCTAATCCCTGGGCCCCACTATCATATCATTTGCTTATATTATTTTTACCCGTCTAATTAAACTGTAAAAATGTAAAATTGTGAAACAAAATGGGGTTGGAAAGAGACGGGACTTCACATGAGGCATTGAATAATGTAAATGAATATATATATCATCAAAAATTCAAAATGGTTCTATCCGATTTTTGGATAGGAACAGAACCGACTTGAAAAGGCTCTGATTTGTGTTGATATGACCCAATTTAATTATTGGGGTTCATTCAATTTTAATAAGTTTATATGTGACTTCTGATCTAAAGATAGATGTTGTACCAAATAGCATTTAATAGTTTAGATCAGATTATATCAATAAAAATAGTTTGGATTGTATTAAAACAAGTTATGGGCTTGACCTCTATCTTCTTCTCAAAAAAAAAAAAAAAAAAAAAAAATTTTATATCAGCAGACTATTCATTATTGTATTTAGAAAATCAATTTTGATGAAACCACAAGAAATTTCTGGTATAGTATATTTAATTTTTTTTTTAGGCTGAAAGCCTGAAACTAAATTTGAAGCTGTATTGACACCCAAATAAAGCTTCCCACTTTCATTTCCTCACATCTCTAATCTTATATCTCGTTTGGAAAAACCAAAGCACAAATAAAAACAAATCAAATTGCATGAGATGGATCCAATTCAAGCGTGAAAAATGTTGATATGATCTCTTACACGTAAAAAAAAAAGAGCCCAACAAGGGGTGCAAACAACTCGGATATTTCCCATCCATATTCGGATTCATTTTCGAAAATAAATATGAATATCCGATATTCAAAATATCGGTGCAAATACGTATCAGATACATATATAGTTTTAAATTTTAATTATTCGTATCTAAATAGTAGATATATACCGTATAATTTAATATATATTATAAAAATATGTTATTCTATAATAATTAATGGATACAATCTACAAATATCTACAAATATCTGATATATATCTGTATCCGTCTAATATCCGATCCGTATCCATCTAATATTTATATCCATATCTGATCTATATGATCGGTTTGCACCTCTAGCCCCTAGAAATGACTACATCCCAACTCCCAATTAATTTGGGGATTGATTGGCACTGAATTCGCTGATGTTGAGTCTCAAATTTATTGCAGCCGTTAACAAATTTGCTAAATTCGCTTGCCTCCTTGTAAGGAAAAGGCAAAAGGGTATTTTCAAGTCACAATTGGCCAATTGGGTGATTCCCAATTTTTTTGGGAATGAATTGGCACTGAATTGCCAAATTTTAAAGCGCGTTCTTCGAATGATGTTTAAAAGTCATGTCTACAAGCAACAATGCAACATGACATGTAAGCGTTAATCTAGATCACATCTTTTGAGATTGGCATCAATTGCTGTCTTGATTTTAATGATTCCATATATTTCATTGTTGGGTTTTCGTTGTGCTTTATTATGATCGAACGATTTAGATTTGATTAAAAGCTTAGTAGGTAAAATTCAAGAATTTTCATGCTAACTGTTACAATCCCGATAAAAAAACAGTACATTTGTGCCATCATAGCATACATTTGCTTGATAATAGCTAGCTATCATGCATAAACATCTATCATTATCTCTAAACAGTCCTATAACCACCTTTAACCAAGCTAATGAAAAGCTAGCTATCTATCTCCAATGTGTACACACCACAATACAATACTATATATCTCCAAATGTATACACACTACAATACAATCCTATATATCTCCCAATATTCATTTAAAAAAAACTCAATTGTTGCACAATATTCATTTATTTATTGCATAATGTATACTTTAAAAAGTTGGCCAATAATAAATAGGAATAATTGGGAGGTGAGAACTTAAAATTATAAGTATAATATAGTTTAAATAATCATGCAACGACTATAGGTGAGACTTGTTCAGCTTCAAAACTATTGCGACATAATACTGACAGGTCAACTTGAAAATTTCAGGGAACATCATAATAAGAGAACATATTAGTATGAAGTCTTGATTTTCTTTTGACTTCACTGCCACGTCCTTTAGATTTTAAAAATTTAAATTGTACTAATTGTGAAATTTGCAAGTTAGCAAAACAAACAAAGCTTCCTTTTTCTCTTTCTACTAGCAAAAGTAAAGCTCCTTTTGATTTAGTACATTCCGATGTATGGGGACCGGCTCCAATAGAGTCATATAATGGATTCAAATATTTTCTTTTATTTATTGATGATTTTACAAAAGCAACTTGGTTATATTTACTTAAATCTAAAGATGAAGTATTTGATTGTTTTTATGAATTTTTATGTCTCATAGAAACACAATTTGATGCAAAATTAAAAATCTTTAGATCGGATAATGGAACCGAATTTATAAATAGAAAATTTTCAAGTCTCTTTAGAGAAAAAAGGTATTATACATCAAACAACTTGTATAAATACTCCCGAACAAAATGGTGTATCGGAAAGAAAAAATAGACATTTATTAGAAATGACACGATCTTTATTATTTCAAAATAATGTTCCTAAAATTTATTGGTCGGATGCCGTACTTTGTGCCACTCATTTAATCAATAGATTACCTAGTGTTAATTTAGAAAAAAAAAGTCCATTAGAAATTCTTTATCAACAAAAAATTACTTATGACCATATGAGAGTATTTGGTTGTACAAGTTTCGTACATATCAAAAGAAATGATAAGCTTGATTTTGTATCACAAAAAACTATTTTCTTAGGATATTCATATTATAAAAAGGGCTATAAATGCTATGATCCAATTAATAAGAAATTATATTTTTCTAGAAACGTTTCTTTTTTTGAAAAAGAACCATATTTCAAAGAAAAAGAAATATTTCATCAACCATATTTAAATAATCAAAATGACAATATAGTTTTGCCTTACTTAGATGATTTGAGTCTTATTCCTAAAAATAATCATCAAGTTGAAAATAATCAAGAAAATGAAACTAATGATGACATAAATGAAAATGAAATAGAAGAAAGTCTACCGATTAGAAGAATATCATCTAGAGAACGACAACCATCAACTAGACTTAGAGATTATGTGACATATTCGGTGCAATATCCAATTGAAGATTTTGTTTCATATGACAACATCTCAACCGAGTACCATACATTTCTCACTAGTATTGAAAAAGTATTAGAACCAAAAAATTACCAAGAAGCAATTAAAAGTCCAATATGGTGTAAGGCTATGGATGAGGAATTAAAAGCCTTAGAGCAAAATGAAACTTGGAAAATTATTTCCCTACCAAAAAATAAAAAATCGGTTGGTTGTAAATGGGTGTATAAAACCAAATACAATAGTGATGGAACCATAGAAAGGTATAAAGCAAGACTTGTAGCTAAAGGATTTACCCAAACCTATGGCGTAGACTATAATGAAACCTTTGCACCGGTTGCAAAAATGAATACCGTAAGGATTTTATTTTCTATTGCCGTGAACAATGGTTGGGACCTCTACCAAATGGATGTTAAAAATGCATTCCTTCAAGGAACACTTGAAGAAGAGGTGTATATGACATTACCACCCGGTCATAAATTAGAAACAAATTCTAACTTGGCTTGTAGGCTTAATAAATCAATTTATGGATTGAAGCAATCTCCACGGGCATGGTATGGCAAGCTTAGCTCTCATTTAATTTCTTGCAATTTTAAAATTAGTAATGCCGATCATTCTTTATTTACAAAATGTGATGGTTTCAATACTACTCTTATTTTAGTATATGTAGATGACATCATAATTACCGGAAATAATTTCGAACAAATTCAAAACATTAAGAAACAACTCAAGGAAAAATTTGACATAAAAGATTTAGGATACCTTAAATATTTTTTAGGAATAGAGGTAGCCACTTCGGATAAAGGACTTTTTATTTGTCAAAGAAAATATACACTTGATTTGTTAAAAGAAACTGGTAAATTAGGATGTAAACCGGCCTCTACCCCAATTGACAACAAATGCAAATTAAATAGTGAAGATGGTGAACCCTTAAAAGACATAAATCAATTCCAAAGACTTGTAGGAAAATTGATATACCTGACTCTTACACGTCCGGATATTTCTTTTTCCGTAAGTCAAATTAGTAAATTTATGCACTCACCAAGAACACCACATTTAGAAGCTGTAAATAGAATCTTGAGATTTTTAAAAAATAATCCCGGCAAAGGTATTTGGATGAAAAATAATAATTCTAATGATATATGTGGCTATTCCGATGCAGATTGGGCCGGAAGCTTTGATAGAAAATCGACAACCGGTTTTTGCACATTTGTAGGCGGAAATCTAGTCACATGGAAAAGCAAGAAACAAAATGTTGTAGCACGATCAAGCGCTGAAGCCGAATATCGTGCCATGGCATCAACCGCAAGCGAATTAACTTGGATCAAACAACTCCTATTAGACATGGGATTTAGAACTCAAGCTCCAATGAAAATGTATTGCGACAACAATTCGGCACGACACATAGCTTCTAATCCCGTGTTTCATGAACGCACAAAGCATATAGAAGTAGATTGTCACTTTGTTAGAGAAAAGGTTCAAGCAAAGGAAATTGAAACACCATACGTCAAAAGTGAAGATCAACTCGCGGATATCTTCACTAAAGGCTTGTATCCGGGTCCATTTGAAAAAATTACAAGCAAGCTAGGATTGTACGATATTTACATTCCTAGCTTGAGGGGGAGTGTTGAAAATAATAAAGCCAACGGCTAGTTTTTAGGAAATTGTAAATAAAATAAATTAGGAGACATAAGTTAATAGTTGTAATTAATAGGTAGTTGGTAGTTGTAACGGCTAGTTTTTGAAATCTTCTATAAATAGGAATACATGTAAAGCTCAAATTAAGATTGCAATAATAAAATTGTTTTCTTACATCCATTCTTTCTTATAAATTTATCAATATTTAAATTTAGGTTTATTTTATTGCACTTTATTATTTTATTTTACTTTGCCTGGGGCCTGGGCAAATGAAAATTCTGAAATTGTGTTCCCGTTTTTTGTAAGTTTGGAGGGAAGTTAAAGAATCAATATCAATATATCATGCTTCCGACTATTTTGACCGGTCTATGATAATATTTTGACTAGTTAATTAATACTTTAAATAATCAAATTATTTTAAATCCACTTATCCACAAAACATCCAGCAGACTCCAATTAATGTAGGGGGGGGGGGGGGTGTCATCGCATTCGATTCCATGAAACAAGTACAAATAAGATTAAAGTAAACGAGTATAGGTAAGAATAAAGCTTTTTTCTTTAACATAACACATAAGATCAATATTTTTATATTCAAAGTTCAAAAAGTTAATTTGAATCGTTGAACATGAATCTTGTATAAAAATGTATTTACAAACTAAATTTTAATATTTTCAAATTTGTTTACTATTTTTCAGATAGTTAGAAAATATTTACTTTTAAATGGTAAAAAATCTTTTAATCAAGTGATTTTCTAACCATCCATAGTACGCACTAATATGTGCTAATACACTCTTCAAATTATACCACATGTGACAATAAACTATATATGGCAATTAATTTGCTACAAAATACTCAATTTTGAATAGAAATCATCGAAGTATCCTCGAATATTTATTGTATAATGTTTAAAATATTTAAATGTATGACTTAACTTGTAGAAGCTTAGAAATTTTAAAATGTGTACACTTGTATTAAATATTCATAGTACATGGATTGTTTACGTTTCATTCTTGATTTCTATATCAAAAATGTAGCTTCAAAAACAATTAAAATCAAGGTTCTAAATATTTGAACAATGATTTATTTAAAGGATACTAGGGTCATTTTACATCAAAAAGTTAATATGATAATTGAATTTGCAATTAGTGGATTATAGTTATGGGTTAAAAAGTTTGGAAGAGTATTTGTCATAAATAAAAATTTAAGAGCCTATTTGTTCCAAATCAAATAATTTAGAAATTGTCGTATATGGTTACCCTTTAATTTATAGATGGGATTGACAATGATAGATTAGTTTGATAATCTTGATAACAAAAAAAAAAAATTAATTTTAAAATATATACAACGGGTAGAATTATTTAAACCTTATACATGAAATATGATAAAAAATTTGCAAACTTTACCATGCGTCGAATGAAATTAAAATTGTGACTGTCGGTATTGAACGATATTTGATCGAACATCAAATGATTATTGTTATTTATATTATTATTAACTTTATAGTAAAAAAGTCTGATATCATATCGCCAGTAGTCAGTAGAGACAGACTTAAAAGTATTTGTTATTGTTGAAAGAGATTCATAAATTGCTGCTCGTGCTCGGTCAAGTCTCATATCAGCTGCCCCTGTTTTGACTTTTTTACTAAGGGATTACAAAAATAATTGCGAAACTTTCCAATTTCCATTCTGTCAAGGGAAAAATGCGTTTGAGAAAAAAAATTGAAATAATGGTACAGCTGTATCCGATTTAGTAACATGTTGTACTAGGAAAGGATATGTCAAGGGAAAACAAAAATATAAATGTAGTTCTAAATATTATACGAGTCAAAACACATATTATGCCAATGAATTTATCGGTCAAACCCTTTTCCCTGCACTCCAATTAGGGCTGCCAAAAAAATCCTAGTTCGTGATTCGATTGACTTCCATTCGAAAAAAAAAAAAAAATCGCAATTAACTCGTTCAGTTGAAATTCGTTATGAAACAAATCAAATCAGTTCGGTTCGAATCTTATTCAAACTCAAACTCAAACTCAAACTGGATATAATTCGTTTGAATTTCAAATAATGCAATTAATGGCTTCAACCATCAATCTTTAATAATGCAGGAACTAAACTTATAATAGAAAAATGCTTCAGCAACGTAATAAATTAACAATAGAATAACTTTCATTTGACTAGGTCCATGTGAAAGGTAAAAGGTAAAAGAAAACCGCGTGAATTTTGTTCCATGTGAATTCGTAGTTCGTGATTCGATTGACTTCGATTCGATTCGAATTTTTTTTTGCAATTAACTCGTTCGATTGAAGTTCGTTTTGAAACAAATCAAACCAGTTCTGTTCGAATCTTATTCAAACTCAAACTCAAACTGGAGTAAGTTTGATTTGGTTTGATTTGGCTTGTTCTCTTGTTCTCATTCATTCTATTTACAAAATAGAGCATCGCAGATCCGAAATAAAAAATAAAATACGCAGAATCGACGAAAGCTCAGAAGGAATTGGTTCAAGGATCGAACTAACTCGGATCAGAAGTAGGCACTGCATCAGTCTAGGGGTAGGCAAGGCATTGATTTACAGATACGCACATCGAACAATTAGTACTCGATTGAAAAAAAAAAATCAAATTCAGGAGTAGGCACTAGCCTACCCCTGGGATAACATGGATGCGCCAATGCCCCTGGAGGCCTAGATGTGTTTGATGCGCATGAGACGTACTATATCTACTAAAGTAATATAATATGTTACTATTGAATTATTGTCGGGTTAGTCGAATTGTCTATTATTATTATGTATATTCAATATTTTAAAAAATATTTGTTCTCGTCTGAAATTGTTTGAATTTACATTTTTTCTATAAAAGTATCTTATTTTATTTTTTAATCTATATTTCTTTTCAGAAAGTAAAGTTCGAATAATAACTATAGCAAATAACAATGTAAGATCAATTAGCATGTATACCCCTAAAAAATTTAATTTTATGTATTTTTTGTTCTAAAATTCATAATATCGTAATTTATCCTTTCAAATTTTAAAAATTCGCAATATAATTTGTTGCCTTCTCTATTAAAACTCATTCTAAATTTATATATTATAAATTTTATCCTTTATTAAATAAAGATAAAAATGTTGATGATGTTGAAAACAAGAAGCTCCATCAAAATTAAAACGAATATTAATTATATTTACATACAAACAATTTTGACGTGTGATCCGATCCATAAAAATGTTGCGTGAAGAATGAAGGACCTAATCAAAGCCAATAATAGGGGTACTGTGTAATGTGTACTGTGAACTGAAAATAAGGACAAGCATTTAAAATTTGGCATTTTGCCAAGGTGACTTAAGCCTAGTCCATTTTTAAAAATTTTGCTTGAAGGATTTGATTTGGACCATGTTGGTGGTGTTTTGTGTTGCAAATGCCCGGCTTTTCATTCCAAGCAACACTTGAGTGGAAGCTTTCGCCATAATTGGACCTCTTGAGTACAAGCAGGCTTCTTATAATTGAAATAAATCCAAAATATTTTTCAGTTGTTTTATGAATTCCTAAAACACGGTACTCCAATCAACCGTATTTTTACACATTCTTTTAAATTATAACGCATCGCAACAATGTTCCTCGTTTCGAATAATCTAAAACTTTCTATAAAGATTTAATTTATCAAGAAAATTCTAGAACACCACGTCATGTCGTGTCCCTTTATAACTGAGCAGTTCAACTCTCCATCTTCGAATAAGTTTAACTCAAATCCTAGTAGAGCCCGAACTGTGCTATCGCCCCATCTAAAATGTTTCTTTTAATATATTAAAGTATATGACAACAAATTCATAGTGAAATGGTCTAAATTTTTTATGATCCTTATTTTTTTTCTCAAAAAAATATAGTATAAGACAATTGGGTTTTGTTTTAATCCATAATTTTATCTAAGGAGACTATAAATTTTATTTATTATTATTATTATTATTATTAATCATCATCATCTAGAATGTGGAAATAAAATATTAAGTACCAAAATTCTACAAAACCGGATAAACATAAGCATGCGTTGAACGATTATTTGTAATTGTGTAATTAATAATAAATTGGCGTTTTTGTAATAAGAAACATTACAGAGGATAATTTGAAAATTGAGATTGAGATTTGGCACCCGAATGCCGTTAACCAGATAAACCTACCTTCTCAAATATCTGTATATAAAATTACATTTAAATAGTTATATTATCTGTACAAACAATAAACTACTAACTTCTACATGAAAACCTTGCGACGTGTCGTGCCAACGACGACACTGTTCAGGATAATCTAAACCACATGGCACTGCCATGTCAGACAGTACACAGTATAAGAATACTCCAAAATTTACGCTGTTTCACTTTTTTTTACGAATAAACGTAGCGGGTCAATATAACTTAAGTTTATATAACTCACTACATAAGAAGATAAAAAGAATTTGGAATCTTTCAAGTAATACTGTAATACCTGCTTTGCTCTTTAAAAGCTCCTTCCCGTCTCCCCTTTCCTTCGCTTTCTTCATCGAGAAAAAACAAAGAGGGAAAGAAACAAAAAGCACAATAATTTACTGTCCAAAGATCGAATTCGATTCCACTCTCTCTCTCTCTCAAGAAAAGCGATCCTAATCTCAAAAGCAAGGACTGCGTATCGTTTCTCTCTCTCTTCTTTCAACACTCGGCAATTTGCTTTGCGATCGATTCGTGATCAGTTTGTTAGTTTCAGTTTCTGATCGCCTTCAACTTTTTTTTTTTGTTGCCTTTACCACTTCACAACCAATCCCGCATTAAACACGCAATTAAGTGGCCTTTAATCTCTTCTTTTACATGGTAATCCATGCAAGCATGATGTACTAGCAACAAATCCGCTACTTTTAAATATTTGTTTCCTTATTCGATCTTTCGCATTTACAGTTTTACCCTCCCGAATCGCCCCATTTCTGCTTCGATTTTGCATTTCGCGATCATCAGTTATTATTGACACCGGTTTCTATAAATGAGTCCTAGTAGTAATAACACTAGTTACTTCGTCTAACTTTTCTTAAGGAAGAAGCTTTCTCTTTCTCTTTCCTTCCATTCTCTAAATTCAAAATTGAAGGCCAGAAATTTTCACGGGCAACATCAATTATGCCGTTTCCAATGAAAGTTCAGCCGATTGATACAAATTTTACGACTAACAAAGTCACTGATCATGTCCAAATCAAACCAGCACCAAAATCGAGGTTGAAACGACTTTTTGAGAGGCAATTTGCTGGTGTTCTTCGCAACAATTCGTCAGAGAAGCTCGCCAGTGCTGGTGAGGCGGAGGTTGGGACGATCTGCCTAGACAAGATGGTGATAAATTTCATGGAAGAAAATGGGGATTCGAAGGGGAAGTGTGGAAAGAGTAGGTGCAACTGTTTCAATGGGAATTGTAGCGATAGCTCAGATGACGACGATTTCGCCGTCTCCGGCGATCCTCCGGCAATATCCAGCAGCGAGGCCGCCGATCTCATCAAGGTACAATTGGTTTAGCTGCTTTTACATATCTTTTCGGAGATCGTCCTTGAACTATGAGTGGTTTTTATTTTAGCTCCTGGAATTATTTTTCTTGTTTTTCTTTGGATGTCGTGTTTCGAGCTAAATTGAGTTCAAACTCTTTCAACACCATAAAACCTCAGCAAACTGGAAATCACAAATTTAAGGACGATTCTCAAATGGAATTATATCTATATTTTTGAAATCGCGGTTTTTGTAGTACAGTATCTATGTATGGTAAATTTGTACAAAATTAGGATGATTTATATTTTTTTTTAACTTTCGTTGTGGCTTCCTGGGCCATTTTCGTAATTAAATCAGTGAATAACAAGCATTACCGGTGCAAATTAATCTATGGCAATTTGCAATTTTAAATTTGCAATAAATGCATGTTAGGTGGCTAAAAGTTAATACCGTTTCCCTTATCCCCAACAGGATCCAATTCCTCATCGCCTATTCATTAAGGGTGCGTTTGGACGAATCAAGGAATAGCTCGGAATAGCAGCTGTGTCTGGGGTTAGGAATAGCTGCTAACCCAACATTTCATAGGAATAGCGGAACAGCAGCTAACCCGAACTATTCCTTTGTTGAGAATAGCGTTTTTTTTCACCCAAACGTGCTGTGTTAAGAATAGCTCGCCAGGAATAGCAGCTGTTCCTGGGTTAGCGCTATTCCTGTGTCATCCAAACGCACCCTAAATAAGCATTACATTTTTAATTAAGTAATGATGAATGAACTTATTAAATCGTTTGATCTCATATCTCGAGGTTTGCTTTTGACAAAGCAGGGATTGGTGGTCTGCGCCACGGTGTCAGAGAGGAATCTCCTTGCTGACGTGGCGACCCTTGTGGATAAGCACAAGAGCTGCAAGCGCGTTGATGAGTTGAGAAAGATCGTGGCTGATGGCCTTAGATCCAACGGCTATAATGCGTCCATTTGCAAATCCCGCTGGGAGAAGTCAGCCTCCGTTCCTGCTGGTAATTCCACAGCTAACTTGCCCCCTTTGTTTATGTTATCTGTTAATGCTGTTGTCCGATTTTAAATACATTATTAGTTTCTGTGCTTCTACATTATTAAATTGATATACTCTCATATATATACACACAAAAATACAAGTCGGAATATTTTGTCTGACAAATTGTTCAACTCGTGCAGGAGAGTACGAGTATATAGACGTGGTGTTTGATGGAGCAGAGAGAGTTATAGTAGAGGTTGATCTTAGATCACAGTTCGAGATTGCTCGATCCACGAAGAGTTACAGGGCTGTGCTTCAATGTCTGCCGTCAATTTTTGTAGGAAAAGAGGACCGTCTACAACAGATTGTGGCCGCAACTTCTGAGGCGGCACGACAGAGCTTAAAGAAGAAAGGTCTAAGTTTCCCCCCTTGGAGAAAACCTGAATACATGTGTAACAAATGGCTTTCGCCTTATGAAAGAGTAGTCATTTCTACGGAAAGTGTTAGTGAGGTTATTAAAGAAATCCCTGTTGTTGATTTCCGGGACAATGAGAAATCAACGGCTGTGATCGGCTGGGAGCCTCCGCCAGTTAAACCTAAGGTGGTACAGAATAAACCCAAGGTGACTGGACTAGCATTTATGCTTAGAGAGAAAGTGTAGGCTCAAGTTTTCATTTTTCTTTTCTTTTTTGGAAGTTGAGTTCTCTTCTGAGAAATATTACAATTCGGTAAGGAAGAGTAGAGTTTTTTTTTTTTTTTTTTTTTTTTTTTTGGGATTTTGAACGAAGAAGAGGGAGATTTGAATATGATGGTGTTACTGCTATATGAAGAGAAAATAGGAATAGGTAAAAACGTTAATAGAAATAAATGGCAGTTCCCATTGATTTTTGAAATATTAGTATTACTGGGAGCTAATTCGGCGAATTAATTGATTTGTCTCCTAATTGGCTCCGGAGGTAACTTTATAAAGTGCAGCTACTGTGGTTTCTGACGCAAATTTTGTTGCTTGGTACGAAACACATACGAATGGAATGGGTCAAAAAGTATTCTTTTCTGCTTTTTTAATGACAAGTGGAGTCGACGGCCTAAAATTTTTAATATTGCAATGGGTACTCATTCTGACGAAGTTTATGGATGACATTTACAAATGCATACCCAGAAGTTGTACTATTGAGTAATTATCCCTGATACTGCTCTCTTAGGACTCTGCGGCCAAGCCCGCCTTCACACTAATATGACGAGTAAACTACAGAGAGAGAGTGAGGGGTATTAATGTTTTGCAGGTAATGCTTCGTGAAATTGTTATCCACAGAAGATCATCCTCTCTACAGCAAAATATACATACATACGCGTGCAGGCAACGCTGTTTGTTCTCTCGTATCTTCTATGAACATTTTCTGTATATTTCGGTAAGGAAGTTGTCAATAAGTTAATAACGCACTCGTACACAACAACTAGTTCAGTGCACAGTATGCTAAAAGTTTTGTCCATTGCTTACAAGCTCAAGTGAATAAGTCTACCCTGCTATCTGTATCACAGAGTTATGTTATCATCTTAAAACTTTATTGGATATGCTCCGACAACAAATCTAAATTATTAAAATTGATCTAGTCATATATTTGCATACAAAGATTACAAATTTTCGAATTCATTTAGTATAGAGTTAAGTAGTAAAATAAATCAAGATTATAAGTTAATTTTAATGTATTATTTTTTCATTATTTTTTTACTGCTGGATTTGATACTAAATGAATGCAAAAATTTATAAATTTCACATATAAAAACATCACTCGTGAAGTAAATCAGTTTTTAACTTTTAATGAAATAAATTTATTATTTGAAATTCTAAATGCCTCCACCTACATGTTGCATGGACGCTAGCCTTTCCCATATATATATATATAGGAAATTGCTAATATGCTATGCATAGCATAGAGGGTCTCCGTGCTACAGCTCAATATTTGAGTTTTTAAAATCCTAACGATCGATCTGAACTATTCAACATGTTCTTCATATGAATATGTACTTGCAAACTAAATCTTACATTTTTAGAATTTTTTTACTATTTTTTTAGATAGGTAGAAAATCACTTGATTTGAAAATTTTGTACCATTCAGATCAAGTGCTTTTCTACCTATCTAAAAAAATAGTAAAAAAATTCTAAAAAATGTAAAATTTGGTTTGTAAGTACATATTCATATTGAGATCATGTTGAACAATTCGGATCGACCGTTAGGATTTTAAAAACTTAAATATTGAGCCGTAGCACGGAGGCCCTCTATGCTATGAATAGCACCATAGCCAACTCCTATATATATATATATATATATATATATATATATATATATATATAATTACTAATAAATGTATGTTTTTTTTATTGTCGGTAAAAAAAAAACATATAGAATTACGTTTTAAATAAATAGGGAAGGTATATACGTTTCTTCCACTGTAACATTTATTCGTGTAATATTAAAAAAAACTGATATAATTTATGTTGGTTGCACATAATATTGACAATGACAAAAACCAAATAATGTAGTTGTACACATTTCCCCAGAGATTATAACATAAAATTAAATTATTTGCCTAATAGGATATTAATTTGTGTCCGTATCATCCTATCTTCACAATTTTTAGCATAAAATTAAAAAGTATAAATTTTCAAGTTAGCTTGATAATAACAAATTTTATTCATATTGGTTGAAGATAAAGAATCAACTATATTAATAGCAGATTAATTAGAGATCAGTTAGTATTAAATAACAGATACAACAAGTTATGTAATTAAAAAATATTTCAGGAACCTGATAATTGCCCCCAAATAAATCTTCGGGCGCGCCTTTTAATTATTTAATGTCTATTTTTCATTTTCAGCGCTCATATTTAAGCATTTAAAGTTTTGTTTATAACATTTTAGACTCGCAAGCATTTAAATCTATATCTGCAAATATTTAAATTTTAAATCTGAGTAATTTTAACTCCTAACTATTTTTGCCTTTAAACAAAAAAAGAAAAGATTTTTTTCACCCACTTTTTCTCTGATTATTTTCATCTATTTTTTCGACGATCCGTAATGAATTTTGCGAATCTAAAAATAAAAATATTTTTTACTCGATTTTCTCTTTCAAATAAGATCCATGAAGAAATATTTTTGAGTATTTTTTCATGTCGTTATTTTTTTTTTAAAGTAAAACACATGAGAACTTTAAATTCTCAAGTTTTTAAAACCTAACATGGAAATTATTTAAATATTTGACACAACTACTTTAAACAGATGTATACAGAGGTTTAAATGTGTGATACTATATGATCAACATCAGAGGTTTAAACGGTTGAACATAGTAGTTTAAACGGTGACATCAAAGATTTAAATGGTTGTAAACTGAGGTTTAAAAGTTTGAAAATTTAAAGTGCTCATGGGTTTACTTTAAAAAAAACGACTTCAAAATAACTCAAAAATATTTCTTCATGGATCTCATTTGAAAGATAAAATCGAGTATAAAACGTTCATATTTTTAGATTCGTAAAATATATAACAGATCATTGGAAAAATTGACGAGAATTATGAGAGAAAAATAAAAAAAAGAGTGGGTAAAAAGAAGTTTTCCTTTTTTTGCTTGAAAACAAAAGTAGTTAGGAGTTAAAACTACACAGATTTAGAATTTAAATTATTGTAGATATAGGTTTAAATACTTGCGAGTAGTATTAAAATGTTATAAATAAAACTTTAAAAACTTAAATATGAGCGCTGGAAATGAAAAGCAGACAAAATTGAAATTTTTTTTCTATTAAACTAGTTGGAGGACGTGCTCCGATACGAAGACTTGGGAGCCAGAACATTATGATTCTATAAGTACGTAATCTGTATAATTAGTCTTCTCAATTTTCTACATGTTATTAGAGGAGGATTCGATCCTTGAGAGACAAATTAAGAAGAAGAGAAAGGAAAAAAAAATATTACCATCGACTGAACGATTTATAGAAAGAATCAACACACTTCTTTTGCATGAATTACAAAAGTTGATATTTTTAGTGTTGTAAATAACAGTATGTGCTTGTCGAACGGAAAAGGTATCGTTAAGCGATTAATTGAAAATATTAGGAAATAATCAGTTAAAATGAGAATAATCGGCCGATTGATTGAAAAAAATTATGATAATTTGATCGCTGCCAACAACTAATTGACCAATTAATCGATTAAACAGCCGTTTTTTACCGCACTGGATATTTTCCTTCAACTTCAACCAGATAACTTTAAAAATATCGTTTGAAAATATTTGTTTCGTCTAACAGATTTTAAATTTTTTTCTTTCTTCTTTCCGACAATAAATTTATAACAGATAGTGTTATTAGGTTAAATTATTTTTTTTAGATATTGTTATAAAATATTTAACGTACAAATGTTTTAGAGACTATAATTGTAAAATAGCATCTACTTTAATTTTTTTTTTACATTGGGCCAAAATTTTAAAAATTTCTCTCATGCGTGGCTAGTTAGTTGATATCAATAAGACAGTATAGAGATTAGAAAATATGATTTATGATTTTTGTCAGTTTTTGCGAATTAATTATTGTGTACACTTTATTTTTGTTATTAATGTGAAATTCCTACTCGATATATTAATTATTTTCTAGCTATCTGCTGTTGATTAATTTCGAAAATTATTCGTTCCTTTTTATTGTGCAAAAGATACAAACATTTCTAGCTATTTAATATTGATCTATTCCTTTTGAAAATAATTAATATATATTCTCTGCAAAATAGTTTCGATATTATTTGATATAATTTGTTTCATTTCACATATTTAAATTTTCTTAATCTAAGTTATAAATCTACAATAATGTTAATTAATCGGTACTTATTTTTTTATGTGTATTATTATAATTATCTTAATTTGTTATTATACAATAAAAACTAAATAAATAAACTAAAGCAGAACCATACTTGGAATGTAGTATATTAAGTCTTCTATGAGCTGGAAACTAAATAAAATGAAAAAAACAAAATTTGTTCGCCAAATGAAAAACAATCCATGTTTTTTAATGGAAAAAAAAAAAAAATACAATTTGTGCATGGACAGGTGACATGTTCTTCCATCCTTATCGCAGAACCAAGTTTCTAAAAGAAATAAAAAAAGAAATAAAACAAATCACATTCCGAGCAGGTAATTAAATCATCAACATTTTGTCGTCTTCTGAGATGAAAGTACTAAAATAACCTCCAGTTAATGTAAATCGCCAAATGCTCAGGAAAACATAAAATAATTGCCGCTCAAGTTAGCAGAATGCCGTAGAGCTTATCTAAAATGCGCCGTGCTTATCGCCTTGTTCTTCGTGCAGTCCGTTGTACGTTGCTTGAAAGTTGAAATTAAAACAAGGCACCTCACATCACATCATCTGTCCTTTCTTTCTTTTTCTTTTTCTTTGTTTCTTTTTTCGCTCCTTTCCTCTTTATACAAATCACATGTCAATTCTAAACGTCGCATATCTTACGCACAAATTGAGTTATCTGGCCTGATTTGAACCGAACCAAATCGAACCGAAGCGAACCGAACCCATCATGTCGTTTCATTGGGACTGTGGCTAATTGAGTTCTTCTGTTGCATTTGCAATGATTGATCCTTTCGGCCTTTTGGCCTTTCCTTGTATTTTGTTCTTTCATCTTTCTTTTTCTTTTTGCATCCCTGATCCCTCTTATTTGGCGAAATCATTACCCTTGTCACCAATTATTACGAAACTAACTTGAAGCTTAATTCAAAAAGAAAATATTGACCAGTGTATGGAATTACTGATAACATTAGCCGGTGTTCCTTTCAAGTTGAAATTGTCGATCTAGTGACAAAAAACACCGAAATTTTTATTAATATAAAAAATATATTAAATTTCAAAATCTACATCTTGTTTGACAAGATTTTGAAAACTGTCCAAACTGTAGATTTATTTTCCGGTTTTAGACCGAATTACCGCAAAATTTAATTCCCGGTTTTGGAATTTCAGAACGGGAAATAAATTTCCGATTTTAGTTTTGAAATTCCAAAACCGGAAAATAAATTTCTGGTTTTGATTTTTTTTTCAAAACAGAAAATGTTATAATTTTTTTTGTATTGAAATATTAGAAATATATTATATATTTTTTGAAAATGGATGGGATACTATATAATTTGATTTATTAGAAAGACTGCGACAAATAACCCGGATCAACATTTTTCAGGCCAGATTTTTCGCGGCAGTAAGAAAAATTAAAATATTTCTTTGTGTGTTAGAAAAAAATAAAAATATTTTGAAAAGTTAGTTCTAGGTAAATACAGAAAATATTGTGATCCTTTTATTTTTTTTAAAATAAAAAAAATCTCTGACAAAAAGATACTTAAATAACTTAAAGTTATTTATTTTTTCAAAAAAAAATCACAATATTTTCTGTATGTATTTAGAAGTGACTTTTGAACCGGGATCAATAACTCAGATTCAAATTTTTTTTATTTTTTTTCCAATAACACACAAGGAAATATTTTAATTTTTCTTACAGTTGCGAAAAATCCAGCTTGGAAAATATTGATCTGGATTATTTGTCGCAATCTTTGTAATAAATCAAATTATATAGTATTCCATATGTTCAAAGAAATATATAATATATTTCTAATATTTCAATACAAACAATAAATAAATTATAATATTTTTTGTTTTTTGTTTTTAAAAAAAAATCTTAAAAAAACTCAAAACCTAAAATCGGAAAATAAATTTGCAGTTTGGACAGTTTTTGAGATCTTGTCAAACAAGATGTAGATTTGAAATTAAATAAATATTTTGAATAATAATACAAATTTTGGCAAAAAACAATACCCTCTTTATATCTAAAAAAAAATAGATTTCGAAAACCAATTTTTAAATAGTAATTGAATGTAACGTTCTTTTTGAAAAAAAAATTGTATGTTCAAAATTTAAGTAATAAGTTCTGAGTGAGGCTACGGTGCTATGCATAGCACGGATTGAGTCCGTACTACGATTCAAAATTTGATTTTTCAAAATCCTAACGGTCGATCCAAACCGTTCAACATGATTATAAAATGAATATGTACTTGCAAACCAAATTTTACATTTTTTCGAATTTTTTTACTATTTTTTTAGATAGGCTGTTTTTGGATGGTCCAGAATGTTCAGATCAAGTGATTTTCGAAAAAATAGTAAAAAAATTCGAAAAAATATAAAATTTGATTTGCAAGTACATATTCATTTTATAATCATATCGAACGGTTCGGATCGACCGTTAGAATTTGAAAAAGTCAAATTTTGAGCCGTAACACGGACCCAATTTGAAAAAGTCAAGTTTTCTCAAAATTCATTATGTCAATTTTCACACTATCTCTCCTAACTTTATCTCTTTCTCCCAAATTTCTCCACCTCTTCTCAGATTTGCAAGTACGTCCCTCTAATTTTATTAAAATTCATTTTTAGTGCAAAATGGTTGTAAAATGTTATGATTTGTTAGTAATGTACCAAAAATAGTATAATTTAGTTGTAATTAGTGTTAATTCCTTTTAGTTAGTTTTAATTATTTAATTTAGTATAATTTAGAGTAATTAGCTAAATTTAGATTAATGTAGCGTAATTAAGCGTAATTTAGTATAATTAGCATATTTGGCATATTTTAGCGTATTTTATCATAATTTAGCATTTTTATCATAATTAGCATATTAAGCGTAATTAGCATATTTTAGCATATGTTAGCATATTTTTAGCCTATTTTAGCATTTTTACATGTATTTTAGCATATTTTTAGCGCAATTAGCATATTTAAGCATATTTTAGCGTAATTTAGCGCAATTTAGCGCAATTAGCATATTTTCACCTTTTTAGCATATTTTAGCGCAATTAGCATATTTTAGCATATTTACATGTATTTTAGCATATTTTAGGCATATTTTAGTCTATTTTCACTTTTTTAAGCATATTTTAGCGCAATTAGCATATTTAGTGTAATTAGCATATTTTCGCATATTTTAGCAAAAAATTTCAGCGGCAAGCTTTCATAGCTATGTTTGGCTTCATCTGAGCAAACTTGAAGTGCACTCCAAGTTTGCACTACCTCCACTACTTCCACTACTCCATCTCTCATTTAGGAAGGCTATAAATACCTCTCTTGTAATAGGATTTTGGTGTGCGTGTTTAATTGTGATAAGTCCATAGAATAGAGATTAGCAATCCTCATTGCTAGGTTAGGTTAGAGAGTTACTTAGAGAGAGAAGGGTGGCTATCAGAAGTCAAGCAGGAGAAGAATGCGTCATCTAAGGAGGTAGAGGTTCATCCATCTTTAATTGGGTTGTAATTTATGTTTTCTTTATTTTATTTCTTTTATTTTGCCATGGCCAGGAGAAGCTAAACTTCTCTTCTCTAGGGTGAGAGTTGTACTCGAATTCTTAATTATGTTTTAGTATAAATTTATGTTTTGTTTATGTTGATTTTGAGTTCCCTTTATTATTTAAATTCCTTTTTATTAAATCCTTGCATACGTAGTTCTATCTACTATATGCTAGTGACCCTCCACATACCAATAAGCGTATGATTTTGTTGCATCCCGGTGTGAGTGGGATAATACATGTAAGTATATGTAACACTTCGGCTAACGAGGCCTAGCAGTGGTTCAAAGACTAGGGTTAGAACCCAGTGGGCTCGCTTAGCAGGATAACGTAAATCGTATATTTAGATTATATTAGGAAACACCTATATTAGGTAGGATCTTTGGGATATTTAATTGTGGGGTAGAATAGGAAATGATCAATTGTGTTTGTGTGAGAAAGATAATTGCATACCTAGGATACTTAGAATTGATAACTCAAAAGTTGATCATCGGAAAACCTTTCAAATCAGATAAGTAAAAACACAGTAAGCCTGCGAGGTAGTGACAGTGCCGGATACGGGATACTGTTGGACAATCTATGCCGCATGCGATAGTGATAGTGCCGCATGCAAGGTAGAGGGACATTGAAATTTATACTTTGCATAATTAAGTTAGAGAACACATGATCCCTAGAGAATCTCTATTTAATTATTTAATTGAAACTTTAGCACAATTAGCCCCACCGCATAAACCTTGAGGGTATTAAACCCTACCTTAAACTGTTTTAAACCTATTTCAAAACCCCTCGAGTACCTAGACTAAGTTAAACTGTTTTTAACCTTGTGATCTGAACGTAAGTTAAATTAGGGTTAAAAGGTATTAATTTATACTGAAAGTTGTTAGTACCATTTTGGTCCATCAAGCTTTTTGGCGCCGTTGCCGGAGATAGAGTAAGAATTCTTCTTTCGAGAAATTCTTACGTTGTTTTTAGGTGTCTAACACAATAACTAGGACTAGATCAATTGTATCTTTACTTTTTTGCATTTTATTTTTCAGCATCTTATTTGCATAAAACTCCAAAAATATCAATTAGCATATTTACTTTTTGCATCTTATTAAAAAAACCTCAAAAATATCAATTAGGATTGGTTTTATTTTTACATATATTTTTTTTATTGCTAGAACATATATTCATATACAATATTGGTCTTTCCAATCTTTTGAAATTGTCTTTAAGGACTAATCTGATTTTTTATATTCCGGAGGGCACGCATGAAAATGTCCCTGACTATAAAAAAACAAGTACACTGAAATCTGAATCACAACTCTAATGTCTGACACCATTAATAAACAACGAGGTATAAAATTAACATTAAATTTTTGAAAATCAAAGCTAGATAGTCTCTACTCTCTAGACTCATCTAAAATATATCAATATGACAATATCCTTACTATATATATATATATATATATATATATATATATATATATAGTTATAGTTATATATATTTTATATCTTTGCTACTGGTTAAGCAATCTTTCTTACCAAATCTGACTCCAAAGCAATTTATTTTAATTGCATCAGGATTGTCAACAACTACAACTGTAACAACTCTCCATCTCTGTCATCTCTTCGGCATTCATTTTTCAACTCTCTCCAATCTTATCATTACTAGTTATTTTATTTTCAATTTGATTATTGAAAATTGATAACTTAAATTTCATTCGTGCTCCTCTCACTGCAAAATATGGATATCTAACTTGACAATGAATTGTATTGATAATCTCATCAATAGTAAAAAAAAATGTTTTTAAATTTAATATTTTAAATGGGATATATATATCGTTGTTTATATTCTCTCTCTCTCTCTCTCTGAAAACCTTGGCACTGTCTCTCTCTTATATTGCGCTGGACCAATCCTTGCTTGATTAGATATATAAAACCATTACTAAGATGCTCAAGTTTTAAATGATTTTGGTAAGTTATATGACCGAAATTTTTATTAATATCCTAAAAAAAAATAGCAAATCTGTCCTCCCAGACTGAATTTTTTTTAAAAACACCCTGACCGTCTCATGATTGGACGGTCTGCTCCATGTACCAAATTGCCCCATGATGGGGCAGTCTTCTGCCAGTACCAAATCACCCTATGATTGAGCGGTCTGCTATTGCCTATATATTGGAGAGTACCATTCGCATTTTTCACCCCATTCATTTCAAGTTTCACTCTCTCTCCTCTCTTTCTCTCTTTCTCTCTTTCTCCAACAAATCACCTCTCATGTAAGTCCTTCAACTTTTTTGTATTTATTTTTGTAGTCTAAAATTGTTTAGAAATTGTTATCAATTAATTTAAATTGTTAGAAAATGTCCGAAATTGGTTAACAATTGTTAGAAATTATTTAGAATTAATATAAATTGTTTAATCCATCATGGTCTGATGAATCCCTAGATCTTACCATGGCATCCAAAACTGAACTTCGCCAAAAAATCGCCTTTCTCTTCTCCTCTTTCTCTTTCAGCTAAGTTAGAGTGAATTGTGAGTGGGTAGGAGAGAACAAACTGACTTTTATAGAGGTTTTTATAGCAAACCTCCCAATCATGGAGCGGTTTGGTACATGCAGCAGACTGCTCCATCATGAGGCGGTTTGGTCCAGGGAGTAGACCGCCCAATCATTGAGCGGTCAGGATGTTTTTCAAAAAAATTCAGTCTGAAAGGCAAATTTGTTATTATTTTTTTTGGGTATTAATAAAAATTTCGGGTTATATGATGGTCTCAGAATTTAGCTGTGTCGCTATTGTAAAGTTAAGAATCGTAAATACATGGATAACATTTTTAATTTTTGTAAAATTTAAAGTTTTGAGATCCGTGTGATATTAATTGTTTCTATTATCGCCATTTCAAAAAAACAAAAAAAATGAAAACTGCATTTTTCTTTGGAGATTAAAATGAAATCTTGGTTGACTAGTGAACAATTTGTAAAAAAAAAAAAAAAAGATTCACGAATTATTCATTTCAGCATATTGTCGAGCAAAAAAAAAAATCAATGAAATTATAAATTATATATATATATTTTTAAATTACTTAAATTATTTACGAATTTACGAATTGTTGTCGAATTACTCACAAAATTTAGTTTTCTTTCCAAAAACATCAAATTTTGGATGCATTAATAATTTTATATGCATTATAAAAACGAAATTTATGGATTATACGCGTCTTAAGTCCTTATCATGAACTATACATCACAAAATTATTTTTGAATCTGAACTTGTCGCTATGATTATGTGAATTTATGTTCGTTACAGAAAAGAGTATATTGTGATATCCACAGAAAATCCTTCAGGGTCCACCAGCGTGGGCCAGCTGTCAGTCCCTGATTCACTGCCAAGCGTGCTGCTTAAGAAACGGAACTTGCATGCTTTCAAGTCTCCGCTATTTAATAAGCCAATTGGATTTTGATTGGAAATAAATCTGCTGCGATCTAAGAAATTGTAAATTCAACTTTTTATTTGTTTTGAGATTTGTGCATAAAAAATATTTTTTTACTGAAATTTGTGCATTCTAAAAAATAAAAGGATGAATTTGAAATAACAGGACCTGCAGTTTTTGTTTGATGATGCATCAAGGACCGCTACTTTCGAAGTATGGGAATTTCATGTCATTGATATACAATGAAACATATACTAAATCTCTTCATATTTTCATACAATGATACACGGCTAATACATTTTAATTGAAGTATTTATTAAAAAGAAGGGTATTTTAATGTTGAATGGAATTGAGTTAGGCCAACAATATTAACTCTGGTTGGGTCAGAAACTGTGCCAGAGTTCAATCTTGGTTGGTTCTTCTATGGTAGATGCATCCATGGGAAGGTAAAGAGGGACCAGCACCAGCCAGCCTAGATATATAATAAAACAAAACAAAACAAAACAAAACAAAACAAAACACCCACACAATCATACATTTCATTTTGTAACATTAACAAATCATTAATAATTTGCTCTCCCGCAAAACAAGGAGAGAGAAAAAAAGGTTAATCCAAAATTTAGCTTCATTTAAGCAAAGCAAGGTATTATCATTGTTCTGACTTTAAAAGAAGGAATTTATTAAAGTTGCTTTCTGAGAAGGTGAAGTGGTACCACATCAATTAGACTTAACTATCTCTACTTAATTACACCTACTACTACTACTACTACTACTACTACTACTACTACTACAAAATTTATGATGGTTTTCAAAATAGATGGTAAATGATGTATGGTTTATTTTAACAATCTTGACGATATCTTTTCAAATCATACTATGAATTAAAAAAAACAATTATAAACATGCATGTTGTTTTTCTTATAAATTGGTTACGAATCAATTTTCACATAATTTTAGTAAGTTCCATCAAATGCTTGTTAAATTAATATAGGATGAATGATAGAACTTGAAGTTTAAGTACCAAGTTATTTTTTTATAGTTGTCAAAATTGTTGAAGTAATTGGTTGTCAATGATTTTCTACTTGTTAAATAAGTATCTGAAGTAGACAGAATATAGTTTAGATAACTTGGCAGAGATGGCAGATCAGGATATTAATTGTTTAGATAACAATATTCCTTGATATAATTTAAAACTACTGTTTGATTAGGACAGCTCATATTATGAGAAATCACAAGTTGGTGTTTTTAATTATTACAACAAGTCTCAACTAATTCTTGTAATAAAAGAACAGATAGGAAAAATAATCACAAGTAAACGCTTTCAACAGTGCTCTCTGGAGTTGACAAACAAAAATTAATTAATTAATGAAAGATAATTGAAAACAAAACAAGGTACATGTATTTCTTATTATAAAACTTAAAAATACTTGTTATAACAAATCTAAAGTTTATTCAGGCACCTTCTAGTCCGACTTGACTTGGATTTTTTTAACTTCTTCATACCTTATTTTTTTCATATTATAATGATCATTAAAATTTTATTTATCTTTTTTTTTTTTAATTATCAATCAATGTATTTTTAAAAACTCTACTATATGATAAAGTTTTTTGTTGATGATGGGACCCACCCTTGAGTGTTTCCCAAAAGTTATATTTTAAAAAATTATGCCTTTTGTATCGTTAAACGAGAAGGTCCAATTGAAAAAAGCCCACGTAAAAAAAGAAAGAGAGATATATGTGTATATGGGCCTTATAAACCATGGTAAGTTGCATTAGGAAATTTTGGGCTTATTAAAAATGGCCTTCAAAAATAGGAACACAGACTATAATTAACCCAAAACCGGTCCATGTAATGATTTTTTATTAAAACGGGCTCACCCAACAAAATGCATCCTGACAGAAAAGAAGTGGATTAAGCTCCAAACGCAAAAAACTATGCACATGGATTATGAAATACCTAAGATTAATTAGCAATCATTTTCATTTAAAAGCCAAGTCATAAAATTGAAAAGTTGCTTCTACTTTAACAATTTTAACAACTTATACGACACAAATCTCATATTGCTTCATTCCATTGTGTTATTCAAAAGCTTTTTATATAAAGAATATAATTAAACCATTACTCTTGTTAGATGATTCTTATGATAAGCGCATCTTATTTTCTTTTCTATAATATTTTGGTCAACATAAAATAAAGAAGAAGAAGAAATATTCATGCTTCGAGATTTATATATTTTTTTTAATCTTTTTTTGACAATTTTTTTTCACCTATCACATCTAATTACTCCTTTTTTGCATAGTACAGATTGATTGTCATTTTATGTCCTATAAATCTATATAAAAAAAAACAAGTCTAAATACATCATAATATGGAACCAAGATTCTTATTGAACCTTGGTATTTCTCTAAACGATTCTTTCCCTTTATTTTATAGTATAATCATTAAAAAATAGTTGTATCAATAAAGTAAAAAATTCTTTTTTATATTTTTTTATTCCTTTTTTGTGTCATCAGAATTTTTGTTTTATATATGATTGGCAAATTTTAAGAATCTAACTTTTAGTCTAGTGGGTAAGACAATATTCTCCGTGTGAGAATTCTTGTAAATATTTAAAATTGGAATCCTTGACTTTATCTTTATCATTTTTTTTTTGCAATTCTTGGAAAAAAAAAACAGAAAGTGTTGTCTAAAAAATAACAAATAAGCCAAGCCATGCTCATGCATAGCTTAATTTATTGGATCATTGCAATCAAAATAAACATAACAAAAACTTGCATTTTTTTAATCTGACTTTACAAAAGGCAATAAATTACAACAGTCGTGCAAAATATCAATTATTATTTGTAGTAAAACTATTCCTTCCCGTACAAATCATAACGGAAAAATGAAACAAATTATGCATATGATATGATGGGGAAATTTTTTATTGTTAGACTTATATATTTTTCATGAAAAAATAGAGAAACATTACGAAAAATATTACCTCAATTCGATATTGTTAGACTTATAATTTTCTGACGTGACGTGATATTTTTATCACATCGTGATTTAGTCATGGGACATCACACCACGTGATTAATTTTTTTTTACATAACATGATTAAAAGAACAAAGGACAATTACGTCTATAAATGATCACGTCATATGTGTTCATGCTATGGTCTTATAACTTCTATAACCTTACATGACATGATGTGGTTGGTCATGTTTAACAAATTTTTTTAGCTTTTAAGTTAGCTTTTTAAAAGAAATGAGAAAAAAATGCTAAAATACTATGAATAAATTGCAAAATAAATTAAAACAAAAAACAATGTTAGATGTGATGTGACGTGACTATGACAATTGCATGAGTCTTATGGTGCCATTTTCGATTGTAAGAAAACTAGTCACACAACATGTGGTTCACGTCATGTGACCGACAGGGGCGGTGTTACATATTGTACCACGTCCGTGATGGAATCAGTAACAATGTGACTGATTTTCTTTGCTATATGTGCTAATTGGGCAGCGCCAACAACATGCATGTGATTAGCATGCGCCCTGCCACTAGTGTCATGCGCGCACTCTCTCTCACACATTATTTTTTAAACTATGTTCACGACATATTGTGACATGACCATGATAGTTACATAATGTGTCTGTGGTGTCATTTTCAATCGTAAAAAAAACTAGTCACACGACACGCGGATCACGTCATGTGACCAACAAAAGCAGCATTACATATCGTACCACATCCATGATAAAACCAGTAACAATGTGACTGATTTCCTTCGCTATATGTGCTAATTGAACAGCGTCAACAATATGCATGTGATTGGCACACGTTATGCCACAGTGCCGCACGCTCTCCCCTCTCTCTGACATCATTTTTTAAACTATGTTCACGACATATTTGTAGGCAAAGTCTGCGTTGCATAAGATTCAAAAATGAAATTCGGACAAAAAATTGAAAAAAAAAAAAAAAAATCAGAGAAGACCAACAATGTTGTCAGACGGCTATGGATTAAATACAGAGGTGGATCCAATGTAAGCAGCCAGTTGAACATAAATTACTATGACTCACATCACATGTGATTCTATTCATGCCTTAATAATTTTACCGATCGTGTAAATCTGTAAACACTGCGAGATAAAAAATAAAAAACCATATTTTTCTATCATTCTTTAATATTATGTAAATGTAAACGCGTGGCTGTATTTTCACCGCAAATGTTGAGTCATAAATTTGCACAAGCACCTACTGGACAATAAGACTTGTGCGGTTATAAAATCGCACACCTCGGTTCCTTTGTCAGTGTAGCAGATCACTAGGTGTAGAATTAATTTCTTATGAAATAAATGAACAAATCCTGTTCTTTATCAATGAATGATGTATGATGTATCTATGCGCTTTATTAAGGAATTAGCTGCACTTTGTAATTTATATTGTGTGGGGCACATGAAAGCTAATTTAAAGGCGGAGAAGTCGCCACTTTTGAAATATGAAATTTCTCTTTTATCTCTTTGACTCTCTATCTACAAATTAGTGGCCATATTTTTATTGAAATTTAGGCCTTGATGTCAGTGGTCCAACCACCGGGTCCCATTAATGCCTTAAAAAAGAAATTGAAAAAAAAAAATATCATCCTTCTCTCTTTGGAAAAAAGGAAAATTGAAAGTCCTAACGCTAGAAAAGAGCACTTTATCCTAGAACAATTAATATAAATTTTGACTGTGAGCTCTAAAACTGACAGCCCAACTAGGATTGAAATTGACTGGTACCACGACAGTATTTTAACTGGTACCCGCCTACCCGGCATTTGGTACTGGCATACTGGATCAATTAGAATTCCATTAATTGGCACAAGGGTATAAAATACAATAACATAAAATTATAATAATTATAGTTCAACTGTCATTTTCCCCGTATATTGAGTTTACTTATTGAAGTGGTCCAACCAAGCTTAAGAATCAAATCTCAATCAAGAAAAGAACATGATGATAAATAAATGATTAATGAAGTTTCCTGTCTTCTGATATTGAAGTACAAATATCTAGCTGTACTGTGCAGTTGAGCATGATGTGCTTACTAATTCCATGCACATGTTTCCAGATTTTTGCAAATGTTCAAATTGTTTAAATATATTGTATTGTCAGAAAAAAAGAAAATAAAAACAAACTTCCTTTCAATTTTCTGCACAAATTTATCTAGTGAAATCTAATTTGCATATATTGGCTTTGACTTTCAGAGCTTTCGATTGCATATTCCAAAGAGCATGTATTTGTTAAAAATAAGCAATTATATCAAGTTACTTTCTATATACAAATCAACCCGTGGCCTTAATTATGATCATAATTATAACACTTGATGAGTCGAAAATAAAACAAAACTGGAAAAAAGAGAGTACAGAAATAACTATAGAATATGAAATATTAATGTTTTATTCTAACAAGGAAGCATATATTGTCTTGTCATCTCATCTCTTACTATAGCAAGACCTCTTACAACAAACAAACATCAAATTTTCAATATAACAAAACAACTAAATCCCAAAACCCATTATTTCATATCTTCCATAAAAAAACATCACACAGGATAGAATACTAATGAAACAAAAAGCAAAATTATACTAAGCTGTAATCCCTCCATTCTATTCCAAGTATGGAATTCAGCTCAATTCAACACAAATCAAATAAATTGGTAAATTTATTCCAAGTATGAAAGTAACATTAATACTAAGCTGTAATCCCTCCATTCAACACAAATCAAATAAATTGGGATGAATTGCATGGATTTTTACTCCTTCCCATCAGCAGCACGAAGGGAACCAAGTTGAACTGGCGCTTGGGTTCCGACCACCTTTGACGAACCATAACCCGACAAATCGGCTCCTGAAACCTTTTCCTTCTCAAGCTGCTCCTTAATCCAGAAGTATGTAAATCTCAACCCATTCTGTAAAAATGTGTTAATAAATAACTCAGTAAATAATAAAATGGAATTCATAAATTTACCAGTAAATAATAAAATGATAAACAAGCAAAACAAAAGAACATAAAAACAGATATGTAAATGAACAGAATTTACCTTGAGCCTCATGGTGGGTGCCCAGCCAAGCTTCTCCTTGATAAGAGTATTATCAGAATTACGCCCACGGACTCCCTCAGGGCCAGGAATGTGGTGGATTGGGAGGTTCTTGTCTTCGAAGCTAAGTACAATCTCAGCCATCTCATTCATGCTCACCATTTCATCACTTCCAATGTTGACTGGCTCACGGAAATCAGACTTGGTCAACCTAATCATAAAACAGATAAGAGTAAATTAGTGGGTCAAACTATGAGAAGAAATTTTCTTTTTGGTGGTCTAAACATGAAGTCAAGCAGAAATTAATTGCAAAAACAAACTTTGCAAGAGATTCGATAAATGTAAAATTACACAAACTACAGAATGTTAGGAAAAGTTATTACCTCAAAACACCCTCAACGCACTCGTCAATGAAAGTGAAGGAACGGGTCTGAAGGCCATCTCCCCACATTTCAAATTTGTCAGTTGAAGTAAGGGCCTTTCGGCAAAATGCAGCCGGGGCCTTCTCCCTTCCACCTATAATCCAAACCCAAATTACAATGTTTTAGAAAAAGAGAGGGACTTTTCAGAAAATATATATTTTAGAAAAAGGAAACTTGTAATGACAACTGTGAAATATGCATGAAATACTGAATTTACCTTTCCATGTGCCGAACGGGCCGTAAATGTTATGGAAACGACCGACACGGCATTCAATGCCGAAATCCTTAGTGTAGTGCTTGCACAATTCCTCGGTTGCCAGTTTCTCCAATCCATATGCATCTTGAGGCTACATCGCAACAAACAGAATAGCCATATATACTGAGTTAAAAGGTAATAAGTTGGTGCTAAGAGTTTTTAATTAAAAAGAAAAAGAAAATAAACTTAGACATGGAAATAATAGACACCTCAGCGGGCCAGGCATCTGATTCCTTCAAGCTGACATTAGTTTCTAATTGCTTGAACTCCGGGTAGATGCAAGCACTTGAGGCATAGAAAAACCTACAAGAGATGCAATTAAAGATTTAATCTAACAAATCTTTTGTTACTAAAATGCAATTAAAGAATCAACCAGAAAAGGCTATTTTTTTTCTAAAATGCCCATGCCCAAAATACCTTCCTTTCTAACACCTACATGACTCAAGGAAAGACATTCTTGTCAATTTCTAACAAAAATTAAAAAGTTCTAATGTAAACCAATTTCTTGATATCATTAATATCACCTCGAGCTTGTCAGTGCCACTCATAATATTATTATACATATCACATATATACCAATAAATATATACTGCCATAACGAAATCCAATTGGAATACCTGGCCAACTGAGTTTCCAAAAGACCCTTTGGCACACTACTTCATTTGACGAAGGAGGGACATTTCAGTCATTTTCAACAGATTTTGCGGTTTAACGGACCCACTAAATTTCAAGTAAATAAACAGCCTATCCCTCCCGCCATAAGCACTATTAAAGCTAATCATGTTTTTTTAAATGCCCAATATGCCCTTCTTCCTAACCGAAGACATTTCCTTTAAATTTTAACCGAAATGAAATGTATAGCAGTATTAATTTATTTTTCAGGAGTACAAACCTCTTAACACCGTTAATCCTGGCAGCCTCAAGCATGTTGAAACTAATCATGGTGTTGTTATACATAATAACAGAGTGATTAGACTGGATAAAACCCATGCCGCCCATGTCAGCGGCCAGATTGAACACATGGTCGACTCCAGTGGTGACCTTCATGCAATTATCCATGACACGCAAATCGACCAAGTGGAATTCATGGCAGAACATGTCCTCATTCATGTGTTCATTCTTCTTCCAGTCGGAGGCGATGATATAGTGGCCCTCTGACTTCAGCCTCCTGGCGATGTGGGACCCGATGAATCCACCGGCACCGGTGATAGAGATGCGTAGCTTCTCTGCCGGCCAGTAAGGCTCCCTCTCAAGCTCAGCATAGGTGTACTCACCGTAGATTGAGTCATTTCCTGTGCTCCCCATTTTCTGCATTAATTGATTAAGAAGGAAAATTAGATAAATGAGAAATTTGTTATGGAAAAGGGAGAAAGGGAGGTGAAGATGCGTGCAGAGAGAAGCACACACAGGAGCTTTACCAAAAAAGGATACAAAAAATCGAAAGTATTGTACGAGTACCTTATACTTTCCCGTCAAAGATAATTTCAGAAAAAAACAAAGAGAAACTCAGCACGGGGAAAGGAAGAAAGGGCTCATAGATGGGGTTTGAACAAAAACAAAAAAAAAGGAGAAAATTCACCAAGTATACGCTAAAAGATGCTGTATATTAAGAGAATATACAGAATAAAATCCGAATATTCCTAAATTTATCAGTAACCTAATTCGCAACAACAGACCAATGATTCAATGAACCACACAGGCTATGAATAAAAAAGTCGCGCTTTTTTGTCTCTACCAGAGAAAATAACAGGACCCAGAAGAAAATTTCGACGAGAATCACCGCTAAATCGCAACAAATTTGGGAGAATTTGGAAGATGTTACCTTGAGAAACTTGATACTTGGTCAAAGAATCGCTAGGGGATGAGCAGTCAAAGGAACAGAGAGGTCCAAATGGTGCGCGAGAAGAGGCTTCTCAACTTCCTCCTTTATATAAGGAATCAATGACACAATATTTTACATTTTTATTGATGGCGATACGACCGAAATTTTTATTTTTAACATTTTAAATAAATTAATTAATAAAATAACCATCGTTTCTGGTCAATTCTATATTTAACACGGCCGCAGAACACCGGAGCGGACCCATTTGAGGCAGGCCGCAGAATGCCGGAGCGGACCCCCATATGGGGCCGCACTATGCCGGAGCGGACCCTGGTCTTTTTTCTTTTTTTTCTGATTCTGAATTTGATTATGGTTTTGTTTTGGAAATTTTTATCAAAAATGTAACGTTTTTCTGGAAGTTGTGTATAATTACTTATGTTTGAAATGTCGTTTAATCTGAAATTGTTGTTCGTCGTTTGTTTAATTAACCGAAAAGAAACATTACAATAGAACAAGGAGCCATATAAAGAAGCATACAATAGAACATGCGAATGTTATCGGAAATTACAAATACGTCTAATTAACCGAAAATAAACAATAGTTTTACAAGTACAATTAGAAAAACAACATTAACTCTCAATCTCGTGCAGCCCGAGCAGCTCTGTTTTGTCTTTCTTGCGTATCTCGGCCGGCTTGGTGTCCTCTTCTCCTATTATGTAGAACATCCATCCACATCGGAATTCTGTCGTGCTGTCTTCTGCCCACAGCAATATTTTTTTTCTCTGGAACAAGGACCGGGCCATCGTGTGGAGGCCATTCCGACTGATTTCCATAAACATGCCATTGTGCGCTCCATGTGTTGATCAGTGTATGGATGTGATAATACTGACTTACAAATACGCCAGGGTCGATGCCTCGGAGACGACACACGGACAGAACATGAGAGCACGGTATTCTCTCCAATTGAGGCTTCTGGCACGTGCAAGTTACCGTGTGATCATCCCCGATTATCACCGTGTATTTGTAATTGGCCTTGGTAAACCGACCAGAATCGTCAGGTATGAAAGCGTGAACTCTCTCCTGTGTGGCGGTTACCTCGAACTCGTTGTTGTTTCCAAAGCCCCCCAGCGTCTTCATTTTATCGGACCTCTCGAACCGTTTGTTGATCAGCTACGAAAAATTAAAAAATAATGAAGAAGTCAGATTTTTTTAACAAAGTTCATTAAAAATTATGAAGAAATAACTACAAATAAAAGTACCTTATGCACACGACACGAGAATTGCTGACCTTGACTGACTTCCCATTCCGCTTTGGCCCTCCTTTGCGCAAACCATGTCATACATTTGTAAAATGTGTCTTCAATTATTGCTGCAACCGGTAGTCTACGAGAGGACTTGAAGACCTTATTAAGCGACTCGGACCCGTTTGTAGTCATGATGCCCCAACGGTAACCACCGTCCAGTGCTTGGAATATCTTCCATGGTTTGGGGCACTCGTTCTCATCTTGATCCAAATACTTACCCACACCGTCCAGCCAATTGAGGGCAATGTCACATGCCTGCCCCATTGCTTGCATTCCTTGCTCGTACCTCCTCATCTTCCTCTTAGCCACACATATTCTAAAAAAACGGATTGCCTTATCACTGCAACCGTTCTTCTTCATGTTCTCGGCTATGTGAGTAGCACAAAGACGGTGAACACATTGATCCTCGTCCTCCTCGTTCCACCCCATATCATCTTGTCTGAACACCTTCTTGATACCCTTTCCCCTATCAGTGATGACACACATGAATCTGGAGCGGATTACATTACGGCGCAACCATTTCATGAACCACGCACAATCGTCATAACTCTCTGATTCTACCAGTGAAAAAGCCAACGGGAGGAGCTGATTTTCAGCATCGTACCCGGTTGCAATCAACAGCTTGCCTATGGTTAAAACTCATTTTGTAAGAGCCGAAATCAACTAAAATAAATAAAGTGAAAACAACCAAATTAGTTACCTTTATACCGGCCTGACAGGAAACATGCATCAACTGTGATGACCGGTCTGATATGTTGAAAAGCAGCTATGCACGGTCCAAATGCCCAAGCCGCCCTATGAAAATACCTCCATGGTCCAGGTTCACCAGTGGGATATGAGGTCACCTCAAACAATGTTTCTGTCAATAAATTTAAAAAAATAAGTTCAATTTTTGATTGATAATGAAATAACGTAAAAATTGAAGGAACAATGTAGTACCTGGGTTGCTTCTTTTCATTGCCTCCAACAATGAAACTACAAGAGCGTATGACCCCTCCCAACTGCCAAATTGACGGGCTATTGCCAACTCACGGCCACGCCATAGTTTGTTGTACGCCGGTATCTGATCGTTGTACCTTTCAGCAACAGCAATTCGGACATACCCTAAACCCGCTATCCATCTTGAATTTCCTTGATAGTCCGAGCACAGTCCCGGTATCTTCTTGGTCAGAATAATCGCTCATACCCTCAGGATCAATATGACCCCAATTTTCCTCTGCCTCTAGTATTTCCGGATCCACTTCTTCATTAGATTCATCCGGATTACAAGTTTGACCCCAATGAGCGGTCCGACTAGATGAAGGGTGGTCAGTCTGGGATGGGGCCCGACGGGAGGGTCGGTCCCTCTGAACTGGGGCCCGACTACTGGACGGTTGGTCAATTTGGACAGGGGATGGACTAGAGCCGGATGAGTTACCCCGACTACGACCCTGGATTAACCTCTGAACTGGGTTCGAACGCCGGGCTCTGGTAACCTCCACATATAGGTCAATTATCTTGTATGCACCCCCAGAAAAACTCATGGTTTGGTTATACAATACCTGCCACACTCCCTCATTCTGAATTGGAAATAGTTGGAACCAGGTTTGTGCCGAACTAGTCGGCATGCTAATTTTGGCATCAATTTTAAGGTCATACTGACCCTGATCCAACCCCAAATTCCCACATATACTTGATTTAAGTCCCAAATAATCCGTACCTGGCAATACCGGGATCACAGTAACGGGTCCAATACTGTAGTAAACCCCATTAGGACCTGTTAATACATCCCCACCAGTGTAGATGGATACCATAAGAGCCATCTTCCAATTCAATACAGAAGAAACCTACAATTAAAAATTAACTAAATTAATTAATTTAAATTAATTATTCTAATTAAATTATTGCTAAATTAATTATTCTAATTAAATTTTTAATCTACTGAAATAAAAATAAAAAATTTAAAAGAAGAGAGAAAAAACTTACAGATCAGAGCTAACTCAGGAGAGAGAAGGTGTGAGAGTGTGGAATGAAATGTTCCTGTCATTTTCGGGATATAAAGACCAGGGTCCGCTCCGGCATTATGCGGCACTGGGACCGCTTCGGCATTCTGCTCCCCCATATGGGGGTCCGCTCCGGCATTCTGCGGCCGTGTTAGATTTGAAATTGACCGAAAACGATGGTTAATTTATTAATGAATTTTATTAAAATGTTAAAAATAAAAATTTCGGGCGATACAGTTCCTCTGTATTGTTAAGAATTCATAACGCAAATATTTCTGTTTAGATCCGGACCGTATGATTAGAATATGCACGGATATTGAATTAGCTCGGATTCTAATCAGACGGTCCGGATCTAAACACAAATATTATGTTACCTGTTCAATATCTGCTCAAACACTGACATATTACTACAAACAGTTATCAATTCACAAGGGAATGCCTTAACTTTTCGTAAGACTTTAGATGTTGTTCAATTTACAGAATGGTTAGAGATTTTAGATATTATTAGTCACCTCTCATATACTCATCTTGAGGATAAACTTAGTTGGAGATGGGAATTCAATGAAAAATTTCGATTAAGTCCTTATATAAACTTCTCAATTTTAGAGGTACTAAATCTAGAAATGCAATGTTATGGTGGAAAGTCCCTATTCCTATTAAGATTCGAATCTTCATGTGGCTTACCCATAAAAATAGAATATTAACAACTGACAACTTACGGAAAAAAGGGTGGCATGGAAATGATACTTGTCAGTTTTGTCAACAACCGGAATCAATTGATCATTTATTTGTGAATTGCTCATTTACAAAACAGATTTGGTTCTTTATGGGTTCTTGTCAAAATGCTAGCATCCAATGGTCGAAATTTACACATATTATTAAGTTTGCTAATTAATTACCTAATACTCATCGATCAGCCTTTTTATTGATTTTTAGTGCAGTTTGCTGGACTTTGTGGAAACATCGCAATGAAGTGTGTTTTAACAATGGTAAGCGGAAATCGGTGAGACAACTTGTTTTACTTATCATCTCACTTGTGCATTATTGGACAGGTAGAGTCACACCACAAGTTGTTGCCTCCACAGCTTCATGGCTTCCAGTTGATATCGATGTCCTACCTCTTGCTAGTTGGCATCCGGATGATGTCGAAGATGAAGTGGCCAACTCCACTGTTTTGGAGCTCAAGGGATCAGATGCGGCTATATGAAGACCAGTAGAAGACCTAGGGTTTGGCAGCCAAATTTTGTAGTTACGTATTTTGTCCACACCCCAATGAGTGGCTTAATTTCCTATTTTGTGTGAACTTTTTTGATACCTTGTGTTTTCATTTAGATGCAATTACTTCTGTTAGGGTTTTTTTTATGGTGATATCAAGGTGAACAAATATCATGCTGCAGGTGTAATTTAAATTTCTTCAATGAAATTGGCTTCGGTCTTTTAATAAAAAAAAAATATATATTATGTTACCTTGGAGTTGGAGGATAAGGACTATTGTTAAAGCATATGCGTCGAAAGAAATTAGAATAGGCATAATTGAAATTAATTAAACATACAATTAATTTTGATTACTTTTAATATTAAAACTTTCATACATTTTTAGAAATTAATTCTGTGATAAGATGAGCAAATATGAATAACTCGTAGCTGAAATTTTGGACTTGAGTACTAAATAATCTCGCTTATATAATCAACATATTTAGGCAATTGAAAGGTACAACATATTATTTAAATATTACGGTAAAATATTTGGATCTTTTTCCATGGTTTTAAATTTTTTCTTGTCATTTCTTTGTATTATAGGGCGATATTAACTCTTATAGATAATCTCTTACTTTGCTTAGATTTATCCTGAAAATTTAATTTAAAAAACAATTCGTAATTGTAAACCCGATATTTATATTAAGTTAAATTAAGTTCACAGTAACATGGATATAATATTTTTTTAAATGTGGATAGCTTTGCGACTTTTTTTACTTATGTGATATAATTTTGCCATCGAACATGGTTTATTATTGACCTAACCATTTGATGGAAAATAAAACAGTGGTCTTATTAGAGAAAATTGAAACTTTAAATAATTTAAGGGAAATAATTATACCTCAATTGCCAATTTATTATAAGGATAAATTTAGCTATTTTTTCGAGAATAAAAAAAAAACATGATATAAAGATACTTTCTAAATAAAATTATTGATTGATAAAATTTAAGACCAAATTTCACTAACAACTGGCATAATTATTATTATTAATTGGATTGATTCATCATTAATTTATGAGGCGGGTTTTAAAAGCCTCAAAATTTTAGTCTCTGTATTACTTTCTCAACAAGTATAAAATTATGATATTTTATTTTTGTTTCGTTAGAAACATAATATATAATTCATGAATAACATTTAAAAATTATTTGCATCAATATTTTTTGCAAGTTCCTAATGTCAATAAAAAAAATCATAAGTTTTTAGGTGTGCAATAAATTATATAGATAAAAAATAATAAAAATATTTTAATTTTCATCTATTATTTTAAACTTTGTTTAAAAAAAAATAACACGATAGTGACATGAAAAACAAGTATTTTAAATATTTTTTTTAATTTATAGATCTGTCATGTTAAAATAAAACCTCCTCAATAAACACGAACAATTAATATATAGGGTAGTTCTGAATCTGAACCTATTTCTTGCCATGTTGGGTTAAAATAATGGCATTGACCTAAATAAGATAGGGTAGTTCTGACTTCTGAATCTGAACCTATTTCTTGACATGCTGCACCAATAGCCACATTGTACTTGCCACAGGAGACATCTACTCTCAGTTTGACCACCTCGCTCGCTCAAATCACTTTCTAAATTATATATTTCCAACGGGTCCCACTTACAGAGTTATAACATTGTTGCGTCCACAACTCAGACGTGGATCCCACACCAATATATTTGGATTGGGGGCTAAAAGCAAGCACCTCATTTTAAATGGTACAGTAGTTAAAAAAATAAAAATGGATTGTTTAGGAGCATATAGCTAATACACTACATTCAAAGCAAAGCATGAGTCCATGCCAAGGGGTGTATCATGCATTCATGCTTGCCCCTCAACATCACTTAATTTTCAGTGTCTTCTACTTAAAGAGGAGAGTATCATGCTTGAATTGGTTTAAAGCATGAAGTATGCTTGATATGGTGGAAAAGGGTAGAAAGAATATAATTCGCATCCTCTGAGATATCTCAAACTTTGAGTGTTTCTTTTTTTTTTTTTTGAAAATCTCAACCGTTCAAATATGTTCTGCACGAATCTCAAAGCACAAATAATAGTGGTCCCTGCCCCCGAATAGGCACCATACACGTCGGTCACGCAAAGTTGACATATCTCAGGGGCTGTTCGACAACAAGGGATTAAGAGTGAATGATTAAGAGTTTAAGGAGCGTTAAGGAACCGATGTTCGGTTGTCTTAATCCGTAAGTGAAAGCTAAGAAAGCTAAAGAAAGGGGTAGAGGTGCTTTAAGGTGCAAGGCAAAGGATTAAGATCCGGGCAAAAGAATGCTAAATGATGTGATCTTAATCCGCGCTAAGAAACCTGTGTTTGGCAGAATTAAACGGCTAAGAAAGCTAAAGAAAGCGGATTAAATCTTAAGGAGGTTTAATCTCTTAGGTAGTGTTCGGCAAAATGTGTAGGCTTAAATTTTAAGCTCCACTAAGGAAGAGGTGTTTGGCAAGAGAAATTTAAGAAAGTTAGTCGTTAGCTTTTTTAATGAAGCTCAATTGCTTAAGTCATGTAGAATGGGGACTTAAAAATTGAGGCAAGCTTAAGAAATTGGACAAAAGAAAGTTTAAGAAAGTAATTTTAAGCTTTGCAAAGGATCAAATGTTTGACAAGTTTAAGACTCCTTAGTTCTCTAAGGAGCTCTAAGAAGGGTGTGCCGAACAACAGTCCCTCAGAAAATAAAGATACAAAAGATAAATTCTGACAAGAAATAATTAATTCTAGAGGTGAATAAAAAATAAATAAAGTTGAAGGATAATAAGAGATAATTTTGTATTTATCTCCACACAGAACGATACATCGTATTGGGACCAGAATATCCGAACTAATGTCACGGTCAAGATCTGACCGCGTCCATTGGGGAGTTGTGTCTGCCCACAAAACTTTGTTTTTATGTATCTAATTGTACATTTGTACATATATATTCAATGAGATAGGCTATGGTGAGTTGCGAAGTAAAACACGTCATATTTTCATTTTGAAAATTCAAACAACCGATCCGAACCGTTCAACTTTTTCTAAATATTGAAATGTGCTTGGCGACTAAATTTTACATTTTTTGGAATTTTTTTACTATTTATTAAGCCACTTTGAAATCGCTGATCCACTGTGAACAGTAAAAAACAGTAAAATTTTCTGGACCACCGGATCAGCGATTTTCAAAGTGGCTTAATAAATAGTAAACAAATTCCAAAAAATGTAAAATTTAGTCTCCAAGTACATTTCAATATAGAGAACATGTTGAGCGGTTCGGATCGGTTGTTTGGATTTTCAAAATAAAAATATGAGCGTGAAGTAAAAATAACCTCTTACTTCACAACTCACCATAGCCCAGCTCTATAGTCAATTATTTTTAAATCTTCAGCTCTTATTATGATTATGATATGAGTACAACTAGGTGTTTTTAAGTTTACTAATATTATTTGTAAACTCAATTTTAAAATTTATTGAAATGATTTCAAATAAAGAATCTGAATCGTTAAAATCTTTTTACCTTACGAGTGATGCATCTACCTGTGAAAATTTTAAAATTTAGAATTAACTTTGCATAGAGTCAAATAGTAAAAAAACGTTTAAAAAATGAATGCATCAAAATTAATTTATAAAGCTTCTAATTTTGACAGCTTGACTTTATACTAAATTAATTTTAAAATTAATTTTTTTTGTATGTAGACGCATAACTTGTAAGATAGAAAAGTTTTAACAGTTCAGATTCATTGTTTGAAATCAATCCGATAGATTTTAGAGTTGAGTTCACAAAGAAACTTAGTGAACTTAAGAACACCCTATTTTTACTCTTATGATATTTTATTTTTCCACTTAATGCTCGTATAAGCTTTCGGATAGTAATGAAAAAAAAATGTGAAGAGTTTTTTCTATGTCATGCTTGCATTAGTATTTTTTATTCCTATATTTTTCTCAATAGTTTTGAAAAGAGTTCAAATATCTCTATTTTCTACGTATTTGTTATGCTTTCATTTTAACAACTACAATAACTTGAAATAACTTAAACTATAAAGATTAAATATTAAAATAAAATAATTAGATATGATCCACAACATTTTCTATATGTACACAACTACACACATAAAAAATCATAACATTATAATTTTGTTTTAATTAGTATGAAGAGATTATAAAAATGCACCGGCGTAGATAAATTTGGACATTGATTTTTCAACTTATTGATTCATATAAAACTAAAATAAGAAAATAATAATTTTTATGTGTAAGTAGAAAAAATAACATATCTCACAGTAATGGTTTTAGTACATATAGTTTTTTTGTTATTAGAAAATAAAAAAAATAGAGGCATGAAAAAGGCATACGAATTGAAGGCATTTGTACCCTCCTCTAGTTCAAATGAAGCATATAAAATGTGTAGGGCCGTTCATTGGTTCAGTTCGGTTAAAGCCGAAATAAAATAGGCAAACCAAATTTTTATTCGGTTTTAAAAAGTACAACCGAACAAACTGAACTAAATTTCAATTTATTCGGTTTAACCAAATAAGAAGATTAATCATAAAAATAAATATTTTTTGTTAATTTTTTGTATTTTTTTAAGATAAATTTAAAATTTTTGTTTGGTTCGGTCTAACCGGATTTAAACCGAACAAAGCAATATATTTTATATTGTAATTTTTGATTTTTTTAAATGTTTGATTCGGATGGAGATGGGGGACATATTTAAAAGTTTCGGTCGGTTTGATTTGACTAGTTTTAAAATTTCTAAACCGAACCAAACCGAAATATTAAACCGGTTTTAAAAAAATGAACTGAATCGATCTATTTAATCGATTCAGATAATACCTTATGTACACGAGGTTATAAGTTTAAATTTACCGATATAAAAAATTATTTGTTGATGTTAATCCAATTGGATAATTTAAACCCATCTTCACTTAAAAAAAAAATTAGCTCTTTGACCCTTACAATACACTCCAAAATTATAGTCACGACACGTCATTAATATTTTATAACGAAGTTGAACTATAGATCTGATCCGCCCCTAAAACATTAAACTATATAAAGGGCTAAACATTAACTATGCACACCGCAACCTTAATTATAATTGTTTAATTATAGAAATATAAATATTTCTTTATGATTTTGTATGATAATGAGAGTTAAAAAAAAAAAGATTGATATTTACTAGAAATCTAGAATCTGACTTTAGATTGTAATTCAGTCATAATTAACTCGTTAATTATTTGTGTTTTTTTTATAGTTAAAATTGAAAATGTTATGATTTTTTTTTTGTATTAATATATTAGAAATATTTTTTATATTTTTTTGAAGATCAATAGAATATTATATAATTGAATTTATTAGAAAGACTCCGACAAATAATCTAAATTAATGTTTCTTTGTGTGTTATTGAAAAAAATAAAAATATTTTGGATCTGAGTTATTGATTTCAGTTCAAAAGTCACTTCTAAGTAAAAAAAAAAAAAATATTATGATTATTCTAGTACATTCAAATTGTAAGATACTCCATATAATTTTTGAAAAAGAAAATTTAATCTGACATTCTTAAGTACCCCTGTAAAAATTTAATATAACCTATGTTTGACGGTAGCTCGCTGCCGCCGAATGTTATCTTTTGTTACAACTTAGAAGACTTCAAAATATGATAAAAGAGAAAGAAATAAGATAAAAAGTAGGAGAGCGGTAAACGAAATAGGAAGGAATGTTACGATAACCCAAATAATAATAAATAAACTTTTCTGCAGAGACAGCACAATTCATTTAATCCAGCCAACGTGATAAGCAAGAAGAATTTATTAAATAAACTTTTAGTCTTTTACTACAAGTCTACAACATGACATGGGTCCAAAATATATACAAAAATGAGCTAAATATATTGTTCCCCGATTTCTAGCAGAATTTATTTAATGCTTTGCAGGCTTGTATTTTTAATCGATAATGTTTATATATTTCTATTATTTTACTGGATCGAGACCAGATACAGATAGCTTAGCTAGGTAAAGGTCAATTAATTGCTTGAGAAAAAAAAAAGTTGGAACCGATCGAGGTCCCGCTTTTCATGGATCCTTAACCAAAAGCATTTCTTTTCTTTTCTTTTCGTTTTTTCCTATATGCTGCTAATTATATTCAATTGGTGCAAAAAGATTTGACTTGTAAGATTAACAATGAATTATAAATTGGCCTAGTTGTGATACATTTGTGCACTGTTGAATCCGGCGAGATAGATAGATAGAAAACTATTCATTAATTCGATAGAGATAATGTGCCCACCGAAACCAAAGCCAAAGCCTTTATTTCACAGGATCTCTCTGCCTGTTTGGTAACTGTTCGTGCCGCTTCCACCATAAATTAACAGTATTAATTAAATCGTACCAGGAACAGGAAGGATAGATCAAATAAATCAGGAATTCGCATCCTCTAGGTATCTCAAACTTAATTTGAGTTGATCTTTAAAAAAATCCGGACCGTTCAAATTTTTTTCTGTACGTATCTCAAAGCACAATAATATTGAAGACTCGTTCATTTCGGATAGACACCGAAAAACATTTAAACCGATTTTAGATAAACTGAAAATTTGAGATATCTCCATGTGATACGGACTCAAAATCAGACCATCTGGCTGAATTTTCCTATGAAAAGAATTGTCTGAATTGCCTAGTAAAATTTATTATAAAATAATTTTACTTGTCATTTAAAAAATAGAAGAGCTTAACAAATTGTATGCTCTACACACAATGAAATACAAACAACCTTAATAATTCACTGTTAATATTAAAATATTTTTCTCAAATTTTATGCCATGTTAACTATTTACTAAGTATTCTAGAATATCACTGCAACTTTCTTTTTTGAAGAGAAACTAGCTTAAATCAGATTTCATGAAAAATTGAAATTACAGGAGAGTCATGGGGTCGTTATTTTCATGCCGTCATTTTGTCAATATTTAATAATTAGAAAGAATTTATAGCTCAAATGACAAACTAAAACAGTTAGATTTTGATCCAACTTTCTCTAAATGCATGCAAACATATTTTAACATATTGAATTTATTTACATATACATCAAAAGCATAAAGATACAATGTTCATAAGTTTCACATTAGTTAATATCTACAAATCTCTTGTTGTAAATCGAAACAAAGTAGAATTTACATGCTAATGGCTTTATCTTTTAGTTTTATATGTATTTTTTTAATTTTAATATTTTAAATAAACCATAGAAATTAATGATGTAATTTGAGCACTTCTCTTGAAGTAAAATAAAGAATAGAAAAGAAAAGCATTGGAGTTATACTTGGAAACTATTAGTTAGTAATTTGCTCTAATTGTCTATCCTTGCAAAATTCAAGAAAAACCAAGTACAAAATTAAAGGACATACTCGGTCACTCTAGTCTTACCTATTTAAATTTTGATTTCCAGGTATGCTCAACTGAAATTTAAGATTCTCTTGGCAAAATTGTGTTTCTCTATGCAATCATTTGGAACTTCAACAGTCCAATAATATAATATTAAAATTAATAAATAGTAAGCAGCCATGTCTTTGGAATTATTTCCACAATAAAATTTTCTACTTGGTTTTTTGTACTGAATATGGAGCAGCAACACCCCGTTGATCGGGTAGGTTTGTGCATCAAAATTCTAATAATCAGCTGTGTTTGGCAGTAACCCTTGAGAGCCACATCTCAACCACTATCAAAGTTTATTCTGAGGTATCATTATATCAACTAGCGTGAAGTTGGAGGCCAACACCGAATGGTACAACATCTCAACCACAATTGTACTTTATTAGCATAATCATAATCTCATCATTGCATGTAACATCATCATATACACTTCTTCTAACCGAGTGGTTCAACATACCAACACCGAATGGTACAACTGGCACAGAAGAAGATGGCCGGCCTCAATGCACTGCATTACCTATATATATATATATATATTAAGAGATCGATTAGATGTTTGTGGCTACTTGCTCGGCCTACTCTACTATATATAATACAAAGAAAATCCACATACACATTATTTTTCATCTTATATTTCTGTTAATTAATTTATTAGGGAAATTATGATATGGAACAAGAGTAATACACCGAACGGACGGGTCAACAAATGAAAATTTTAGGCACCAAAACTTGTTGTGAAACGAGATCAGTGTTTTGTACAATATGCGTTGAATAGATCAATCAATTTGTGGCACAGGTATTACGACAAAATTCATAACAAAATTAGTAAACTATATATAGAGGTGCTCATATTAACAAAGCATTAAAATCCATTTCCTGACAGAATAAGCTAAATACTTACTGAAACACAAATGTTACAATAAGCATGAGAATGAGGACTAAGGAACATACAAACTAAATTGATGAGAGAGGAAAGAGGGAGATAAACCTATTAAGAAAGTAGAGATAATAGATTGAATTCAAACATCTGATTTTTGTATTTCTCAATTGTGTCTAATTACAAGTACAGAATGAAGTATTTATAGGAAACATAGTACAGCTCTAATTGCTTCTAAATCCTATCGTTACAAGCTAACAGAAGTTAGTTTCAAGATAACAGAATTTAGTTATTGTCTTGATTGTCTTGACATCTGATGACTCCTGTACTGGACTGATCCAGTGGCATCCTATTACCTATCCCTAAGCCACTATACCTTCTGCAAATCAATGCAACTAAGGTTTGGTGGCAGTCTGAAAGTAAGCCTGGACTTTGTTAGAGAAGTGGTTCTCAAGCCTACAATATACAATTAAAAGATGAAGAATATAAAAAATAATCACATCATGACAACACAATGTATCAGTGAAGTACCAGCCAAAGAAAATATGGTTCTCATACCGAGTGGCGCATTTGTAGTAGATGGTTTCAGGTGAATTATATGTGCGAGCATTGTGAAACATTCTCTTAACATCAGCAACAAACATCTCAAATGTTACGTAGTACAGTTCGGATTCAACTCTCTTTGACATAGTCTTCAAATCTGAAAGAACCAAACAACAATGGCCATGGTGAAATGTGTACATTGACTAAAGTAACAAAAAGACATTCTGGATAGAAAAGATGCTATGCAAAAAACTTGTAATTCAAAAAAATGGTCCACACATGATGCTCAGGCAAAGCTTAACTACAGTGAAAAACTCAAATTAATATGATTAAAAACAGGAGGGAGTGTAGGGGATTAAAATTTTGCATTGAAATCACAAAATTACCCATTGGATCCTTGATGATGTCATAGTAATCAGGAACCTCACGTGCATCAACTGGCTCCTTAAAGGGCCATGCATCAGGATGATCATTCATCGTCTATAAGAGGTACAAATTTATGAGATTAGTTCAATAGAAAAGTACACAGTTCATGTCACGGTTCTGTGACTTGAAATAATAAGAACAAATTAAAAAAAAAAAGATAGAAAATATGCCTTCAAGAGAGCACGCATGAAGTTATTGAGATGCTGACGATATTGGACAGAGTCAACCATGGAATTGGGGGTCTTGAATCTTGAATGGCCCCACTGGTCAGGTGTCCATCCTGCTTCCTCTAATTTTATTTTCATTTTATAAATAAAAGATAGCAATTAGCAAACTAATTCAACCAAGGGTAAACCATAATTTTAGGCAGCCTTTTCCAATTAGTACTGTACTCATACTGCACCACTCATCTTAGTTATTTTCTTAGTTTCCATCTTATTGGTTTATTATTCGTTTATAAATGACCAGATCATTTCCTATTTTCTTTGCCTTTTTTTTCTTATGCTGAGAATTAAGAAAAAAGTCTAGAAGTTCCACTTATTGTGTATTATGTGCAATGACACTGTCGCAAAACCAGAAAATTGCATGATAACCAGAGGCAACACAAGTAGTTTGTCCCGCACAACCTCAGATCTTAAGTCTCTCTCTCTCTCTCTGCGTCAACATCTCCTTCCATATTAGGAAGTAGCTAGGGTATTAGAGAGGAGATTATAGACAAATGAAGCAAAAAGATAGGGCTCGTGAAATCTGGGCCTCTCATCTAACCCCTTCATTTGACTTTAGAATTTGGTCAGACAACTCGCTTCTCAATACACTATGAAGACCAATAGATTGTAAGTGAGATCGAGTAGAATGAACAAGAGAGCCAAGAAAGGATAGATTTAACATAAGAATCTCATAAGACCCACACCCACATGCAGAAAAATTTTTGCAAAAGGAAAAAGGTTAAATAATGGTCCAGTATCTATATGTTCATTGAGAGCATTAACTTATTGGTTTCAGTTTTCTATCCCAGATTAACATGAGGGACATCTGTATACCTAATGCCCCTATCAGCTTTGACAAAACTCAAAATTGGAGGGAGTAGGGCAGTTCAAAGGACCAATGCAGTGCTAAACCAATGGAAAATGAAATCAGGATAAGCATTCTGGTATTCCACTTCTCAATCTTATGTTACTCTATGCCTACCAAATGGTTTATTAAATACTTCAAGGCACTAAAAACACGGAACAGTAAGAGGGGATAATAAGGAAAGAGAATATTATATACAAGAAAGGGGAAGGTTCATTACAAAACAGATGCAAATTTAAGACTAATGAAAAAAAGGATAAATTTTGGATTAGATCTGAAAACTTCACTGGGTAAGCTCACAACGATTCAGGAAGTGAATAATATGTCGTATTTTGGCAAGGAGTTTTGACATTAATAGATTGTCCTTGTGACTTTGACCTCATTGAAACCATTCTACTCAACATAAAAGATGAACCAAAAAAGGAATTCAAGGGCTCTTCACATCAAAGGGAAAAGAGGCCACATCCATTATATATTGATCACATGATTTTCCTGCTTCGTATAATCAGAAAAGCAGGCTAAATTTTCATTCAGTGCTCCTCACTTGCTGTCTCATCTTCAGTTGTACTTATATTTTAGTATTCAAAGCACTGTTGTTAAATTTTTGTTATCAGCATTAACACGTTGCTAAAAATTTAATAAAAATCGATCATCTTCATAAGTTTGTCAATGGAATTGTTGCAGTCTGGACTGCTTATACCATGAGATTATTAACTTTAGACATTATAAAGTATTTTTTTTTTTTGCAAAAGAGAAAAGAAAAAACCTCCAGGAGAAATCAAGATGCCTCAGATGGTTCTACAAAAAGCATCCTCAGCAATAATTAATGAATGTGGCTTCAGGGAGGTTTTAGGTGGTTTTTAAAGTGAAAAGACAACAATGGAACAACCAGCTCTCAGTTCATGTTGGTACCAAGCAAGATTGCAATATCAGCCTATTATTGAGAGCCGTGCATGCATCTGATTGATTGTAGTAACAAAAAGAAAGGAAGAAGACAACAAGAAAAGGGGTGCTGACAGAAAAAGAAAAACAGTAATGGTTTTACTTACTGAGACCAGGAATATCTTCAACTTTCAACATCTTTTTTGGAATGCCAGCTTCTTTCTATTCAAGATACAAAAAAGAAAAAAAAGACACTTTCATTAGAGGTAGTTGTAATTATGTAAAAGAAGTAACTGCAAATTTTCCAGGTTTGTAAAATAACCTAATAGTTCTAAATTCATGATTGCCCATAAATTGTCTTGATGTAACCTCTTTGATATTGGGGAATAGGGGAGGAGGGGTGGAGCTAGGGGAGGAGGGGTGGAGCTAGGGGAGGATATATATATATATAGTGAGTGGCTACTCTACTTATAAGCATATGAGAGCATATGCTTATAAGTTATTTTTGCGTTTTTAATGTCTAAATGGTCGATGTGAAGAGCTCAACATGTTCTCCATATTAATATGTGTTTTGAAACGAAATTTTACATTTTTTGGAATTTTATTACTATTTGTTTAGAATTTTTCAAAATAGCATTTTTCAGATTTTTTTTTATTATTTTTTTTACACCATATTAAACCACTGTTTTGAAAAATTCTAGAAAAATAGTAAAAAAATTCCCAAAAATGTAAAATTTCGTTTCTAAACACTTATTAATATGGAGAACATGTTGAGCGCTTTGGATCGACCATTTGGACATTGAAATCGCAAAAATGACTTATAAGCATATGCCATCATATGCTTATGTAAGTAGAGTAGCCAACCTCTATATATATATATAGAGAGAGAGAGAGAGAGAGAGAGAAAGAGAGAGAGACCTTTTGGAAGTCAATTCCTTCATAGACAATATGGCAGTTAGAAAGTTCCCTAATTTTCTCATCAATTGACTGAAACAGGGAAAACATTACACAAATAAGTGAAGTATGTCAATGGGAATACAAATTTCATACTTTTATATAATGAAAAACAGAGCAAATCACATTTAACTAGGCTGGTTAGAAACTATTTAGAAAATTTATTTTACCAGATGCTATATATGTGAACTTTGTGACTCATTTAAGGTTTGGATCATGACAATTGAGAGATTTTGTAGACTTGACTAAAATTAGACTCGACCTGTCTTTGCCGGCGAATCATTGTAGCGAGATCAGTGTAAGGAAGCTTCAGATTGATTTTGCATTCCATTAAAATCCCTCCATCATAATCCTTGATGTATCTAATAAAATGAAAATTATCTAAACATGTTAAGGTTATAGAAATTATGTGTCTTAACATGCGTTCCCAGCAGATTACTTGGTTTCAAGAGAGTTGTTTTGTCAGTGGCTGTCTGGTTGTGCTGGGTATTACAAAGACGCTCCATCCAATTCTATTTTTCAATATTCTAGAAAGTAAAATCTTACTTAAGCTTTTCTTAAAAGGATGCGACCGATAAAAGAAGTACATGTTCCCAGAAAAGAAAATAAATCAAGTACTTTTAAAAAGAACAGCTAAGATATTTCAAAACATAATTAAGGCAGACAAAAATAAAAGCCATGAAAATAACTGATCAAGGTGTCCTCTGTAATAGAGAAAAACAGTGCATTAGTTTATTTACTAATGCACCATACAAATCTGATACACAAACAAATTTAAATAAGAAAGTTGAGAATTACCCCTGCCATCTGTTCTTGTCCAATGTTATTTCCTTTGTGAACCCCTATATTTCAAAGAAACGCACAAACCAAAAAAGGAAAAAAAAATACTACATTTTAGCTCAGAAGCACATTTCGATTATTTTGTGTGTCTGAGGATGACTGCTTTCTGTTACTAAAGAAGGAAAATGACAAAACAGATACCTGCTTTCTGAAGTAGCCAACAGCATTATTATCAGCATAAGTTAGGAAATGAGTGAGGCCATCAATATCCCGAGCATGTTGCTTTAAATGATTCATTAATCTGGTACCATATCCTTTTACTTGCTCATCAGCTGTTATTGCACAAAAAGCTATCTCCCCAAATTTCTGACTACAACAGTTCATTAAAAAGAAGTAGAAAAAAAAAGAAACAAATAAGCATTTTTCTACAACTAGATGACATCCTGATATTATTTTATAGTAGTGAATACCTTGCATAAGGACGGTATGTAATACCTCCAACAACATGATTGTTCCGGATAACCATCATTGATTTGTGGGTTCTGCATTAGTTACGAGGAGTTCTTTGTTAAAAGCTAAATCAAGGGAACTGTCTGCAAATTATTTATTGTATTTATCAAAACCACTCAACAATTCTTAAATTTACAACAAAAAAAAACTCATATTTTTGTCATTTGTAAAATAGATGCAAATTTAACCCAAAGTTAATTTAGTAGACTTTCAGTCGGTTCCAGATTTTCACAGACTAATTATCAGATGATTGGCAGAGTTCATATAATATATCAGAGCAGTTCAGTCATATTTTGCATAATTCTGATTCAAATTGATACATGCAAGGAAAAGTTTCAAAAGGTGCTCATCTTACTTGCAGTTATGAGAAATGACGGTAATAAATTAGAACTCACAAATTAAGGCACATTTTGACAAATGATGTCGAACTTAAAGAAGACACTAACCTATCCATGACAAGGCGAACAATGTACTCTTTGGGCATATTTGGGAGTTGCCTAGCAAATATATTCTTCAATCCTATTAGCCTGTCATAGCATATATTTGTGAGCAAAACAAGAAAAAGAAATACGAGAGAGAAAAAAATAAAACCAATTTTGGGAACTGCATATACCAAATCATGTGTTGATTAACTCCATCATTCGAACAACAGAAGAATTGAAGCCTTCCAGCCTCTTCCTAAGAAAACCATAAGAGATTGGTTATCATGATATGGTACTCTTGTTTAACTGTCCCTACTGGACCCAACCTTTTTTTCCCCTTAATTAGTTGGCTATACTCTGTCACTATGGATTTGAGGCTCAATCTGGTCATTTGTACTCATTTAGGTTCTAGTTGAATTAAAGAACAACAGTTACATACTAAGTAATAGTACCAGTACCAATGTGTGATACAGAAATCCTCAGATTAAAACAAACCTCTCTCTTGAGACCTTCCTCTCTGGCAGTGTAGGCCCCACTCGTCTGAATATTCTCTGTGAAAATCCCCTTCCCGTTTTCCTCCTTCACCACTATCCCTGACGTCAATCCCACACTTCCACCCGTACCCGTCTGACCAGACACCCGCTCCTCCTTAACCACTCCTGTCATGTCATCCCCTCCACCTGGTTCCACCTTCACCAAACCACCCACATCTCTCTCCTGCTTCACTGTTCTAGCCATCCTGGCAGCAGTAAAATTCCTAATGGAATCATTATTACCGTTGCTGCCGTTATTGCTATTGAGATTCTTATCTTCATCCTTGTCATCGTTCGAGGTGACAACGTCATCCTCGTCAGAGTCGTCGTTTTCCGGCGGGAGCTCCTCCTCCTCGAAGTCGTCGTTGTCGTCTGGGGTGTCGGTGTCAAACGCAGCGGCCGCAGCGGCTGCAGTAGCTGGGGAGACGGCGGAATACTTGCGCTTGGGGTGGTGGTGCGCGGAGCTGGAAGCAGAGGCGGAGGCGGAGGCGGAGTGGGAGTGCGAGTGAGAAGGTGAAGGCGACTGAGAGCTGCGCGATCGGACCGGAGCGGATCCATGACCGTCCATTTCTAGGGTTTTGGTACAGGTTTAGGGAAAACTTTAGACAAAGAAGTAAAATGTCACGATCTTGATTCTTGGGTTGATTTGGGAATAGCCGTAGCCGATTTTGACAAGTCAAGGAGAGGCTTGAAGAAAAAAAGGAAGAGAGGAGGGCCGAGGGAGGGAGAACAAAATATTTCTGTTTGGATCACGTCCGCTGAGATGGCGACACCACATCCACATTCATTTGAGAAATCTAATCAATAGAATAGGAATTTCATTTTTGTAATAGCTTCGACTAATGCCTATACAAGGCAAACTATTGTAATGTAACCGAGTGGATTTTAAAATCAATACACAATTTGTTGTGTTCACCTATTCATTTTCACCTATAAAAGCTTTTTCTCTGCCGCACTAATCCACAATTTTGTGTACAAGCAAATCCGCAACTAACAACAGCTTCAAATAAATTAACAGAAATTTATATATATACCCATCATAACTTCTTAATTTAGACATTTTCCAATTTCAAAATTAGCTAATAAGTAATAACCCATTTTAACTCACTCAAATTATTACTATCATCATTTTTAAATTTAATCAATAAAACATGGGCAATGCTAATTTGAGCGTTACAATTAGATTATTGAGCACGCAGAAAGAAAATTTTCTCTTCATACCCAATTTACCCTTATATATGTTCTTCTAATTATGGCAAAAACTTAATATAAACTTGAATCAAATATGTAAATGTAACTATTAAATGATATTGAAAGAGAACGAAGAATGGCTTAGCTTATTGCTTTTTTTTATTATAATTTTTTGTAGTGACATTGAATTAAATAAGCTAAGTCACTCTTGCATATCATCTGGAAAACACTAATGTGCGGCATCCATCCAGCCAACCCAACCAGCATGTGGCACCAAACCTTTATTATTAAACGTGATCAGTGTTTTGTACAATATTTGTTGGATAGATCAATCAATTTGTGACACAGGTATTACGACAAAATTCATAACCAAATTAGTAAACTATTTACAGAGGTGCTCAAATTAACAAAGTGTTAAAATCCATTTACTGACAGATTAATTAAGCTAAATACATACTGAAACACCAATAACCATGAGAATCAGGACTAAGGAACATACAATCTAAATTAATGAGAGAAGAGGGAGATAAACCTATCCCTAAGCCACTATAACATTTGCGAATCAATGCAACAAAGGCTTGGTGGCAGTCTGAAAGTTAGCCTGGACCTTGTTAGAGAAGTGGTTCTCAAGCCTACAATATACAATTGAAAGATTAATGGAACAGGAAAAAAAAAATCACAGCATGACAATACAATGTACCAGTGAAGTACCAGCCAAAGAAAAAATGATTCTCATACCGAGTGGCACATTTGTAGTAGATGGTTTCAGGCGCATTATATGTGCGAGCATTGTGAAACATTCTCTTAACATCAGCAACAAACATCTCAAATGTTACATAGTACAGTTCTGATTCTACTCTCTTTGACATAGTCTTCAAATCTGGAGGAACCAAAGAAGAATGGCCATGGTGAAATGTGTACATTCACAAAAGTAACAAAAATACATTCGGGATAAAAAAGATCTCATGCAAAAATTTAAAATTAAAAAAAAATGGTCTGCGCATGATACTTAGGCAAAGCTTAGCTGCAGTGACAAACTCTAATTAATATATTAAAAAGAAGAGTGTAGGTGATTAAATTGTGCATTGAAATCACAAAATTACCCATTGGATCCTTGATGATGTTATAGTAATCAGGAACCTCACGTGCATCGACTGGCTCCTTAAATGGCCATGCATCAGGGTGTTCATTCATCGTCTATAAGAAGTCATAAATTTTATGAGATCGGTTCAATCAAAAAGTACACAGTTCATGTCACGGTTCTGTGACTTGAAATAATAAGAACAAATAAAAAAAAAAGATAGAAAATATGCCTTCAAGAGAGCACGCATGAAGTTATTGAGATGCTGACGATATTGGACAGAGTCGACCATGGAATTGGGGGTCTTGAATCTTGAATGGCCCCACTGGTCAGGTGTCCATCCTGCTTCCTCTGATTATATTTTCATTTTATAAACTAAAAGTTAGCAATTAGCAAACTAATTCAACCAAGGATAAACCATAATTTGAGGTAGTCTTCTCTGATTAGTACTGTACTCCTACTGCACCATTCAATATAAACTGTTCTTAAGTTTTTTCTTGGTTTTCATCCTTATTGGTTTATTATCCGTTTATAAATTATCAGAGCACTTGCTACTTTCTTTTGCTTTTTATTTTTTTTATGCTGAGAAATAAGAAAAACATCTAGAGGTTCCACTTGTTGCGTATTATGTGCAATGCCACTGTCGCAGAACCAGAAAATTGTATGATAACCAGAGGCAACTACAAGTAGTTTTGTCCCGAACAACCTCAGATCTTAAGTGTCTCTCTCTCTCAACATCATCGGAAGATAAAAAGAGTCGCCAGCCTTATCTCCTTCCATATTTAGGAAGTAGCTAGGGTTTTAGGGAAGAAATTATAGACAAATGAAGCAAAAAGATAAGAGAGTTCGTGAAATCTGGGCCTCTCATTTAACCCCTCCATCTGACTATAGAATTTGGTCAACTTAGACAACTTGCTTCTCATAAGAACCACAACCACATGCAGAAAAAAAATTTGCAAAAGAAGAAAGGCTACATAATGGTCCAGTATCCATATGTTCATCGAGAGAATAAGTTATTGGCATCCGTATACCTATGCCCCTATCAGCTTTGACAAAACTCAAAATTGGAGGGAGTAGAGTAGAGCAGTTCATAGGACCAATGGAAAATGAAAGCAGGATAAGCATTCTGGGATTCCATTTCTCAATCTTATGTTACTCGTATGCCTACCAAATGGAGTATCAAGTACTTCAAGACACTAACAAACACGGAACAGTAGAGGGGATGATGAGGAAAGACAAACGTTATATACAAGAAAGGGGAAGTTCATTACAAAACAGATGCAAATTTTAAAACATGACTATTGAAAAAAAGGATCGATTTTGGATTAGATCTGAAAACTTCACTGGGTAAGCTCACAACGCTTCAGGGAGTGAATGATGAAACTTGAAACCATTCTACTCAACATAAAAGATGAACCAAAAAAGGAATTCAAGGGCTCTTCACATCAAAGGGAAAAGACACATCCATTATATATTGATCACATGAGTAAGGAGTTTTCACATTAATAGATTGTCCTCATGACTTTGACCTCGATGAAACTTGAAACCATTCTACTCTACATAAAAGATGAACCAAAAAGGAATTCAAGGGCTCTTCACATCAAAGGGAAAAGAGGCCACATTCATTATATACAGGGACGGAACTAGAAAATTTTAATAAGGGTGGCTGAAAATTAAAATGCACAATTGTGGTGAGTGGGATTTGAACTCAAGACCTCTCACCTACAAAATAGAGCCTTAACCACTAGGCTACAACTAAACATTTGTTATTTATTGAGGGTGGCTGAACTATATAAAAAGTTTAAAAAAGATAAAATTTAATTAAATTTCTGTATGTATAATTAAATTTTTAAAATCATAGGGGTGGCTTAGCCTCCTTTGCTTATGCCTTAGATCCGCCCCTGATTATATATCGATCACATGATTTTCCTGCTTGATATAATCAGAAAAGCTGGCTAAAACTTTCATTCAGTTCTCCTCACTTGCTGTCTCATCTTCAGCTGTACTTATATGTTAGTATTCAAAGCACTACTATAAAATTTTTGTTATTAGAAATAACATGTTGCTAAACAATTAATCAAAGTGTATCATCTTTAAAAGTTTGTCAACGGATTTGTTGCAGTAGCGATTGCTTATACCATGAGATTATTAATATTAGACATTAAAGTGTTTTCTTTCTTTTTGCAAAAATGAAAAAAAAAAAATCCAGAAGGAATCAACATGTCTCAGACAGTTCTACCAAAAGCATCCTTAGCAATAATGAATGAATGTGGCATCAGGTAGGCTTTACGTAGTTTTTAAAGTGAAAAAACAGCATTGGAACAACCAGTTCTGCAGGGCCAGCCAAGTATTACACTAATATGTGCTGCATGGCTCTCATTTCAAGTTGGTACCAAGCAAGATTGCAATATCAGCCTATGATTAAGAGTTACGCATACATCTGATTGATTTTAGTAACAAAAAGAAAGGAAGAAGACAACTAGAAAATGGTACTGACAGCAAAAAAATAAGAAGTAAAGTTTTACTTACTGAGACCAGGAATATCTTCAACTTTCAACATCTTTTTTGGAATGCCAGCTTCTTTCTATTCAAGATATAAAAAAGAAAAAAAAAACACTGTCATTAGACGTACTTGTAATTATGTAAAAGAAGTAACTGAAAATTTTCCAGGTTTGTCAAATAATCAAAGAATTATAAATTCATGATTGTGCCCATGCAATGGCTCGATGTAACCTCTTTGATATTGGGGACTAGGGGAGGGGGGTGCAGGGAGGGGAGGAGAGGGAGAGAGAGAGAGAGAGAGAGAGAGACCTTTTGGAAGTCAATTCCTTCATAGACAATATGGCAGTTAGAAAGTTCTCTGATTTTCTCATCAATTGCCTGAAACAGGGAAAAGAATACATGAATAAATTAAACATGTCAATGGAGATACAAATTTCATACTTATATATTATGAAGAACAGAGGAAAACACATTTAACTAGGCTAGTTAGAAACTAGTTAGAAAATTTCTTTTACCAGATGCTTTAGATGTGAACTTTGTGACTCACATAAGAATTGGATCATAAACAATTAAAAGATTTGTAGACTTGAGTAAAATTCAACTCGACCTGTCTTTGCCGGTGAATCATGGTAGCGATATCAGTGTAAGGAAGCTTCGGATTAATTTTGCATTCCATTAATATCCCTCCATCATAATCCTTGATGTATCTAATAAAATGAAAAGTAACTAAACATGTTAAGGTTATAGAGATTACAGTGTCTGAACATGCGTTCCCAGCAGACTACTTGGTTTCATGAGAGTCGTTTTGTCAGTGGCTTTCTGGTTGTGCTGGGTATTACAAAGACGCTCCATTGCAATTCTGTTTTTCAATATTCTAGAAAGTAAAATCTCACTCAAGCTTTTCATAAAAAGATATTACCAATAAAAGAAAGTACATATTCCCAGAAAAGAAAATAAGTCAAAAGTACTTTAAGAAAAACAGCTAAGATAATACAAAGTATAAATTAAGGCACACAAAAATAAAAGCCATACAAATAACTGACCAATGTGTCCTTTGTATTAGAGAAAATCAGTGTATTAATTTATTTACTAATGCACCATATAAACCTGATACACAAACAAATTAAAATAAGCAAGTTGAGAATTACCCCTGCCATCTGTTCTTGTCAAATGTTATTTCCTTTGTGAACCCCTATGTTTCAAAGAAACGTACAAACCAAAAAAAGGGAAAAAAACTACAGTTAGCTCAGAAGCACATTATGATTGCTTTGTGTTTGAGGATGACCGATTGCTGTTCCTAAATAAGGAAAATGACAAAACAGATACCTGTTTTAGGAAGTAGCCAACAGCATTATTATCAGCATAAGTTAGGAAATGAGTGAGGCCATCAATATCCCGAGCATGTTGCTTTAAATGATTCATTAATCTGGTACCATATCCTTTTACTTGCTCATCAGCTGTTATTGCACAGAAAGCTATCTCCCCAAATGTCTGACTGCAACAATTCATCCAAAAGTAGTAGAAAAAAAGAAACAAACAAATAAGCATTTTTCTACAACTAGATGACATCCTGATATTATTTTATAGTAGTGAATACCTTGCATAAGGACGGTATGTAATACCTCCAACGACATGATTGTTCCGGATAACCATCATTGATTTGTGGGTTCTGCATTACTTAGAGAAGTTCCTTGTTAAAAGCCAAATTAAGGGAACTTCCCTATCTGCAAACTATTTATTGTATTTATCAAAATCACCCAACAATTCTTAAATTTACTAAAAAAAAAACTCATATTGTTGTCATTTGTAAAAGAGGGTTCAAATGCCTCCATTTTTTGTGCCTCCACCATGCCTCCATTTTTAAAACTTTAATAACTCAAAATTTAAAACTTAAAAAGTCAAAATAAAACCGTTAGATATGATCTATGTTATTTTCTCTCTGTGCTCGTAAAAAATTATCACATTTCGATTTTGTTTTTATGTGAATCAATAAGTTGAAAAATCAACGTCTAGAAATTATCCAAATTAGTATGTTTTTTACAAGCTCTTGATAACAACCAAAACAAAATTGAAATGTCATAATTTTTTACACTTGCATAGATAAAATGATGTAGATCATATCCAATGGTTTTATCTTGACTTTTAAGTTTTAAATTTTGATTTGTTAAAGTTTTTATAAATGGAGACATGGTGGAGGCACAAAAAATGGAGGCATTTGAACCCTCCTCTTTGTAAAATAGATGCAAATTTAACCCAAAGTCAATTTTAGTAGACTTTCAGTTGGTTCCAGGATTTCACAGACCAATTATCTGATGATTGGCAGAGTAGATATAATATATTAGAGCAATTCAGTCATATTTTGCATAACTCTGATTTAAATTGATACATGCTGCAAGGAAAAGCTTCAAAAGGTGCTCATCTTACTTGCAGTTATGAGAAATGACGGTAATAAATTACAAAAATCACAAATTAAGGCACAATGTGACAAATGATGTCAAACTTAAAGAAGACACTAACCTATCCATGACAAGGCGAACAATGTACTCTTTGGGCATATTTGGGAGTTGCCTAGCAAATATATTCTTCAATCCTATTAGCCTGTCATAGCATATATTTGTGAGTAAAACAAGAAAAAGAAATACGAGAGAGAAAAAAATAAAACCAATTTTGGGAACTGCATATACCAAATCATGTGTTGATTAACACCATCATTCGAACAACAGAAGAATTGAAGCCTTCCAGCCTCTTCCTAAGAAAGCCATAAGAAAGGTTATCAGGATATGTTACTCTTGTTTAACTGTCCCTACTGGACCCAACCAGTTCAGACCAGTCAGAATAATTTTTCTTTTTTCCCCTTAATTAGTTGGCTATACTCTGTAACTAAGGATTTGAGGTTCAATCTGGTCATTTACAAGTCAAAGGCATGAGATTGGCAGTGCATCCTGGTCGGGACAGGTTGCCGCTATTTGTACATCTGTACTCATTTAGGTTCTAGTTGAATTAAAGAACAACAGTTACATACTAAGTAATAGTATCAGTACCAACGTGAGATACAATAATCCTCAGATTAAAACAAACCTCTCTCTTAAGACCTTCCTCTCTGGCAGTGTAGGCCCCACTCGTCTGAATATTCTCTGTGAAAATCCCCTTCCCATTTTCCTCCTTCACCACTATCCCTGGCGTCAATCCCACACTTCCGCCCGTACCTGTCTGACCAGACACCCGCTCCTCCTTAACCACTCTTATCATGCCATCCCCTCCACCCGGTTCCACCTTCACCAAACCACCCACATCTCTCTCCTGCTTCACTGTTCTAGCCATCCTGGCAGCAGTAAAATTCCTAATGGAATCATTATTACCGTTGCTGCCGTTATTGCTATTGAGATTCTTATCTTCATCCTCGTCATCGTTCGAGGTGACAACGTCATCCTCGTCAGAGTCGTCGTTTTCCGCCGGGAGCTCCTCCTCCTCGGAGTCGTCGTTGTCGTCTGGGGTCTCGGTGTCAAACGCCGTGGCCGCAGCGGCTGCAGTAGCTGGGGAGATGGCGGAAAACTTGCGCTTAGGGTGGTGGTGCGCAGAGCTGGAGGCGGAGTGGGAGTGCGAGTGAGAAGGTGAAAGCGACTGAGAGCTGCGCGATCGGACCGGAGCGGATCCATGACCGTCCATTTCTAGGGTTTTGGTACGGTTTAGAAAACTTTAGTAGTTCATCTTTTGTTGGTAGCGTTGAGAGACCGGAGACGGAGAGAGCTTGGAATGATTGGTACTTGGAGAATCCAGGATCGAACTCGGAGGAGATCAATGGTGATCAAACAAGTTTTTTTTTGTCTTTTCTTTTAAGAGAGACATGTAAAGCTTTCATGAGCGAGTGGAGAAACGAGGGAAACTTGCCGGCGTTGCCACACATATCTTAGTTGTTTGCGTTTCGTTTTTGCAACTTGCAAGAGAACTATGTTTGCGTTGAGAATAATTATTTCAAATCACCCACTTCACTTCAGTATCCGCATTGTACCCTAATCAGCAACAGAGAAAGGTTGTAATACGGTCCTCATTGTACCCGTATCAGCAACAGAGAAAGGTTGTAATACGGGAGAAAGGCTACACTATGGTTCCTGCTTTTTACATGGTTTCTCCGTATCAATCTTTTTAGATATAAATACTTGAAACATAAAATATTAATACTTGCAAAATAAGATATAAATGCTTGCATGCGTAACTTGATATGGTTATCCCATTTTCCAGTTCCCTAATCGTTTCCGCGTCAACCTTCCTCTAATGAAATAGTAGGGATCCCGTATCACCCCATCAACATTATCTAATAGTCTCCGCGTTAACCTTCTTCTAACAAAAATAATTCACCTTATAGGTATAAATACTTGCAATACTTGATATTAATACTTTCAGATGTAATCCAGTGTCATGTGTAAAAAAGTACTTGCAAGTATATGTATAAATATTTGCTTGACGACGAGCCCGAAAGTACGTCATCATGGATCTCATTTGAAAGAGAAAACGTAGAAGATGTTCGTGGTTTTAGATTCGCAAAATTTCTCACAGATTGTCAGAAATATGACAATTAAGGTGCGAGTACAATGCGGATACTAAAGTGCAGGTACTCATATCAGCTTCCTTGCGTTAAATGACATTTTATCAAGCAATATATTAAAATAGAATTGTACTAGTACATATTAAAACTGGAGTTGGCTACGGTGCTATGCATAGCACAGAGGGCCTCCGTGCTACGGCTCAATATTTGAGTTTGCAAAATCCTAACGGTCGATCCGAACCGTTCAACATGATCTCCATATGAATATGTACTTGCAAATCAAATTTTACATTTTTTAGAATTTTTTTACTATTTTTTTAGATAGGTAGAAAAACACTTGATCTGAATGGTACAGAATTTCCAGATCAAGTGATTTTCTACCTATCTAAAAAAATAGTAAAAAAATTCTAAAAAATGTAAAATTTAGTTTGCATGTACATATTCATATGGAGATCATGTTGAACGGTTCGAATCGACCATTAGAATTTTGAAAACTCAAATATTAAGCCGTAGCACGGAGGCCCTCTATGCTATGCATAGCATATTAGCAATTTCCTATTAAAACTAACTATCCACCTATTTGTATTTATTACTTAATACAGAATTAATAATTCTAGAATTTTTTTTTTGAAAGTTACAAATATGGATTGTGCATAAAAATAAATAGGAAGCTGATAGCAGTACCCGCGCTACAGTACTCGTACCGTATCCGCACTATTACTACCATAATTATCGGGGGACCGCAAAAACTTCAGCACTGAATTTATTTTCTAAAATATTAATACATATGTAAGTAAGTATTTATACCTATGCACAAAATTATTTATACCTATGAGGTGAACAATTTTTACATAAATAATTGTCTTTCCAATTAAATCTTCCAAACGTACCTGCACCATACATACCTGTGGGGAACACTCAAACTACATGGGGGAACCATACACGTTTTAAGATGTGGTTTTTTTTTTCTCCGTTCAATCTCGTCCATATTTTTGACGATCTGTGATAAATTTTGCAATCTAAAACCACGAACGTCTTCTAGACAATTTTCTTTTTCAAAATGAGATCCATAATAATGTACTTTTGGACTCATCATCATACAAGAATGGAGACTACAACTAAATAAATGCAAAATAAAAGCTCTAGGTGTCTAACACAGCGTTAGTTTGGAATGCTCAAATTTTGCCCCAAGTTCTATTTAATACACAGTACATTTTCGGCAATAATAAAAATAGTAAAATAGAGTAAGAAAAAGAATCAACAGACTTGCAGAACAATAATGAAATTGAATATAATAGTCTAATAATAATGGAATAGATAAGAGTTAAATATAGTATAAATTAATTCGCAGTTAAACATGATCGTCTTTGATATGTTTTTATTTCAAATTTTAACAAGGTAGGAGATGGAATTGGATTATTCTTCAAAACTGATAAAGGGTGGAGAATGAGAGAGATTCTATCTATTTCACTTTGCCAACCGCATTTTAAACAAAAGAAAAAGTTATCTACTTCAAATTTCTATTTTCATTTTTTTTTTCCGAATACCATCATATTTATTTTCTTTTCTTTTCAAAGAAGAAACTAGATAAGAGTTTTTTTATAAGTGAAATATAGAGAGAGAGTTGGGCTATGGTACTTCGCGAAATAAAACAAATGTTTTATTTCACGTCTATATTTTCAATTTTAAAGTTCAAAATGTCGATCCGTTCAAGTTAATATCCATATTAAATTGTGCTTGGAGACCAAATTTTACAATTTTTAGACATTTTTTGGAAATTTTTAAAATCACTGATTTTTTATGGTCCACGATTTTTGAAAAAAATGATTTTAAAAAATTCAAAAAAATAGTAAAGTTTCTAAAAATTGTAAAATTTGGTCTCTAAGCACAATTTAATATGGAGATCAACTTGAACGGTTCGGATCGACATTTTGAACTTTGAAATTAAAGATATAGACGTGAAGTAAAATACTCGCTTTACTTTGCGAAGTACCGTAGCCCAACTCTCTCTCTCTCTCTCTCTCTCTCTATATATATATATATATATGAGTGATGCTACGATGCTTTGTGAAGTAAAGAGAGTGTTTAACTTCCCGCTCATATTTTCATTTACAAAGTTCAAACAGTCGATTCGAACTTCTCAACATGATCTTCATATTGTAATGTGCTTGGAGACCAAATTTTACATTTTTTGGGATATTTTTACTTTTTTTAGAATTTTTAAAAATTAATGTTTTTATGAATTTTTTTTCATTTTTTTATTTAATGAAAAGCTGTGATTTTCAAAATTATGTAAAATTTGGTCTCCAGGCACATATCAATATGAATATCATGTTGAGAAGTTCAGATAAAAAACTGTTTGAACTTTGAAAATAAAGATCAGTTCATGTTTCAACCCATCCGAATATCATGTTGAGAAGTTCAGATCAAAACTGTTTGAACATGAACTGAATTTTGGACCATTCATATTTCAAGGAACGGACTCCGCTGCTTTTCTGAGAGAAAAGCAAAGTCCTGCTTTTTCTATCTGAACCATTCAAAATCATTGAAATCTGTGCATAAAAAAATTCTTTTATCGAGATACGTTAATGAAAATTTTTAAATAATTGAGATTGAAAAAGCACGATGCTTTTCTCTGGGGAAAGCAGCAGCAGAGCCTTGTCCATGTTTCAACCCGTCCGAATCTTGTTCAGAACTTGTTGGGCCCGGTTGTCCACGGACAACCCTATTTTAGCACCCCAGTTGGGACTTGGGAGTCGTCATGCACGGGATATCTCCATTTTAAACGAAATAGAGAGGACTGTACCGGCCTACGCACCGAAAGGATAGAGAAGGGTTTAACGGTGGAGGGTTTACTTCGGCCCTGCGCATAGAACTCATATCATACACAAATCGCAACTGAGAAGAAGATATTTAAACCAACTTTTGAATTCGTAATCTTCTCACTTCTTCCATTTATACTTCTCTCTTAGTATAATCAAGCAGTCGGTTTTACAATTCCAAATTGATATGCTGTGCTCCTCCGATTGCTTTCTCGCATTATTTTCCCAAAATCCGACCAGTTTTAGCCGCTTAAAGCTCCCAAATCGGAAGTGCGTGCGGAAACCAGTGTCCAAGATTGAATGCCAAATCTTGCAAAGAAATCACCGTTCGAGGTACGGTGGTTTTATTCCAGCAATTTTGGAGTCACTTGAGACGGTTGAAAACCTAGACAAGGCTTTTGAGCCATGGAAAAGACTTAATCACAAGGAGAGAACTGTAATTCTGAAAGAACAGACTGATTGGAGAAGAGCGGTGAAGATTTTTCATTGGTTCAAAAACCATGGATCACCCGGAGTCAATCTCATTCACTACAATGTGGTGCTTTGGATGGTTAGTAAAGCCAAAAATCTGGATATTTTGATAAATCTCTGGTGTGAGATGCATAATTTGGGAATAATACCTGATAATTCAAGCTATTCTGCATTAATCGGAGTTTGTTTGAATTTGGGGGCGAACAAAGCAATGCTATTATGGGTTGGAGATATGTTCAAAAGAGGGGTCTCACCTGATGAGATGACTATGGTTTCTATTCTCAAAGCATACAAGGCAACTGGTAAATTTAGCCACTTAAAGCTCCCAAATCGGAAGTGCAGACGGAAACCATTGTCCAAGATTGAATGCCAAATCTTGCAAAGAAATCGCCGTTTGAGGTACGGTGGTTTTATTCCAGCAATTTTGGAGTCACTTGAGACGGTTGAAAACCTAGACAAGGCTTTTGAGCCATGGAAAAGACTTAATCACAAGGAGAGAACTATAATTCTGAAAGAACAGACTGATTGGAGAAGAGCAGTGGAGATTTTTCATTGGTTCAAAAACCATGGATCACCCGGAGTCAATCTCATTCACTACAATGTGGTGCTTTGGATGGTTAGTAAAGCTAAAAATCTGGATATTTTGATAAATCTCTGGTGTGAGATGCATAATTTGGGAATTAAACCTGATAATTCAAGCTATTCTGCATTAATCGGAGTTTGTTTGAATTTGGGGGCGAACAAAGCAATGCTATTATGGGTTGGAGATATGTTCAAAAGAGGGGTCTCACCTGATGAGATGACTATGGTTTCTATTCTCAAAGCATACAAGGCAACTGGTAAATTTAGCCGCTTAAAGCTCCCAAATCGGAAGTGCAGACGGAAACCATTGTCCAAGATTGAATGCCAAATCTTGCAAAGAAATCGCCATTTGTGGTACGGTCATTTTATCGCAGCAATTTTGGAGTCACTCGAGACGGTTGAAAACCTAGACAAGGCTTTTGAGCCATGGAAAAAACTTAAACACAAGGAGAGAACTATAATTTTGCAAGAACAGACTGATTGGAGAAGAGCAGTGGAGATTTTTGATTGGTTCAAAACCCATGGATCACACGGAGTCAATCTCATTCACTACAATGTGATGCTCAAGATGGCTAGTAAAGCTCAAAATCTGGATCTTTTGATAAATCTCTGGTGTGAGATGCATGATTTGGGAATAACACCTGATAATATAAGCTACGCTGCAGTAATTGAAGCTTATTCGTATTTGGGGGCGAACAAAGCAATGCTATCATGGGTTGGAGATATGTACAAAAGAGGGGTCTCACCTGATGAGATGACTATGGTTTCTATTCTCAAAGCATACAAGGCAACTGGTAAATTTAGCCGCTTAAAGCTTCCAAATCGGAAGCGCTTGCGGAAACCAGTGTCCAAGATTGAATGCCAAATCTTGCAAGGAAATCACCATTCGAGGTACAGTGGTTTTATCCCAGCAATTTTGGAGTCACTTGAGACGGTTGAAAACCTAGACAAGGCTTTTGAGCCATGGAAAAAACTTAAACACAAGGAGAGAACTATAATTTTGCAAGAACAGACTGATTGGAGAAGAGCAGTGGAGATTTTTGATTGGTTCAAAACACATGGATCACACGGAGTCAATCTCATTCACTACAATGTGATGCTCAGGATGGCTAGTAAAGCTCAAAATCTGGATCTTTTGATAAATCTCTGGTGTGAGATGCATAATTTGGGAATAATACCTAATAATTCAAGCTATTCTGCATTAATTGAAGCTTATTTGAATCTGGGGGGGAACAAGGCAATGCTATTATGGGTTGGAGATATGTACAAAAGAGGGGTCTCACCCGATGAGGTGACTATGGTTTTTATTCTCAAAGCATACAAGGCAACTGGTGAATTCAGAGAAGGCGAACGGTTATTCAATAGGTGGGTAACAAGTAGGAAAAACATGCCCCAAGCTGAAAAAGGCTGCTATTTGTATTCTCACAATGTGATGGTGGATGCCTATGCAAAAGCTGGCCAGTTTGAGAAGGCTTTAGGTGTATTTCTTAGGATGATAAGAGACGGACCTGAACCTGATGCTGTAACTTTCAATACCATAGTACATGCATGTGGTCAAAGAGGTAGGTTCAAAGAAGTTCCCAAATTCGTCACAGCTATAATTAAGCTAAATTTTATCCCCGATTCGAAATCACATGTTTCTATTCTTTCTCTGTGCATGAAAGCTGGTTATATTGATTTAGCTGAGAGTTATTTCTCAACCGTGAAAGGCAAATCAGTAATTTTGGATATTTTAGGCTATCGCAAGCTGTTGTATGGATATACCAAACTAAACATGGTTAACAAGGCAGAAACTTTAGTCAGAGAAATTGAGGCGAGAGGGGTTGTGATTGATGAATACACACAATCAGCTTTGACTAAGATGTATGTAAATGCTGGGCTACTAAGAAAGGCCTGGTCTTGGTTCGAAAAGATTGCCGATTCGATTAGTGCAGACTGTTTTTCGGCCAACATTGATGCATTTGGAGAGGGAGGTTTCCTTTCTTTAGCAGAGAGGGCCTTTTTACGGTGCCTGGAGAATAAAAAAGTAGGGGTTTCTACATTTAATGTCATGGTTAAAGCATATGGTATTGGAAAGGAGTATGAGATGGCATGTGAATTAGTAGATTGTATGGAGGAAAAGTATGGTGTATTGCCAGATAGCTGCACATATAATTCTCTTGTACTTTTCTTGTTAGGTGCTGAGCTATTGGAAAAAGCTAGTATATATGCCAGAAAAATGTATGATGCGGGGTTAGTAAGTAGCTGTTTTTCGTATTCTATTATTATAGGTTGTTTTGTTAAGCTCGGTGACGTAGAAATGGCAGAGAACCTGTTCAATGAAATGTCTAGGTTAAACTTACAAATTGATATGGTTACATACTCCATGCTAATTGATGCATATGCGAGTGTTGGAAATGTAGAAATGGCTAGAAAATATTTGGATTTGCTGAGAAATGCAGGGTTTAAGGTCAATTTGGTAATTTGTAATTCACTGCTCAAGCTGTATACTAAGGCGGGGTGCCTTCTAGAAGCTGCAGAGACATACAGCCTCTTGAAATCCTTGCGTGGTACTGGTACAGCTGATTTGTATGCATCAAATTGCATGATTTCTATGTATTGTGATAATTCCATGGTGAAGGAAGCTGAAGACATCTTTGAAGAATTGAGGCTAAGTAAAAATGCGAATGAATTTTCATACACAACACTTTTACTACGGTACAAGAGGCTTGGGAGGTACAAGGAAGCATTCAGGATTTCTAGAGAGATGCAATCGCTAGGATATCCGAACGAGCCTTTTGGATACAATGCTGTAATTGGGTTGTACGCATCCATAGGTAGGGCCAAGGGAGCCGTGAGGATTTTCCGTCACATGTTGAAATGTAATGTACCACCAAATGATACCACCTTTAGGGTGCTGAGGTGTGTTTTGGCAGATTGTGGAGTTGCAAAGAAAGATATCAGAAGGTTGGAGAAGGTTACGAGAAGGAATAATGAGACTGGTGTGAGGGAATGGGTGAAGGTTATTAACTCAGTTGTTGGATTGGATGATTATATCTTGGAAAATAGTATAAACTTGACAGGTAGTATGAAAAAGGATTCTGTTGTAGAAACTTTAGAGAAAGACATAGATTGTGAAAAGGAGGTGGTGGTTTATAGAGATCTTTTATATGTCTAAGAGATGAGAGTATAAAAAAAAAATTAGTATATAGTAGGTTTTGAACTTTTACTGCTCTGGCACCACAACACTGCTGAAGCTGGTCTGTGTGACCTGGGGCATTCTGAGTTTTTAGAAGCTAAACTAGGTAATTTTATTTCTCATGTAGTCTAATTTGGTTTACTGTACCTTCTGGCGTTTAGTTGTATAGGCACAAGGCATATTCACTGTGACTAACAATTTATATTTTTTATTACAGGAAATGCGTTGGGATTGCTTTGTTTATCTTTTTGGGAGACTTGTCTTTTTTTCACAGCCCAATTCTAGAATTTTTGGTATGTTACCTTCATGTGTATCAATCTTTTTTTGTATAGCATGCTAGTTCAACTTTCCACTATTTCAAAGGAATATTATTAACAATCTTTTTTTGTAAAGTTCTTTTGCTATAACATGTTTTTTTTTTAATATATATATAAACTTATCTATAAAGCTTCTTTAGAGCTGTCAATTTTTTATCTCTGTAATTGATCTGATACGAGTTTTCTTGAGGATCAGATAGCAACCCCAAAACCTAACAATAGGAGCTGGTAATTTTTCTTGATGATGAAATAACTCGGTTTGGGACAATTTCAAACAGAGACCCCAAAATATGAAGTATTCCAGACCTTGTCCAGGCCCTGACACCCATGGCCCAGTCAGCATATAGAAAAGTTTTTTTTTTTTTTTTCTTGAATCAGTAGGCAAAATTGCTACTACCTACTTCTATAAATAAATAAAAGGAGTTTACATAGAGGAGAAAATAGGGGAAAAAATACAAATGCACCAGAGAGAGAAATACAGTAAAACCCTAGGCTGAGAAAGAAAGAAAAAATGCCATTGTTTGGGCATATTAATGAATGTTGAAAATTTTGTATGTTAATGATCACATAATCTTCATCCACTAACAGCTCCTTTAATTCGATCCGACTCCGCTGTTTTTTTTAGAAAAAAGCAGTAACCTCCTTTTCCGATCCGAACCATTCAAAAATTTGCATTTACGTATCTCGATAAAACAACTTTTTCATACACAAATTTCAACGAATTTGAACGGTTCGGATCGGAAAAGGAGGTTGCTATTTTTCTCTTAAAAAAACAGCGGAGTCGGATCCCTTTAATTGTGGTGATACAACATTTGGAGAGATATGACTGACGTGACATGTGCTAATTTAGATATTTAGACCTCTTCTTGTCTTCTAGAGTCTCAACTTCCTGTGGCACTTGGGGTGAAACTTGGAGTAGCAAGTTTGGGAAATTTCAGCAGTATTGTAATTCAATACACGGATTGCTACTTCGCTTTCGCCGCAGGAAAGTTTGGGCAGTGTACTTCTCAAGCTGCCTTTAGAGGACTTTACGAGGGAACCAACTCCGCTGCTCGCCAAATAGGCGAGCAGGACCCTGCTATTCTAAATCGAACCGTTCATCTGTGTTGAGATCCGTGCTTCAAAAAAACTCAACGGTCTGATTTAGAATAGCAGGTCCTGCTCGCCTATTTGGCGAGCAGCGGAGTCGGATCCCTTTGTGAGGGAGCAAGCAATTTTGTCAACCGCAGAAGGTTCTTTATTCATTTGTCAAAGTCCCCTTCAATCAGCATCCAGTTGGCAGTTCTATCCAAGTTTGTCTCCTTTTGAACCGTTGATCTATTTGAAAAAAATAATTTCATCCTCTAGATTACAAAGAATAATATTACCTTTTGCTTTTGAAAGGTGTATTAATTTGTCCCCTCAGGAATATATATATATATATATATATATATATATATATATATATATATATATATATATATATATATATATATATATATATTGACTTGGTTGAAATTTTTGTTAAGAAAAGAAGAATATTGACTAGCCATTACCTTAGTGGGAATTTAACTGATAATCAATCCTATTATCATTCCAAGATATATCAGAGTTGGAGCAATTAATAAAAAAATCACCGATCGTTTAAATTTTAGTATCTTGGAGGTACTAAATTTTTTCTTTGTTCAATTATCAATCAGTCAACGTAAAGTAAAGCCCCAATTTTTGACCTTTATATTATGACTATTCAAACCTGCAATTCAACTCTTATCTAAACAGACTTCAATTTAAATTCAAAATTTGTTCTTTTTTATGCGCATATGCGCATTGACCTACCCAACTTAGACAATGTATACATATATGACCCACACCTCCCAATCCTTATATTATTCTGATAACACCCAAATCAGCAGCCAACAAACTAAAATGGATTCTTCAACCCTTTTCTCCACCCTGCTCTTCTTCTCTTTCCTCACCTTTCTCTTGGCACCGATGGCAGTTTCTGGTGCCAACTCGAATCACTTTGCCGAATACATTGGGGCCCAATTTCGAGGCGTCAAGTTCTCTGATGTCCCGATTAATTCTAGTGTAAACTTCCATTACATATTGGCTTTTACAATAGACTACTCGGTGGCCACAACACCTCCAACCCCAACAAATGGCGAGTTTGGTGTCTTTTGGGACACTGAAAATCTCTCTCCAGATGCAGTCTCAGCCATTAAACAAAACTACTCCAATGTGAAGGTCGCTGTCAGCCTTGGTGGCGCCACAGTCAATGACTACACAGTTTACTTCAACGCCACTTCAGTCGACAGCTGGGTTAGCAATGCTGTCTCCTCTTTGACCAGCATAATACAAGAGTACAATCTAGACGGCATCGATATAGACTATGAAAGCTTCAGTAATGTGAACGACACCAATACGTTCACCGAGTGCATTGGGCAGCTCATAACAACCCTAAAGAACAATGGTGTCATATCATTTGCTTCAATTGCTCCATATGCCGACCCCACGGTGCAGAGCATGTATGAAGCACTCTGGGCCAAGTACTCTAGCGTCATAGATTATGTGAACTTCCAGTTTTATGGGTATGGTTCAGATACGACAGTTGATCAGTACGTGCAGTATTATGACGAGCAGGTTTCCAACTATCCAGGGGGCAATGTGCTCGCCAGTTTTACGACAGGTAACACGACTCAATCGGGTGTGATTTCAGCTGATACGGGTTTAAGTGCTTGCAAGGAGCTTAAATCAGAGAACAAACTTTACGGGATCTTTATTTGGTCGGCTGATGACTCGCTGAGTCAAGGGTTTACTTATGAAACCCAGTCTCAAGCGCTCTTGGCTAGTTGAGTTTTATTTCCCAATCTTTCCCCTTCCTTTCAGCTGTGTGATTGTTGGTGGGAGATGAAACGATGTATTTAGCTTGGTTAGAAAGGTGTAATAATAAGAGGGATTGATTTGCTGTTTTCTCTGCAACTGAATAAATCTATTATGAAGTATATATCGACAATAAATAAAATTCAGGCTTTAGGTTCCGTATTCATTGGCTCGTTGCTATGGAATTATTATTATTATTATTTTTTTTGTTGTAAAAATGCTATGGAATTATGGACAGAGAATATTAGAAGGGTTAAGAAATGAAAGAGAAGTTTTGATTTTACGCAACACACGCACCATAGAATCAAAACAGCGCTAGCTGTATATGATTTGTGCTCTGCATGAAGCCAAAACATCTCTGTTAAAATATTTACCTAATATTAGAATTGGTGAATTGACTTCATTTCTGTACCGAACTACCGATGCATGCTTTTCTGGCGTTTGGTGTAATAGTATTATTCACTTAATTCTTTAGTTATTGGCTGAATTTGCCGACATTTTTATTAATATCCAAAGTTTAATACAAATTATTATTTATACCCAGAATCGGATCCAATATCGAAAAATGCCCAAACCGGCTAGAAAATGGCCGGTTTACTCCCCCCTAAGCCGGCCATTTTCTGGCTGGCTTAGTCGTTTTTTTTTAAAGATACATTATGAAGAGAAAAAATAATGAAATCTAACACTGAAAATTTGAATTTTGTGTTTAAATTATTTGTTAGATTACTTCTTTTGATTTATAATTAGCATATTTATACTAAAATACACTAGATTACTTGAAATTATGTTGAATTACACTATATTACAATAAATTATGTTGAATTACACTAAATTACGTTAAATTACGCTAAATTACAATAACTTCGCTAATTATGTTGAAATACGGTAAATTACGCTAAAATAGACCGATTCTGTGCCATCTTTCATGAATCATAAAAAATAGTAAAAAAATTCCGAAAATAGTAAAAACTGGTATTCTACAAGTTCATTATGTAACTAATTTACTGAGCTATTTGGATTGAATAATAGAAATGAAAATCTTAATCGGAAACTTCAACTCAAGTTTTGAGGCTCTTCCCTTTGTTTTTTGACGATTCTCAATTTTGGAATCTAGCATCATAGGCACGGACGCATGCGCATTTTCGCAAGCTTTCCGAAAAGTGATCATTTGCTGAAATCGGACACCCGAGCGCCATTTTATGACCGTTTGAAGTTTTGTCGTCGTTTTTCACCTTTTCAGTGAAGATATCGTCTCTATTCATATATAATTTACCGTATTTTAGCGTAATGTAATGTAATTTAGTGTAATTTAACTTAATATAGTGTAATTCAACATAATTTAAAATAATTTAGCGTATTTTAGTATAAATATACTAATTATATATCAAAAGAAGTAATCTAACAAATAATTTAAACAAAAAAATTTAAATTTTCAGTGTTAGATTTCATTATTTTTTCTCTTCACAATGTCTCTTAAAAAAAATAAAAACGACTAAGCCGGCCAGAAAATGGCCGGCTTAGGGGGAGTAAACCGGCCATTTTCTGGCCGGTTTGGGCATTTTTCGATATTGAGTCCGATTCTGGGTATAAATAATAATTTGTATTAAACTTTGGATATTAATAAAAATGTCGGCTGAATTTGAGAGCAACCTATTATTATTATATTGGACAAAGTACACAAGAAAGGCTACACATGAAAGTAATTTGACTGCCCAATACGGCAATATGGGTGAACGGTTCAAACAAATATTGATGTCACGCTTTCAATCACTCTTGTTTAATTCAGAGGCGAGGTACCAATACGAGGCAGGAGAGAAGGTCGTTACAATCATAACAATAAAGTTTCCCAATAATATATATATATATATATATATATATATATATATGAGATGGGCTATTATACATTGCAATGCATAGGCACCCTTGTGCATTGGACCATAAATCACCGATTCAAAGTCCAAATGACCGATCCAAACCGTTCATCTTGTTCTCCATATTAATATGTGCTTGGAGACCAAATTTTACATTTTTTGGAATTTTTTTACTATTTATTAAGCCACTTTGAAAGTTTCTGATCTGGTGGTCCAGAAAATTTTACTGTTTTTACTGTTCACCGTTGGATCAGAAACTTTCAAAGTGGCTTAATAAATAGTAAACAAATTCCAAAAAATGTAAAATTTGGTCTCCAAGCACATATTAATATGGAGAACAAGATGAACGGTTTGGATCGGTCATTTGGACTTTGAATCGGTGATTTATGGTCCAATGCACAAGGGTGCCTATGCATTGCAATGCACCATAGCCCATCTCATATATATATATATATATATATATATATATATATATAGAGTATGGCTAAATTGCTGCCGGCAGCATTCTGGCCAGCTGCTGCCGGGGGCAATTCGGTCATTTCCGGTGTTCAAACAACAAATCTGAACCGTTCAACGTGTTCTAAATATTAAAATCTACTTGGAGACCAAATTTTACATTTTTTGGAATTTTTTAGCTATTTATTAGGCCACTTTGAAATTGGCTGATCCGGGTGAACAGTGCACCAAAATTCTGGACCATGTGATCTGGAATTTTCAAAGTGGCTTAATAAATAGTAAAAAAATTCCAAAAAATGTAAAATTTGGTCTCCAAGTAGATTTTAATATTTAGAACACGTTGAACGGTTCAGATTTGTTGTTTGAACACCGGAAATGACCGAATTGCCCCCGGCAGCAGCTGGCCAGAATGCTGCCGGCAGCAATTTAGCCATACTCTATATATATATATAGAGTCCGGCTAAATTGCTGCCGGCAGCATTCTGGACAGCTGCTGCCGAGGGCATTTCGGTCATTTCCGGTGTTCAAACAACAAATTTTTTTATACAGATATTCAATCTATATTAAAATCTACTTGGAGACCAAATTTTACATTTTTTGGAATTTTTTAGCTATTTATTAGGCCACTTTGAAATTGGCTGATCCAGGTGAACAGTGCACATAATTCTGGACCATGTGATCTGGAATTTTCAAAGTGACTTAATAAATAGTAAAAAAATTCAAAAAAATGTAAAATTTGGTCTCCAAGTAGATTTTAATATTTAGAACATGTTGAACGGTTCGGATTTGTTGTTTGAACACCGGAAATGACCGAAATGCCCCCGGCAGCAGCTGTCCAGCATGCTGCCGGCAGCAATTTAGCCGGACTATATATATATATATATATATATATATATAGAGTGGCTAAGATCAAAGTGGTATGACCAAGGCCTTTGGTGCTACCAAGTCATTTTTGGATTTTCAAAGTCCAAACGGTCGATCTAAACCGTTAGATGTGATCTCTATATTAAAATCTGCTTGGAGACCAAATTTTACATTTTTTGGAATTTGTTTATTATTTTTTAAGCCACTTTGAAAATTGCTGATCACATGGTCCAGAATTTGGTTGCACTGTTTTTACTGTTCACCCGGATCTGTCATTTTCAAAGTGGCTTAAAAAATAGTAAAAAAATTCCAAAAAATGTAAAATTTGGTCTCCAAGCAGATTTTAATATAGATTGAACATCTAACGGTTTGAATCGACTATTTAAACTTTAAAATTGCAAAAACTAATTGGTAGCACCAAGGCCTTGGTCATACCACTTTGACCTTAGCCACTCTATATATATATAGTAGAACTAGGGTGCTCCTAAGCTCACCAAGCCCTTCGTGAGCGCGACTCTAAAACCTATCAAATTGACTTCAAACGACATTTTCAAACCGTTAGATGTTCAATCTATATTAAAATGTGCTTGGAGACCAAATTTTACATTTTTTTTGAATTTTTTTACTATTTATTAAGATGGTTTGAAAATCGCTGTTTTTATTAAAATTCTGCACCATTGAAAAAACAGCGATTTTAAAACCATCTTAATAAATAGTAAAAAAATTCCAAAAAATGTAAAATTTGGTCTCCAAGCACATTTTAATATAGATTGAACATCTAACGGTTTGGAAATGTCGTTTGAAGTCAATTTGATAGGTTTTAGAGTCGCGCTCACGAAAGGGCTTGGTGAGCTTAGGAGCACCCTAGTTCTACTATATATATATATATATATATATATATATATATATATATATATATATATATAGAGTATGGCTAATTTGCTGCTGGCAGCATTTCGGCCAAGTGCTGCCAGCAGCAAATCTGCCATTCTGATGTTCAAATAACCAATCCGAACCGTTCAACATGTTCTAAATATTGAAATGTGCTTGGAGACCAAATTTTACATTTTTTGGAATTTTTTTACTATTTATTAAGCCACTTTGAAAATTCCAGATCCGGGTGAACAGTAAAAACAGTCTGGACCATATGATCTGAAATTTTCAAAGTGGCTTAATAAATAGTAAAAAAATTTCAAAAAATGTAAAATTTGGTTTCCAAGCACATTTCAATATTTAGAACATGTTGAACGGTTCGGATCGGTTATTTGAACATGAGAATGGCAGATTTGCTACTGGCAGCACTTGCCGAAATGCTGCCAGCAGCAAATTAGCCATACTATATATATATATATATATATATATATATATATATATAGAGGAGGGTTCAAATGCACCCAAATTTCTATGCTATCAAATACATCCAATTCTTTATCTCCTTTATCTCTATTTTTAAAGTCTGAACAGTCGATCCAAACCGCTCAACATGATCTTCATAATAAATTATGCTTGGAGACCAAATTTTATATTTTTTAGAATTTTTTACTATTTTTTAAGATAGGTACAAAATCATTGTTTTAAGGAGATTCTGGACCATCCGATAAAGTGATTTTGTATATATCATAAAAAATAGTAAAAAAATTCTAAAAAATATAAAATTTGGTCTCCAAGCATAATTTATTATGAAGATTATGTTGAGCGGTTTGGATCGACTGTTCAGACTTTAAAAATAGAGATAAAGGAGATGGTGCATTTGGGAGCATAGAAATTTGGGTGTATTTGAACCCTCCTCATATATATATATATATATATATATATATATATATATAGTAGAACTAGGGTGCTCCTAAGCTCACCAAGCCCTTCCGTGAGCGCGACTCTAAAACCTATCAAATTGACTTCAAACGACATTTCCAAACCGTTAGATGTTCAATCTATATTAAAATGTGCTTGGAGACCAAATTTTACATTTTTTGGAATTTTTTTACTATTTATTAAGATGGTTTGAAAATCGCTGTTTTTTCAATGGTGCAGAATTTTAATAAAAACAGCGATTTTCAAACCATCTTAATAAATAGTAAAAAAATTCAAAAAAAATGTAAAATTTGGTCTCCAAGCACATTTTAATATAGATTGAACATCTAACGGTTTGAAAATGTCGTTTGAAGTCAATTTGATAGGTTTTAGAGTCGCGCTCACGAAGGGCTTGGTGAGCTTAGGAGCACCCTAGTTCTACTATATATATATAGAGTGGCTAAGGTCAAAGTGGTATGACCAAGGCCTTGGTGCTACCAATTAGTTTTTGCAATTTTAAAGTTTAAATAGTCGATTCAAACCGTTAGATGTTCAATCTATATTAAAATCTGCTTGGAGACCAAATTTTACATTTTTTGGAATTTTTTTACTATTTTTTAAGCCACTTTGAAAATGACAGATCCGGGTGAACAGTAAAAACAGTGCAACCAAATTCTGGACCATGTGATCAGCAATTTTCAAAGTGGCTTAAAAAATAATAAACAAATTCCAAAAAATGTAAAATTTGGTCTCCAAGCAGATTTTAATATAGAGATCACATCTAACGGTTTAGATCGACCGTTTGGACTTTGAAAATCCAAAAATGACTTGGTAGCACCAAAGGCCTTGGTCATACCACTTTGATCTTAGCAACTCTCTCTCTCTCTCTCTCTCTATATATATATATATATTATTTGTGTTATTTTTTTAAGAATTCTCTTAAATTATTTTTGAATCTGACAAATTATAAAAACAACGTGAAATTTACAAAATCATTATTTGTTTATTTCATAAGCATATCATCGTTTGATATATTATTTACATTATAAAAACATTCGTTTTGAATTCCATATATATGATGCGTGAATTACTAATTTTACATCCCGCTGAATTATTTACCTGATTGTACCAAATTAAAAGATATCCATACATGTAATACGTGTACCTGACATTACACCAAAACATATCCATAACTTTACCTGATTATATTGTACCAAGGAAATAAGATATTTCAATAATATTCTTAATGCATCGAAAGAATAAGGCTCATAATCTAAAAAAATATCAGTTTGGACTGGTACCAATAGCATCTTGATCAAATTCTCTAAATTAAACAATTAAACATGCATCACAGCCCACAAACCACAATAATTATCACAGTTTAGTCAGATAATTCCTTTTGTCTATGCATCAAACCTCAACATTCTAAACATCAGAATTTTAAATTAAAGAACACTGTTATCAATCCATGACAAGAAAAATTTGAAACAACATATAATTTGAAAAAAAAAAACTAAGAACACACACATCGTTGTGTTAGAATCCCGATAATCACAAAGAACCAGGTCAGATGTGTACCAGCTATGTAACTTAACTTTTCTTCTCTTCTTCTTCAAAACTTCTATTTCCAAACAAGTTGGGGTGGGTTAGAAATGAAACCCAATCGGAATCAGCAACATAGGGACTTCCTAAGAGGTCACCCATCCTAGTACTACTCCTGCTCAATTCGTGAGAGTTTCATTTCCATAAAGAAGTTATTTTTGACTGCTAGTTTGCCAAGTCTATTACAAACCCTCCTCCTTTTTCCTAGCTTGGGACAGGCTGTGTGCAGTTTATAACAGAAAATGAAATGGGCTTGTAACCTTTTTTTTCAAAAAAAAAAAAAAAAGATTTGTACCAGCTAACAGCAGACTAGAAAATCAGAAAACCTGATTCTGTACCAACAGATCAGCAGGTCAGAAAACAGAAAATCAGCAGCCGGCAACAGATCCTTACCAGAAAACCGATCCATACCAGTACCGGTATGTACAATACCTAATTAACAACTGAAATTTCTAACTAACTCTAAGAGAAATTCTATCGAAACACTTCATAGGCACAAGCAAAAACAGCCACTAAATGTACACAGTATAGATTTTCAATCACCACAGCAGCCCAAGAAGGGCATTGATGACATCCAAGTAAATCCTCAGGATTCCTGGTATTGGTAACAATTTAATTAATAGTTAATAGAATTACATGCACACACAGCTTAAGCACAAACTACTGAAATCAAGTTCCCTCACCAACTTGGTGGATTACACAACTCAACAAGTTAGAAGGATCTAACCATAGAAAGGAATACTACAATATTTAGAATTTGAGAATACTCTTACAAAACCAAACACCGGACTAAACTGAGCAATTGATACGAAAGAGTTTTGCAAGCTTCAACAAAGAAGAGGCTCTCACTGGTTATGCATAGCTGGTTCTCCCTGCTTTTCTCTTCCTTTATTCTCTTCCAATTCTTTGGTGTTCAAAACATTTCTTTTCTTGTATCTCGTTGTATTTTATTTTAAGATTACAAGATGTTCGACAAAATGATTTAACGGCATTTTTGTGTTCACCTGTTTCCTAACATGTAGCTGTCTAGTAATGCTACTTAAAGCTCCTTAAAACTGCTGATGCACTAATCTCTGTTAATCCAGCCAAATAGAACTTCCTTTTAAAAGATTAAACACACTCCTTATATAAACTTCTTAATACAGGGATAACCCTTCCTTAGCACATGAGGCTCTTTTAGAGCCCAAAATCTTCTTCTTTTTCAAGTACATGCAGATACTTTAAGTTCAATACGTACTTCAATTTGGCTTTAATTCCACAAGTCACCACTTCATCTCAAACTACCTAACATGCAATTTATAGTCTACAAACTAAACAATATTTAAGACACATTAATTGGAAAGGTATAAGGAAATTTTTAGTTAAAAGCACTAATAAGGGAAAAGAATCTCACATATCAGTGTACAATGCCTGAAAAGATCATAATTGGAAATAGCACAGAGATATAAATTTTGCAGTTTTTACAAACTAAAGATCGATAATGCTTACCAGTATGAGGATTAAGGTGTTAGAGGCACAGAACTGAGAAAATACTAGAAAGTTTCAACCGGCTAAGACAGTAAGAGCGGTTGGTGTGGAAAAAAGGGCAAAACTGATCATCGCTAGTCCTAATTTACATTTCACTATATCCAAACAGTACATTGCCCAGAAAGCATAAATACTCTTCCCAATTTTTGAATTGATATACTACGGCCTATACAAACTCCATTCCTGGCCTATCTATATAATGATCTGCATAATTCATATGGGCCGTTAAATTTGATGTGTAACTCGTACAATCATTTATGCACTGGATCAGGATAACATATCACTACTAAAGAAAAACACTTCACCGTCAGTTCAAATCGCAATCCGCAATCGGGTTTCGAACCGATGGTTATCGCCCCGATAGGAAAGGTATACACAAATGCCATCGGCTAGAACCGATGGCGTTCAGCTCTAACGCCATTGGTTGGAAATAAGAGACAGATGGAAATAATAGTTTTTTGGTCGTATAATAAGCCGTTTAATATAGAAACCCCATAGGATCTACTTTGGTAATGAACCGACGGCGATCCTACATACGGTGTTCGATATTTGACGCTGTTGATCCTTTAATGCCATCCCTTGCATTGTTCAGCCGATGGCAGATATCACTTACACCATCTGTTTTACTGCGTTGGCATTTGGCAGGTCTCTTTGTTATTTTAGCTATGCCATCTGTTACTAATTTTGAGCCGTTAGTAATTTATGTGAATATATATACCATTCAGATCAAGTGTTTTTCTACCAATCTAAAAATATAGTAAAAAAATTCTAAAAAATGTAAAATTTGGTTTGCAAGTACATATTCATATGGAGATCATGTTGAACGGTTTGGATCGACCGTTAGAATTTTAAAAACTCAAATATTGAGCCGTAGCACGGAGGCCCTCTATGCTATGTGTAGCACCGTAGCCAACTCCTATATATATATATATATATATATATTTATTAGGGTCTAGCCTCCGTATATATATTATCCATCTATTTAGGAGGGTTCAAATGCACCCAAATTTCTATGCTCCCAAATGCACAATCTCCTTTATCTCTATTTTTAAAGTCTGAACAGTCGATCCAAACCGCTCAACATAATCTTCATAATAAATTATGCTTGGAGACCAAATTTTATATTTTTTAGAATTTTTTTACTATTTTTTATGATAGATACAAAATCACTTTATCGGATGGTCCAGAATCTCCTTAAAAGAATGATTTTGTACCTATCTTAAAAAATAGTAAAAAAATTCTAAAAAATATAAAATTTGGTCTCCAAGCATAATTTATTATGAAGATCATGTTGAGCGGTTTGGATCGACTGTTTAGACTTTAAAAATAGAGATAAAGGAGATAAAGAATTGGGTGCATTTGAGAGCATAGAAATTTGGGTGCATTTGAACCCTCCTCTTATATTAAATACCAACAAATAATACATGCAAGCTAATATGAATAGATAATTAATATAAACAGAAACAA